>ML779684.1:1164312-1189647 GCA_009831015.1 Picea engelmannii | reverse complement strand
GCCAACAGGGGTTTTGTTTGAGGGTCTACGTCGGACAACTGATTCTGCTGATTTTCTGAACGTGCATTGATGAAACCTACCTCCAAATCTTTGCAATTAGCTTTAGCCAACAGCTTGGCTAAGCCTTAACCTTTGATCAATTTGGTAGGCCTTATTTCCAAGTCAAATTCCAGGATCTTGCCTATCCATTTACTCCTCTTCCCGTCTATGTCGGGCTGTACAAGGATGTCCTTCACAGAGGCTGAAGGAACATATGCTGTCACTTTTGAGTGCAAGACATAGACTCTGAAAGCTTTGAGAGCTTTCACCAAGGCATAGGCTTGCTTCTCCATGATTTCATACCTGACTTCAACATCTCTCAGTGCCTTGCTGAAGAAGGCAATGGGTTGCTCTCGTCCTTCCTCATTTTTCTGCAACAAGACCACTGCTACTGTATCAAAAGAAGCAAAAGAGAAAATTAGGAAATCTTTGGAATAGTCAGGACTGATCAACACAGGTGCCTCAGTCAATGCTCTTTTTATTTGGACAAAATATTCCCTGGGTTTAGCGGTCCATTTTACTTCGTTTCCCTTCCTGAGCATGGTTGTGATGTGTTTCACCAGCTCAGCAAAATTCAAAATGAATCTCCTCAGAAAATTAATCTTCCCCAAAAAGCCCTAAAATTCCTTCTTAGATCTGGGAAGTGATAGGGTCTGAATTGCCTCTATCATGCTAGGATCAATCCTTACTCCTTATGCTGATATTATATGGCCTAATAGCTTCCCCTCCTCCATAGAAAATAAAGATTTCTTGGGATTTAGGGAAAGGCCAAACCTCCGACACTTCGAAAAAACTTTTCTCAGGTGACAACAATGCTCTTTGTCATACCTGGAGAAGACTGTTATGTCATCCATATAGATCACCACAAACTTATCTTTCTCCCCGATGAAGGCTATGTTCATGGCTCGCTAAAATGTGGCTCCTGCATTGATCAACCCAAAAGGCATTTTGGCATACATGAACGTGCCCCAAGGAGTGGTGAAGGCTGTTTTTTCTCTGTCTTCATGCATGAAAGATATATGATTATAGCCAGAAAAACCATCGATCATGGAAATCCTAGATGCATCGGTTACCCTCTGCAATATGTGTTCCATGTTGGGAAGGGGATAATTGTCTTTCTTTGAGATCCTGTTCAGGTTCCTGAAATCGACACAAAGCCTGATTTCTCCACTTTTCTTTCTTACCGGAACCAAATTGGCCACCCATTCGGAATATCTCAAGGGGATGATGATCTGGGCCTCTAACAACTTCTTCACTTCTTTCTCCATGACAAGCAGCAACATGGTATTTATCTGTCTTAGATTCTGCCTAAATGGCTTAGCCTCTTCCTTCAGTGGGATCTTGTGTTCAATGACGAATGTGTCATATGTCTTGAGGTCTTCGTAGGTCCATGCAAACACATCAACAAACTCTCTCAACAACTCAGCATATTCGGCCCTCTGTTCTCTGGTCAAATTCCTTGACAACTTGACAAACTTAGGCTTCTCCGGTGTGCCAATGTTGCACTCAGTTGTGTCAGCATCTTCATCTGAAACCCTTCCCTTTACTGCCACATCATTCCCATCGAACAATCTTTCTAACGGGACTAGTCCCCTCGGAATGTGATTGCTAGGTAGCTGAATAATCTGGTGGTTAGCAATTTTATTTAAAAACAGCTCCGGGTGAGGGTCACCTTCTAGATCAGGATCCTGATCAATGTGCAACGCAGAAAATTCATCAACAGATTGTAGAAATGTTTCGATTTCTAGATCATCTTCGAATACCTTCCAATGCTTGACATTGTCCGGTATAGAGGGCCTATATTTTATTTCAACATCATATTTGACCATAGGCGACAGAGGAACCTTGAGCAGACTAGCTGAAACAACCAAAGAATCGGCTGAAGTATTTTCCCCCCTCGGAATGAAAGAAATGTTAAAATCCAAGAAGAAACTATCCATCAGGTCCCATACCTCATTTTTGTAATTTCTGAGCCAGGGGTTGTTAGCACGATAAGCCTTCCTGACTTGCTGGATAATCAACTCAACATCTCAAAATATGGCTATCTCTTTAATTCCCATTTCCTTTGCAGCCCTCATACCCAGAACAAGAGCTTCATACTCTGCCACATTGTTGGTGGTTTCAAATTCCGGTTTGTATGACAGGGGTATGGTCTCTTGAGAAGGAGACATGAAAAATACTCCGGCGCCAGTGCCCTCGCTAGAAGAAGCTCCGTCGAAAAACATCTTCCAGATAGAGATGGTTGGAGTGGGAATAAGATAATTAAGACTGGGCTGCTTTTTGACTTGGAAAGGGTCTTCAGGAGCATCAGTGAGCTGCAATAAACTAGACCCCAAATCGGTGTCAAGTGAAAAGATGGGGTGATTGGTGGGGTTTGCTTCATCACTAACAATGTAGTCCAACTGATCTTCCCTATATAACCTCCTTTGTTCCCCTCCGAAGACAGGAATGGTGGCATATGAGAGATCCATTTGTAATGTTCCTCCAAGCTTTTTAATCCAAGATCTTGACAACAACATGCCAAACTTGGGGGGGACATCAGCTACCACAATATCCATGACCACACTCTTCATGGGCAGCTGAAACAAGGAAACCACTAGGTCTTTGATGACTCCTAGACACTGCACTCTCCTTGAATCGAAAGAGTACAAATCATGATAAGATTTCGTCACCTCCAGTCCCAATTCTTCCATTACTATTTTGGGCATAAGGTTATGGGAAGCCCCTGAATCCATAAGGCAGTTATGCAACACTTTATCATGTATGTTCAGGGATGTGTAGAAGGGGGCGATGAATCATCTCTATCTTCTACCATGGGGCCTAGGACAACTACTGGATTTTCATCTTGGAGATTTATGGAGTCTGTGGGAAGGCATGAGACCTCAGACTATAAAATCTCAGAGAAGTGTTTCTTGAACCCTTCATGTTTGATCAATTTGGTTAGGGGCACAGGGATTCTGATCTTTTGAATTTCATGCTCGAAATTAAAAGAAGATGTGAGCTTCGGGATTTCTCTTATTTCGGGAACATGACTCTAGATTATGGGAGAGAGGGGTTGGGGCTTCTTACCTCTGTGACTGTTCGCTACTTCATTAGCAGGTTTCTCTGTTCTAGTGGACTGCTCAAGAACATCAGGTGCTACTGTCTTTTTCTTAGACCTCAGGTCATACCTACCTTGGCTACCAGTAGCTTTGTCTCCCTTACTCAGTTCATTTAGTTGGTCGTCCATGAGAGACTCCTCGTATGATAATTGAGTGAGATGAGGAAAAGGAGGAGTGTATCCGAAGAAATGGATTTCAGAATCAAGCTCATCTATTTCTCCTTCTTCCTCTTCGGCCACAAAATTGTTTTGAAAAGGGGCCTGAATTTTCTGGTCTTCTCTGTCTCTTCCCTTCTCTCTTTGCATAGTCGAGGAAGAAACATTGTTTGGCCTCCTGAAAACTCCTTTGTTTTCGATGTTTTGAGGGCCCTTGTATGCTTGCCTCCCCTCCACCTTCATTCTCTCCATCTCTGCAGACAGAGACTTCACTATCTTGGTCAGTTCATCCACTTGAGGGTGGGCCACCGATTGACTAGAAGTTGAGGTTTTCGATCTTCCCTTTATTCTGTCTGTGTTGGCCTTGTTCCTCAGTCTATCAGCTGCTAACACATTGGATTCCACTTCTATGGCCGCATCTTTCATTTGAGCTAAGGAGGTGGCTCTTCTTTCTCTCAATA
Source organism: Picea engelmannii (assembly GCA_009831015.1). Taxonomy (NCBI): domain Eukaryota; kingdom Viridiplantae; phylum Streptophyta; class Pinopsida; order Pinales; family Pinaceae; genus Picea; species Picea engelmannii. The sequence goes on along the minus strand of ML779684.1, from coordinate 1,185,891 downwards.
AAAGACAGAAATCGGGGCCAAACGCACTAGCATAGGAAATCTTGGCCGAGGCTTCTGAGGGTTTTATTTTAGCGAGAATTTTATTATACATCTTATTGAATCTCTTGGAGAAGTCAGAGACAGACTCTCCTTCCATCTTCTTCAAAGACCCGAACTCTGTCATGTAATACATGAAATCCTTCCTATCTCCCCACTGCCTCAGGAAAGCACTATCTAGAGCTTCAATTCCAGCAATAGATCCTGGGGCCAATCCTCTAAACCACTTCCTCACCTCACCATCCAGGCTTTGTACAAAAACTCTCCTCCAAACATCTTCGTTTTCAATGTTCAGGTTGTCTACATAACTATAGAAAGCAACCAGGTGCTCTTCTGCAATTATGTCCCCTTCCCCAGTGAACTTGGGCATATACTTCAAGTAATCTCCGGCGGGGAGAGGATTCATAGGATGGGGTAGGACTAAGGGGGCATATCTGGCAGTGACTATGGAATCCATTCTATTCAGAGGGAGATTATCACCAACCATAGGAATATTAGGTGAAGGAGAACTCAGAGGAGAAGGAGCTAGAAAATGGGAAACTGGGAATGATCTTCCAGGGAATAATGGGGGATTCAGGGAAAGGGCCAGTGGGCTTGAGTCAGCAAACGCTTCTCTCTGTGCAGAAAAGGCGATAGTAATAAGAGGAGGAGTGGTGAAGCTAGGAGTGGGGAAGTCTTCTGTGGTCCTGGGTCTATGTCGAGGTACAACTTCAGGGGAAAGGGGAGTGACAAGGATTTCTCCCTCCAATCCCAAATCGGGAGGAGAAAACTCAGCAGGAACACTCCCAAAATTCAGGAAGCGGGAAACTTCAGAAAACGGTCTGCTGGGAAGCTGAGGAGAAGAAAATGGAGTTTCTACAGAAGGATATAGTGGATTACCTTGTTCGGCGGTGGACGTTTCTCCTTTAGAGGCCTTTCCTTTTCTGAAAATCACCTCCGTAGCAGCTGTGGATGTGACCGCGTGTGTTTGCCTCTAGAAGCCACAACTAAAACAACAGGTTCACTCCAGTGGAGTCGTCACAATGGAGTCGCCAGGTGCACAGTAGCAATATTCAAAGGCTTTGATACTTGATGCACCTTCAGAATCAGAGGCTCAATGTCATTCAATCCCGGGGAAAATTTTCAGCTTCGTCCCCGGCAACGGTGCCAGAAATGTTAGCATCAGAAGTCACCCCTGGATTGCAGCAGGAGCAGAGCCCAATGCTCATCAGTTTATGTCACGATTTGTTTATGAAAGGGGTGATCAAATGGAAGTTAACTCAAAACAATAATGTTCTAACTCCGAAACTAGGCCAGGTATGCATGGGCGGGTGAGGTCTTAGTCAAACTTCAGACAGTGAGTCATAGTAAGGGTGAGTAGGGGGAAGACTTGTATCAAAAAGATGCAAGGGTCTATCGTAAACATCTGGTTTCTAACAGACTGTAGGAGAAGGAATCTAAACGCAAGATCTTCTTACATTCAAACGCAAAAAACCAGAGAATACAATAATGCAACAATAAATCCTTTATCATAACATAATTGAAATAATTCGCACGAATCAGTTGTTCACGAACTCTCTCAGCATGAGATGAAAATTTAGATGGAGTAAGAAAGACTGTCTGTTATAAAATAAGAAATCTCACATACAAATGCATAACCAGAAAGATAGAATGTTTATTAAAACTTTACAGTCGAGAGCTTCGCTCTACCATCGATATTTACAAAAATACAAGGACTGAGTCTATATACTCAGGAAAATTCGCCCAATAGAGGCATGCTCAGTCCTCCAAGGCTTGGTGTCCCTTCAGCCAAATTCAGACGGATATTCTATGTCAGATTCCACCTTAACTGCGTATGGCCTTGGCAGGGGAGGTAGCTGAAACATTAAAGACCAAAATGGCGTGTGCAGAATTCCTTTGGTCAGATGTGAACTCGACATGACCTTTTGGAGAAAATCAGTGTACAAGACCGTCTAGGGCAGAATGCTTGTCGGAACCTCCATGCCTTGAATTCAATAAGTGAACCGAGGTTTCAACTACCTTCATTCTCCTTCATCTAATTCTTTAGCGAGGACCAAGATCGAGGTCGGGTTGAACTAGTCTTGGAGGACGTGGTAATCCCTTTTGCGGCAAAACCCGACGCTTCGGCCCCTTTGCATAACTCTTTTCCTTTCCCCAAGTGACCAGGCGTCAAGACTGTGGGCCCAGCTCCTGAGCGCTTTCGGCGCTTCGCACCTCGAGGCTTGGAGGAGGCTGATCCTTTCTCTTTGAAGTTGTGATGCACGAAGGGGCGATAGAACCTAATCGCACATTACGTACCCCTCTTTTGATCGGACGACCCAAAAAAATTTCGGCGATACTATGGGCCCGTCATTAAAATTTCTTTTCACTTCGCGAGTTTGCGGGTCGAAGACCCTCAGCTCCCTTTTCTAAACTCCCGCTCCCCGAGATGGCGATACGAGTCGGGCCCCTTTCCTGGTCAGCGCTCTCTACATCTAACCGTCGGCTAGGGCCCAAGTACTAGTGCCTCTTGTTACTCGTGACCTCGCGGGTTGGAGTATTGAACTTTGGCACTCTCCCCTCGCGAAGTCTCAAGACACGATGGTCAACGATGGTTGACCCCCTCCGGGCACTTTTCGTAACTCAGAATCTCACGCAACCAAAGGATATGGTCCGCCCTTCAAACTCACGAACCCCAAGTTCGAGAAATAACATTGCACTTGAACTACTCGCAATCAACGGCCCTCGTAACTTTGGGAATGCCTCCCAGAGTATTCCGAACATTGACTTCCTTAAAAACCTTTTTGCGCTATACTTGGCGTGACTCGGTTAACTACAATTACCCACTAACCGCTGCTCTGCTCTGTCGCTGAATCCTTTCCGTTGAAGAACGAAATGCCCGCTTGCTTGATTTTAAGTCCAAACATGACTTCTTCTGTGTGATGCGCTTGGGCGATTCTCATGCAACCCGCAGACCTGGATATCCCTATGCCGAAGACAAGTAATGTTAACAATTTCCATAGTAACTTTATTGCTAAATATAAAAGTAGTGATACATTTGGTGTTATGTTTATCCACTTGCTTTTATTAGATTGTCCTAGATGTTATTCCACATTTCACATATTAGAGTAGCTTCATTTGATTGGTTCATTTAATGCTTGTCCATAACTTGGATGGGTTCCCTATTCCAAATAGTGTAAGGTGTAAATGGGACCTTTCATTGGGGAGCACCCCTACTGATTACATAGGGCCATTCAACCCTTTCAACACTTATCAAGCAATTTTTTGTGATGCATATAGAAAAGGTAAGGCTTTGAAACAAATGGTTACAACTCTAGAGTCAATGTCGATTTCACCATGTTCATAACCTACAAATTTTAAATTTCCATCTCGACAAGGAACTTTAACTATGCATTTTCATTTTCGTGGGCCACATAATCATATTCTAACAGTTTTTTTGAGTTCATGATCCCTAAACATATAGATAGCCTTTTCTATAGGTTAAAATATCATTTTGGTGGGGACAAAATTTGTGTGCAAAGGAATTAAAAAAAAGGTCTGAATCCTATTTGGGGCGATGCTTTGTTGGATTTAAGTTATGTTTGCTCATCTTGGATATTTTTTATACAATATTTTAATGCATTAACCGAAGTTGGAAATATTCACAAGCACTTAGTGATTTTAATCTAGGAAAATAGTCCATTGGCCTCCAATTCACTTGTTACCCAACACTTGGCCAAAATGTCGATTGTGCCCAAAACTTAGTTCTAAGTCAACAAATGATGCAAAAATAAAAAGCGTTAGTTAGAAAGTTGTAGAACACTTTTAAGCAGGTTAGAGCTAGTTACATTCAAGAGGTGCAACAAAAAATACTATGATACAGTAATGTGATGTGAATCAAAATTTCATGGTTGTGTATTAGAATAAGGAGATAAAACATGCACGCAATAAACATTAATCCTAGTGAGCAACACATAATTGTCTATTACACTCAAAAGAATAAGGTCAAGGAAAGCAACACCTAGATGAGCATGATTGATTCAAAATTAAAAAAAGGGGGTCCCCAAGTCAGTTGAATTAATAATTTAACATGGATTTATTTGTGAAGAACTTAAAGGAGCAACTAGGAGATAATATCTAAACTTCTAGAGCACATAGACCATGGCCAATCCTTCTTTTTCTGTGGTAGTGTAATTATTCTTAGCCCATGATAACTTTCTGCTTGTAAAATAGGCCAAGTGATCAAGTGTACTTTTCCTTGGTTATGATAGCACATTTCCTAGTGTAATGCCAGAGGCTTTCACATGTACATGAAAAATATCATCCCAATTTGGGAAAGTAATAATTGGTGTAGTTATCGTCGACTGATTCAACTTTGCAAACCCTACTTCACATAATGTTGTATAGATGAATGATACCCCTTTACATAGAAATCCCTACATCAATGTTATTAATTATTTGTAGCCTTTGATAAACATGCAGTAGTACCTTGTATGTCTTAAAGTAGACCACAACACCAATACAATTTTGAGTGTATGAACATTGACAATTATTGCAATCTTGGCCATATCTACTAACAATGGTTACTTGCACACTATATGTCCCAACAAAACATTGAGTGGGTTACAAAAGATGAATTTCTTGATATTCAATGAAAACTTCATCTGTCGACACCTATCCAACATTATCCCAAGCTCCAAAGAAATATCCTCGAGCAAGTTGAAAACTATCTAGTCATCCAAATATACCTCCACAATATTTATGAACATATTCTTTGAATGCAACTACTACAACCATGGAAAATGCCATAGTGTATTCTTCAGTTCTAAGGGAATTACATCGTAAGCATATGATCCCCATTTTGTTGCAAACATGGTTTTCTTCTTATCTTTCTTTGTTATCCAAATCTTATGGTAGCCATAAAACCATGTCCAAGATCTCAACACTATATGAAAGAGTATGCATCATTCCTAACAACCTTGTCCAAGATCTCAACACTAAATGGATTTAGGTAGGGGTCATGTATGCATACCTATTTGAGTCCATGGAAATCAACACACACATGGATCCCACCTGTCTTTTTTCCCTGCATCATGATTGGACAAATCAAATAAGACTCTTTGACTAGAAAGATCAACCCTAAACCTAGTATCTTATCGATCTCATGGTATACTTTCTCATGTATTGTGGGTTCATCCTATATGGTCTCTTTTTAATTGGTTGAGCATCAATATTCAACTCAATTTTCATTTCCCTAAGCTCTCCAACCATGCCTTTCATTTTAGTAAAACTACGCATAAATAATCTATGTATTCACGAAGAAAAATTGAAACCTCTATGATCATGTGCTCCTCCCAATAATGAATGATCACAGTAAGTTTCAATTCATCCTTGGTACTAATATTAACCTTTTTCTTCTGCAATGGATCATGATAGCACATTGGACTACTAGTATACCCTATATCCTATACTATGTGGTGACCTTTGGTTTCCTCTATGGGGTCTACTTCTATGGGGTTATTCCTTTGCGGGGTAGAGTTATGTGAATTTTCTCTCTATGGAATTAATTGTTGAGAATTGTGATTTCTCCATATGTAGGAAACACCAAATAACCCCTGCAAATGATGTATCCTCCCCACAGATTTGGAGGGTAGTGCAAAACCTTCCCCATGGTTTTGACAAAGGGTATTTTTTGGTGAATCCATTAGGTTTGACATGAAATGAGTCTATAGCACTTTCGGCATAATCTCCCTTTGAATGCAACATGTTCTTATGTGTGACCCACCACTGTGCATGGGTCTCTTCCAAAGAAAGATCCAATGTTGAAATCCTTTGCACATGCACAATTTGTTCATCCACCATGGAAAAAAATCCACTTTTTCAGTCATGTTATCAAACTTCAATGGGTCCTTCAGCTCTCTTCCAATCCACTTGCACATGCTAAAAAACACACATCGTGATGTGAATTGTTTATAGTTTCCACTATGCAATTGATTAAAGGAGGCCTCTAACTCTGTTGTGAATGAATGTACATTGCACTAGTTTAATTCCTCGTTCACTGTAGGGTTTTTATAATCCTCCATGTGTCAAGTGGTAAGGTTATGCAATTCATCCAGGATACCATTTTCTAATATTTCCTCCAAAGGTTCCACATAACACTTGTCTAATGTTGGATCCAAAGGTTAAACTACTATATGGTGTTCTTTCTAGAATGACATCGGTTGCTGCTTCAAATTTAGGATAACAACAATGTTAAAATCCTATCATATCTTTGGAAATGCAAGGTAGGGACCCTTGTCATCTAATATCGTGATGAGTTTAAAATATACATGTGTCTTCATGTCATCTATATCAAATTCCATTTGTTCCAGACTACCAATAAGGAAGATCTGTGACTAGTTAGCCAGATGTAGTTGTATCAATGAGTACACCAAACTAGGTTGCCCCATGGATTCCTAGGAATTATTTGATAGGATGTTCATGGATTATCCAAGGTTGAGTCTAACCTCTCATACCTCATGCCCTCTCATTAATACATAGAGTTGGAATTCCTTTCGTGATCATCTCTTTTCCACTCATTTTAGAAGTTGATCAATTATCATGGGGGGGTATCTTAGTACCCACATGAGTACTTCCCTCAATTCAGATGCATCTTGATCACCTTATAGTATCCACGAGAAGGTATTCAACCACCCATGGAACTCCTCTTTAAACATATGCACAAAAAATCTCTAACATATTCTCAATGGGTGAGTTATGAACTGCAATATTTCCATGTCTGCTAGGACAACATCTAGTGCATGAAAAAAATCCCTTGTTACCTCTACTACATTGTGTAGAAAACGTTTCTACTATGTTGGATCAAATGTAGGCACTTTTGGGGGAGTTTTAGTTAGGACAATATTTTTCTCCCACATATGCTCCTATCTTTGCTCTGTTGTGAGTGACTACATTTATGCCAACACATTTTTGACTTGCCTCATCACCATAGAGGATCTAGGAATTAGAATTAACCATGTTTGTGTTGTGTTGCCTCTCGTATCACACATCCCACTTTTCAAGTAGCTCTTGGGAATCCTCAGTGGTATTCTCAATCTTTTGATAGTATATGCATCAATGCTAACATAAATGAAAATAATTACTTGCAATGTGCCCCACCTCATTATAGTTGTAACATTATGGTGGAAAATGATTTGTGTCATTCCTCTATACTCAATTATCCTAATTGTGATTCTAACTCTGCCCTATATTTTATCTTCCCATTAAGTCTGCAACAAACAACTTTTTCTCAAATCCCTTGATGAGCATGGATAATATGTGATAGTTCTCTATACAATGAGTATTTACACTAAAAAAGTTGTAATATACTACCATCATAGTGCTATGGTAGTTCTACAACAATGGGAAATTGTAAGGGTCATGTCCTAGGTTTATGCATATTTCTTAGAGTTTAAAATCTACTTTCCCCCACATACTACACACAAATGGATTAGACACTACCACAACATATTTTTGAGTGATGAGGAAATCATTTTTCAAGTGGCCTTCTGTCTTGCACAATGTGCACCACACTTATTCTCTTGCACTAAGTTTATCCTTTACTAATTCTTGGATCCTCTCAGACATAACGGTCAACTAGTACTAGAGTAGCTATAATATTGGAATCAATGCTTTTGCCAACCCACTTATAGACTCCATTTGGATATAAAATTCCAAAACTTCTTGCTACGCTAACATCTAATGTTGCGTTGATGGCATGCGTAGATGAGGTGGCAACTTGCTAATAAGTCATTCTTTGTGTTGTGCCTATTGAATATTGTAGTTCAATCAACTCATCAAATATCAAAGCTAGTGGTGATACTCCTGAACAGTCTCACTAACCCTTCACTTAATCTCTTTAATTATGCAATGTTCTACTATTTAAACTTTGGATTCAAAAACTTCTTCACTAAGTCCACCCCTAGTCAAATAAAATTCACACCATGGAATGTGGCAGTTATTTTCTTACACTTCATACACCATTGTATTTTTCTTCCTCGCAACATCATTTCAAATTCCACCAATCGTGTTGCTCCACCGCCTCATCATCTCTGTCATGGAACAGAGGAAACCACAAAGATGACTCATTGGTTTGATTGATCATGATTTTTTGATGAATCTGTACCAACACAAATCCATTGGTTCCTAACTATTGTATCACCATTTTTCTCCTACAAAAACACTTAGATAATTGACCAATATCGAAGACATCTTCTGACTCCCTATAGATCTCACACTTGCACTGTTCAAAGCGACCGTAGCATGGTTACTCAAAGCGATAATCCACTACACACTTGCACTATGTGTAGTAATGGTCACAGGATATTGAAAAAACTTAGAATGCATTGGAGGTAGAACATAGGACAGACTGAATTCATTGCCATTTTGTCTTGCTTCCTCAGTGGTATGACAATATCTAAGGTTAGACCACCATAATGACACAAAATCAAAATCATCTTCAAATGCATCTTAGTGATTCCATCGTTCCATGACTTTTGTAATAATTCCCAAGCTAGCAATCTCAACTAGAATCTCTACACTTGCAATCCACGTATCTACATCGCCCTTATAATCGTGCAGTTACCACCTCAACTATTTATAACTTCTTTTCACCTCCACAAACTCTTGACTTCTTCACAACACCATAATTTCTTTGTTAAGCCCTAAATAGAGGCACATTACCCCTTAATTGTGGAATATTACATTAGTAATGTTATTTTATTTATGTCGGCTTGGGTCCATTAGTTGTAATTATACCTCCTAGTCTCTTATATATACCAAGGAGACATTTTCATCTGGAATCATCTAGTATTTGGACATTTATGTGGTGTATAAGGATGTTTCCCCCTAGAAGAGGCTTATTATCTGAAATTATCTCTTTTTCAAGGTGTTGAGTACTTATTTTGAGGTTTTTCATGCTATATTGATATTTGTTTCTTAACATATGGTATCAGAGCTCAAGGTCTTGAGGTTTCGCTGCTACATCTGAGACACCTTGGAATTTTCGCTATAATTTTTTTTATACGATGTTTCATAAGTAACCCCTTGGAGGATATTTAGTAGACGAATCAAGGTACGTTGGGTTAAAATTTCATCTCCATAGGGATTATACTTTCGGAGATACAGCCTGTGTAAGACAGGGTTCTGGAATAATCCTGAATTGATTCATCGTGGAATTTTTGCTATAAATTGTTTTCTATAAAGTTTTGGACCTTGAAATCCGCAGGATATTCACATAAATTACTAAAGTATATGTGATAAAAAATTTAGCTTCTGGGTCATCTTAAATTTTTAGATACACCATGTGGAAGATAAGGTATCTAATTAGTCCTATTGACTAGTCTCAAGCAAGTGTTCTGGGTAAAACAATCATAAATTATTCCTAGAGTATCCAAATTGAGTGAGACAAGTTGCATTGGATAGTGGACAATATTTATTATTTCTGGTACAATTTTCAGAATTTTATATCATTTATTTTGTGAGGGGTACACTATACAAGTGAGATCTCCTTGAAAGGAAAAAAATAAGAAAGTTGTGGGGAAGTTACCATGAATTCCACTTGACATATCCAATTTTGATCAAACCCGTGGCATTGTGGACAAGAAATATCATAGAACTATAAAAAAAACAATTTTCATACCCAGAAGGGCAGAAATTTTGGAGATACAGTAGAAGAAAGATTGTCTAGCAGAACCACCTCAAATCAAGGTTTAAAAGTGATACTTGGCCAACATGCCACCAAAAAAGGGAACTTATACACCAAATAAGCCTCCAGATAGTCCTACTTGAACTCTTAATGAAGGTGAAGAAATGCGTAGGGACACAAATGATTTACAAAATAATACAATGACAAAATATGAACTACAAGGGATGATGGATGGTTTAAAAAGTGATATCATGGAAGAATTGAAAATTTTCCTAATAGAGAGGACACCTGAAAGTGAAAATGTATCCCATGAAATTCATGATGAGGACACAAAGAAGATGAATCAATAATGGAGAAACTCCAACTTTGGGTTGAATACCAACCACGTTCCTAAGATTGATATGAGGAAGTTTGATGGCAATGACCCAATCACATGGATACTTCAGATGGAGCAATTCGTTGATCTACTTGATGTGCCACATACACAAAAGGTATGAATTGCTTCTTTATATTTAGAACCCAGTCAATTTGTGTGGTATCGATGGCTTTGTTCTCGCAAATCACTCATCACTTGGACAATTTTCACATAAGAAATGATAGCACACTATGAGGATACAAGGAGCAATACCTTATTTAGCCAATTGGTAAATCTCAAGCAAAAGGGTTCAGTTACAAAGCACATTGAGAACTTCCAAAGATTAAATATAAAGGTAACATATATTCCAGATGAACACTTGATTGATGTATTCATAGGAACTTTAATGGATAACATTCAACATGAGGTTCTCCTTTGGGAACCCAAATCATTGGAGAATGCATTTAGGGTGGCAAGAAATGTTGAAAGTAAAAATATGGCTATGGCTACTAGAAGGACCACTCCTAACATCTATTGAGAGAATAATGCTCCTTCTAAAACACCTCAACAATTGGAGGAAAGAAAAGAAAAAGGTTTATGCTTTAATTGTGACAGAAAGTACAGTAAGGGACATAAGTGTGGTGAGAAGAAATTATTCTACATAGATTGTGAAGAGGAAGAAGAACAAGAACCTCAAGATGAAAATGCAGAAGCGATTTCTTTTGAAGATTTGACTCCCACAATATTGTGTAATTCATTGGCTGGAATTAGCACTCCTCAAACTCTCAAGATCGAAGGATATATAAAAAATAAAAAGGTAATAGTCTTAATTTATTATGGTAGTACTCATAATTTCATTCACTATAAATTAGCCAAAGCTCTCAATTGCTTTGTATATCCAGCACCATAGTTTCAAGTAATGATTGCAGATGGAGGAACTATCAATTTCTCAAGAAAATGAAATAAGATCAATCTTACCATGGGGGAATATGTAATGAATAGTCCAATGATTTCTATACCCATGGGTGGTGTTGATGTCATACTAGGAATCTAATGGTTACAATCATTAGGAACAATGGATTTTAATTTTCAAGAAATTTTCATGAAATTTTCATTGGAAGGAAACGAAATTGAGTTAAGAGGTATAACAGGGAAACCCAATAAGGTGATAATCTCTAATGGCATGGAAAAATTATTGAAAAAGGGGCATCAAGGTGTAATTGCACAACTATGCTCACTAGATGTTCAAACATCTAAGCCATCTATTCCCCTAGATCTCCAAGGGATCATTGATAACCATTCCAAAGTATTTGAAGATATTCCCAAATGTCTTCCACCCACTCGAAATCATGATCATGTTATTCACTTAATTCCTGGGAGTTTTCCTCCTAACATTAGGACGTATAGATACCCTTATTCCTAAAAGAGTGAAATTGAGCGCATGGTTGACGAAATGTTAGAGGCTAGCATTATTAGACCTAGCCAAAGTTCTTACTCGACACCAGTGGTAATGGTACTCAAGAAAGATGGCTCATGGTGTATGTGTACAGATTATAGAGAGCTCAACAAGATCACTATTAAATACAAGTTTCCCATTCCTGACATTGATGAATTGTTAGATGAACTACATGGAGAAATTGATTTCACAAAGTTGGATCTTCATTCAATGTATCATCATATTAGAAAGAAGGAAGAAGATATCCCAAAAACAACATTCTGAACTCATGAAGGCCATTATGAATTTTTGGTCATGCCTTTTGGCCTTACAAATGCACCTTCCACATTCCTAGGGTTGATGAATTCCATTTTCAAGCCATTCCTTCAAAAATTTGTTTTAATATTTTTTGATGATATACTAATCTATAGAAAGTCTTGGGAGGATCATGTGCGACATGTTGACAAGGTGCTACAACTACTAAAGGAGCAACAACTATATGCCAAACCATCCAAATGTTTCTTTGGGGTGAAGGAGGTAGAGTATTTGGGTCATATTGTATCTCATGAAGGTGTCAAGGTAGACCCTAACAAGATTAAGGCCATGATGGACAGGTTGATTCCCAAAACATTAAAGAATCTTAGAGGATTTTTGGGTTTGACAGGTTACTACCGCAAGTTTGTTCGACACTATGGAAGAATAGAAACACCTTTAATGACACTAACTAAGAAGGATGCATTTTCATGGACTCCAGAGGCAACTAAAGCTTTTGAACAACTTAAAGAGGTGATGTGAAAATATCATGTCTTGACCACTCCAGACTTCACAAAAATATTTATTGTGGAATGTGATGCCTTAGGAAATGGAATTGGTGTTGTCCTAATGCAAGAAGGAAGGCCCCTGGCTTTTGAAAGTAGGCCACTCAAGGGAAAGGACTTACACGAACCCATTTATGAGAAGGAAATGATGGCAATAATACATGCATTGAAGAAATGGCGCCCTTACCTAATAGGTAGGCACTTCAAGGTAAAAAAAGATCATGATAGTCTTAAATACTTCTTGGAACAAAGACGATCTTCAGAAGAACAAAAAAAATGGGTGACCAAGATATTGGATTATGATTTTGAAATCATCTATAAAAAAGGGAAGCAAAATGTTGTGGCAGATGCACTCTCAAGAAAGGATGAAGATGTTGAGGCCTTTCTCTGTGCTATATCGATCATCCAACCTGATTGGATAATAGAAGCAAGGGATGAATGGAAGAATGACGAAAACGTGTGGACTCTGATTCAAAGGTTGCAACAGGATTCCATTGCATCAGATATATTTACATGGAAAAATGATTCACTATGGTACAAATATCGCTTATATTTATGTAAGAACTCCCAACTCAAACAAAAGGTACTATTGGAATTGCACACCTCTCTGATAGGAGGGAACTTGATATTTTTGAAAACCTACCATAGGGTCAACAAGGAAATTTTTTTGGATGGCCTTAAAACTGTTGTTCAAAGGTTTGTGGAAAAATGTTTGGTTTTCCAACAAAATAAGGTGGAAACAATTAATACCCCATGTCTTTTACAACCATTAGCCATCCCAAGTCAGCGCTAGGAGGAGGTTTCCATGGATTTCATCACAAGGTTACCGAAGTCTGAAGGAAAGAGTGTCATCATGGTGATTGTTGATAGACTGACCAAGTACACACACTTTTTTGCAGTCTCTCATCCCTTCAAAGCCAATATAGTTGCCACCACATTCATGGAGACAGTTCAAAAGCTACATGGAATCCCAAAGATTATTGTAAGTGAAAGAGCTCCCATCTTCACTGGACATTTTTGGGCAGAATTATTTTCTTGTTTGGGTACTCAATTGGCTCATAGCTCATCCTATAATCCTCAATCTGATGGACAAACCGAGATAGTGAACAAGTTTATGGAAGGCTACCTTCGTTGTTTGTCTCTGAGAAACAAACACAATGGTTCAAATGGTTACCCTTGGCAGAATGGTGGTATAACACTTCCTTTCACACTGCAATAAAAATGACACCATTTATGGCACTCTATGGATACCACCCTCCTTCCATCACTTATTCTCTAAAATAAAAATATAAGGTTCAAGTAGTGGAAGATCACATCGAGCATCAACAACAAGTTCTCAAAATCTTAAAGGACAACCTGACCATGGCACAAAATTGCATGAAACAACAAGCAGATCAACATCGTAGTGAAAGAAGTTTTGAAGTAGGGGATTGGGTGTTTTTAAGACTACAACCATACAAACAGATGTCCCTCAAGCAAGACAAGAAGGATAATAAATTATCACCAAAGTACGATGGCCCTTATAAGGTGTTGCAAAATATTGGTACTATGGCATACAAATTGGAGTTGTCTGCATCTTCATGAGTACACTCAGTTGTCCATGTTTCATGCTTAAAGAAGCTTATAGGTGACAAAATATCAGTTCAAACTATATTGCCAGAACTTGATGAGGAAGGAAAAATCATATTGGATCCTGAAGCCATCACTGACACAAGAATTTGCCAGCTGAGGAATAGATCCATTTAAGAGTATCTCATTAAATGGAGGAAACTATCGATTGACTATTCCACTTGGGAAGATGAGTCTTTTATACAGAAGCATCCATAGTTACTCAAGCATTGCAGACAACACTTGTCTCAAGGGGAGGGGCATGTTAAGCCCTAAATATTGGCACATTACCCCTTAATTGGGGAATATTACATTAGTAATGTTGATTTATTTATGTCGGCTTGGGTCCATTAGTTTTAATTATATCTCCTAGTCTCCTATATATATGAAGGATAAATTTTCATTTGGAATCATCTGGTATTTGGACATTTATGTGGTGTATAAGGAGGTTTCCCACTCGAAGAGGATTATTATCTGAACTTCTCTCTTTTTCAAGGTGTTGAGTACTTATTATAAGTTTTTTCTATGCTATATTGATATTTGGGTTTGTTGAGGGTTCCTAAATCCATTTAACTCAACAACAAGAACCAAACACGCCACCGAGGCCCAATTAGACTCTGCAACGTTTAATGATGGAATGGTTCTCTGGATTTTGCAATCTGGCCAAAATAATCGATGGGCTTTACGTTTTCTTGTGAAGGCTTTCTCCTTCAGTTCAAATGTTCTCTTTTTGTATTTTCTCTTAGGTGGGACTGATATAAGATAGGGCCGGTATAAACCAACCAAGCAAAAAAATGGGAACAAACTTAACTACTAGAGAAGAGGCTGAGGTTGGGATAACCCTTACACCCAAGCATGCAGACAATGATCGTCTACCATAGGCCTAGTGCTAATACGTTAACAATGCAGGTATTCCAATTACTGACTGAGATACAATTTATTAGTAGAAAACATGCATGTGATAAACAATGGCAAGTAAAATAATTCACTCAACTCTAATCATTAATCACATAATAACACGACGACTTATTTTCATCATTAAAGACAAGAACTGTAAAACATTGCATCATATAACTTATCAACGGATTTAATAGCTCTTACTTGCTACTGCATCCATTCATGAGACGAAATAAGAAATAATTCTTCTCCACATCCAATCATACACGCATTTGATGAAAACACAACTTTGTCTCTAGTCCCAAAAGGACTTCTCAATTAAAGGCAGCTCCGAAATAGTTCTTAACAAAACAAAAAATGAGAGTTTCTTGCAACAACCATCGACCCTTGACTAATCGGTCGATGCTCCTATTTATAACATAAAGTTAACTAAAAATAACAATTAAAGTGCAGCTAAGTAAAACAAAATTTGCCACGTGGCGCTCTTTTTTGTCAGTTTTTCTAAGAGTCATCTCAATATATCACTTAATAGTGTGACTCTTCTCGTACTCCGACCACTTGATGAACAGATCCTCGCAGGTGTTGGCGTATGGGAATCTATGTTGTTCCATCGGATCCGAGTGAATCTCTCTTATCTCTATCACATGTGCCCGATACTTGACTATACTGGCACTTAATTGTTGCAGCATAGCCTGAGCTTTGATTGGATGCTCCATAAACTGTCGCACCTGACCTGGCGCCATGTCTGTCACCTTTGCTATTTCTTCGGCCCATGATGAGTCTTGCTCGGTGTGAGACTTGAATATGTCATGCAAGTTGACAAAGTCATCGGGTGTGCCAAACTCTGGGAGTCTAATGTCTTTCATCACCCGATTGATCTTGATCCAGTTTTTCTCGCACTTGGCCCATTTCTCTTGGATTTTTGGGTGAGGTTGCCGAGCCATTTTTTCCCAATACTTGGTCGATTTCTTTATGCGATCAAGGTTTCTCTCTTTTAACAACCGGATTTCGTGTTCTTCTGTATCTCGGCCCTATTGGACCACACCGATGTAGTCGACTCTCTCCATGGATTGTTGTGCTTTTTCGTACCATTGCTCCATATATTTGCACGTCGCAAGTGCCATGAGAGTGTCTTCCTAGAGCTCAGATATCCTTGCAGTGAATAGGTGTTGCTCGTCTATAAATTTGTTGTAGGCTTCCTGGAATTCGCTCCTTAGGAACACCGTGGCCTGTGTGGTGTCCTGATAGTACTTCGCCAAGTGGTGCAAATATTCGAATTCCTTCAGGGCAACGACCAACTCCTCTTCATCTCTTTTAGCTATGTCCAGGGTGCCATTTGTGATTTCCATCCCTGCGTCGATGAGTTCAGATGTCTCAACATGCTATGTGTTGATCAGATGTTCCTACATAGTTATGAGGATGGAGTGATCTAAAGTGATCCTCCTCTTCTTGGTGGTTCTTTGGATGATAGCCTTCCTTTTCCTGTCATAAGTTATGGAATGTATGTCGGCTACTTCATCCATGGGTTCGGGGATTTGATGATCTCCTTAGGTAAGTGTATTCCCCAGACTCTTGATGGTATATACTTGTACAAGACTGGGTTCTTGAACTTCCTCCTCATGTTTTGAAGGCTCAACTTCTGTCTGTTGCTCATCGGGGGTTTGAGTACCGACTGAAATTGAGGCATCAGGGGTAGGCTTGGTACTTACTTGATCCTTGGCCCTCGGGACATCGATTTCCTGTTGTGGAGCCTCTTCCTTTTGTTCTCCCAACCCTGGCTCGTCCTTCGGGTTGTCCGCTTGAGTCTCTAGTGCATTGGGAAGGTGAGTGTCTAAGACACTTTCGACTTCTTGTCTGTTCTATGGAAGTCCCTGAGTTTGAGCATCGGGAACTAGGGAAGATATCTTCTCTGACTCCTTCTCTTTTTCGATATGTACAGGGGTCACAAGGGATACCTTTTGGCTCTCATCATCATCATAGATTTTTATCAGCTCGCTTAGGGGGTTTGGCATGCTTTCTCTCCTTGATGTTCTGACTATCTCTGGCTGAGTTGAAACACCTGTTGGTGATCCGACCGGTGGTTTTGTGAATTCAAGGTCATCTAACCCGGTAATTTCATCAATGTCTATAAATTCAAGGCCACTTGGGCCTGCCTGGCTTCTGTCTAGGTTATCGGTAGGGGATCCTGTCATTTCTGAGATGCATGGGTCATCTCGTAGCTGATCAATCACTCGTTGCACATGTTATAACATGAGAAATCCCCTTTCCCGTGCGTCTTGTGGCATAGGGAAACCTCTTTCTTGAATCAGGGCTTCTTGGGGGGCTTCTACTGCTTCGACCGCTATCATTTCTTCTCTCGCCCTAAGGGAACCTTGAGCTGATTGTTCTAGGATCATCATTTGTTCATCCAGGATCATGGATTTGAACCTAGACATCTTGGGGTATACCATCCTTGCCACCACTTCATCCCAGTCTTGGGCATTTTCGGTGAAGACCTCATCTTCGAATTTGTCATGAGCGTATGGCCAGTAGGACGACACTTGTGAGGCCTTATTCAAAAATAGACCATTTGGGTCATGTTTGCACAAATGGTCAGTCTGGAATCGAAACTCCAATTGGCCTAGTCCTTCTTGCTTGGCCTGAGCAATGTCCTTCACCATGTAGAAGCCTACATGGAAACCATAAGGAATGAACGCCCTTTTCTTATCTTTGACCAAAGTAGCATTGTAGCCTTGAAGGATGTTCTGGTAGCATATCTCCCCTACTACAAGCTGGTTGGGGACATGCACAGGTAAAATATGTGGTTCTTTGGTGGTCCCAAATACCCTAATGTAGGTATCGCATTCATCCAGATACCATTGGTCGACCTTTGATATCACCTTTTTGGTTGTGGCTGATAGTCTCAGACACTCTTTCTTGAAAAGAATAAAATGAATGTGTGCGATGAATTCATTGTAGATGAGGGAGTAGGATTTTTTGTACATGGTCTCCCATAAGACACTAAAAAATACATGGATCGGGAGCTCTGTGACATGCCAACTTAGGTTCATGCCGGCGAAGACATTTTTGGCACACATGACATTTAGCAAGTATGATTCCATGTAGAAGGTTGGAGTCTCCCCTTCTTTCGGTGTCTGATCCTGTTGTATGCAGATGCTTAGATGTTTGGAAATGATGGCTCCCCAGTTGAAGCCACTCCCAGAAATGGCCACTGTGTATGCTAGAGGCATCCATGCCTCCGAAAATATGGAGCAGTATTTCTCCCCATACAACTGGCATATGAGAGCCATTAGGAAGATGTATGGTTCCCTTAGGTTGGTCGTTTGGTACCAACTGGAAGTCCAGTTGTTGTATTTATTATATTCTCGCCACCATGAGGCCATTACCCGGCCGGTGTCGTGGCGCTCATAAAATTTCACAACAAAATCAATGTTCAATCGCTCCTTTGGGTCTCTAAGCTTGTAATATTTTTGGACCTCCACTGGGAGGAACACTCCGACACACTCGCCATTTTCATCATTAATCAAACATTTTTGTGTGTCCATGTGGTCAATGAGACACTTTATGAGTTCTATGTAGGGGAACACTAGAGTTATGCTTGCTACCTTGTGTAGGTACGATTTTCAGATATTCAGAAAAATTTCATCATCGAGCTTTCTCATATCGGGGTCGCTGTGCGGGATATATTCCGGGAATTCTTCCCAGCTGATATTCTTGAAGAGTTCTCCCTAACATGGGAGTACTGCTTTGGTCCATGTGTTTGCCTCTATGTCTCTGAAGGCCGTAGGTTGAGTGAAAACCTTCTTGGTAGATGTCTCGATGACTGGTTCCGGCCTCAGAGAAAATTCTAATTGTTTTGCGGTCGTTGGGGAAGACCATTCTCCTACCTCTGGTTCTTTCATATTGGGCGCCCTCGACGATCGCCTAGTGGTTGGATTTCTTGGAGGCATTGTTCCTGTAACACTTGCTAAATTTGGTTGTTAGATAGTCACGGGATCTCGGGAGCTTTTCAATTGATCATCTCGCTTCTCTGGATGCTCTGAAACTCTTTTGTGCACAAAATGGCTTCATTTACAATGGCCCAAGAGAATTTAAATGGGGAAGAACTTACCGTGTTGTATCAACCAATTAATTCGGGTGATGAGTGGAATTCAAAAAAATCTGCCGCCGAATCTCCGCAACTTGAATTCATCGTGGGTCGACGATAGAGGCACGGAGGGTGATGTGTTCTATCAATAATTTCAAACCGTTGTTTTGATTCACACACGAAGTAGCAACTAATGAAAGATTTGACATTAATTAACCTCTTAAAAGCTCAGAATCCAATCGTATCTAGCGTTAAAACGTCCCATCGTGTCGCTTTCTTAGTGGGTGGATTGGGGATCGGTGATGTGCTATGAATGTTTTCATTGATATCCTTTCACTGAAAACCTCCGATGCCGATCGACTTCGTCGTATGGTGTTGACATGGAAAACTGACTCAGAGGTGTGACTTGGACTTGAGGAACCAAAAGTGACTCGGGGTTGATCTAGGCCGTACGATTTCTCCAGTCGAGTAAATATACGTGGCGTTAAAGACTAGTGACTTAATTCACACAAATTAGTCAGAGTTGGGAATTTATTCAAGTTATGCGTTCTAAAATAAACCCGGGTTTGTCGATGTCGAAAAGGTTTCGGGGATCGATGATTGGGGATAAACCTATCGCGTATTATCCTTTGGTTTAGCTTCTTCGAAAAAATCGTCGATGTCGAAACGCTTCAGGATTCGGTGATCGGGTAAAACTCTTTAGCATGGTCGAAATGTTCGTCGTGATTTGGTTTTCTTTGATTCCGACAAGAGCGTCAGGTATCGGCGATCGACAATGTTGTTTCCTCCTTCCTTAACGTTCACTCCCTTCGCCTTTTACCGATGTCGAAGGGGATTGGCTATCGGCAAGGTCTGTGTGTGATACTTGTCGCGAAACAAAACTTCAATTTTGTTGATACCGATGAATATGGGCGCTCGATGATTGAGGATTTTCGAGTGTTTCCTTTTTACCTCTTAATTCCTTCCAATGTTGAATCTTGAGAGCGTCGGGTGAAATGTTTTGGTTGTTGATTCCTTAAGTGTTAGGCACTTTTAATTCATGGATTTTCATAAGGTTAAACAAACCTGAATAGGTAATGAGCGTTAAGATAACAAGAAAAGTCACAACATTTATCAACATAAAATAAAATTCAAACAGTGCAAAATTAAGTGGTACCCAAAAAAGGTGAAAATTTGACATATTATTTTTAGGGTGTGTTGAGAGATCAACAAATGGCGGCTCACTGGGTGAAAGCAAAAAATATGTTCCTTCCTTGAGCTCGGTTGATGCAAAATATGATTATGGACCTAACTGGTTTTTATCAGAGCCTCTTTTACCCCTGCATTTGGAATTTCCCAGGTTGATGCATCTGGGGATGCCTATGGGGTTTTTCACCTTTATTCCACATTATTTTCCTGTAACCTTTACTCATGCCTCCTTTTGACAAGAGTCCAGTAAATCATTCACTGGCACTAGGCCTTTTAGTTACCTTGTTCATTTTCTACAGTTTTGCTTCACTACTAGCGAGCGTCGATAGCCCCGACGGAGTCACCCCAACGTCACAGACCCTGCTCCGATGCTAGCGAGCGTCCATAGCCACGATAGAGATATCTACATACTCTCTCCTATTGTGCGCTCATTTGATATAGTTGAATTTTATTTCGGTAGAATGCCCTGAGCGAGCGGGAGAGGAGGACGTCTGTTATTTTCAAAAAATGAGGTGGTTAAGGTGAAACTCACTAGCTCTGTCTCTAAGGTGCATGTAGTCCTTTCTGGATTTCCTTGTTTCCCTTAAGGTCTTACCAGACCACTAAGAAGACACTTATGCATTTCTCCAAAGTTGTTCATCTGCGCAGGTTAGATAGAAAATCCCTTGAAACAATTGCAGGTTCCGCAACGTTTCTTGTGTTTGTATGTGAGTGTCGATTTAGGAAGAGAGTTCGCCATGTCACATACTTTGAGGTCAACCATTGTCTTTCTAAACACAATATTTCAAAACTCAGAAGCACGATCGCAAAAGATAAAGAAAAAAGTATAAATGCAAAAAGATAAATCGACGCATAAAAAAAAATGTGCACAATTTATTTATTTATTTTTAATGAAAATATTGTTTCAGGGCTTGGCCATTCACTGAGTAAGCGTCATATTATCCCCTAAGATTATGTAGTTGATATGTGCATAACCCAATCTTCTCAACCACCTGGAAAGGTCTGAGCCATAGATTTTGAAACTTAGAATGTTTTCCTTTAGGCTCATTTGCTCTGTCCCACTTCAGGACTAGGTCTCCTACTTCAAAATTATTGTCTTTAGCCTCATGTTTATCAAACCACCTTTTAACTATCTGTTGGTCGACTACGAACTTTGATTTATCTTTATCCCTTTCTTCTTCTAACATGAGTAGGTTGTCAATTATTTTTTGTAAGATTGATGAAGGTTGCCCTTTGGACTCCTGTGCAAGTTGAAGAGATGGAAGGTATAGTCCGTTCGGGAGAATGGCTTCCTGCCCATATACTAGAAAGTATGGGGAATTTCCTATAGCTTCCTTGGGTGTAACTCTTGTTACAGGTATGAAATAACTGAGAGGGGGGGGGGGTGAATCAGTTATTGTAAATTATTAACAATTTCTCTCAATTTTATCTTCGAATCATTAATCTTAATGGCAGCAAGTCTTTACTGTGAAAACCAGTGTTATAAACATG
>ML779684.1:1093359-1157658 GCA_009831015.1 Picea engelmannii | reverse complement strand
TTTTCAGCGTCTGTGTTTGCATTTGTGTTGCAGCATGTTTCATCATCTGTTCTTCATAAACAATCGATTGCCATCAATGACAACCTTGATCATCTGCGCCTTGATCATCTGCGTCATCTCTGTTGTAGCCATATTTCCAACAACTCTATCCGCCCATAAGGTGTTATGGAATAGGTTATGCCAATTTCTCTAGTTGTCTACAACTGTTTTCTTTAATATTCTTACCAGTTTCTTATTAGTTGATTTTGCCACTCCATTTCCATGTTGATAATAGTTTGCGGAGTATCTAATTATGATTCCTTTGTCTAGAGAAAACTTCGTTAATAGGGTGGAAGAAAAGTAAGTTGTGTTATCAAAAACAAGGACAGAAGGGACACTGAATCTTGTGATTAGTTGTTGTTCTAAGAATTGGATTACCACCTTCTCATTTACATGAGTCAAAGGGATGGTTTCTACCCATTTCATGAAATAATCAGTGGCAGTAAGTATGTACTTATGTTGTTTTGAAGAACTTGGTGTAATTTATCCTATGATATCTAACCCCCATTGCTCAAAATTTCTAGAAATAGCCACTAGTTGGAGCGGGACAACTGCTCTCTTTTCCTTCCCAACGCTTATTTGACAAGTTTTACAGTTTCTAGGGTATGTGTGAGCGTCCTTGAACAAAGTGGGCCAATAATAGCCATCTCTTAGTATCTTATGAGTGGTGGTGTCTCCTGGAAAATGTCCACCTACAGGACCATCATGGAGTTTTTTCAGAACCTTGTCTGCATCGTCATGTTCGAGACATCTTAAAAGTACCCCATCATAATTAACCCGAAAGAGTACCGAATTTATGAGGCGATATTGTGTGGATTTTAACCTGAGAGCTCTCCTTTCCCTAGGGTTTAGGTTTTCTGGGCAAGTCCCATGATGCAGGATACAAGTCAATTTCTCATACCAAGACTCTTGTCCTGGGGAAATGTATGAATCTTCACCACACCATAATGTTATTTCATTCTCCCATCCGGGGTCTTCATTTACTTGGTCTTGAGCTTCGACTGCCAATTTACATAACCCTTGTCCTTTAACCAATTTAGCAAGTTTTATATCTAGATCAAATTCTTGGACTACTGCCATCCAGTTCCCTCTTCTTTCCCCCATCTCTTGTTGAGTAAATAGGGATCAGACTGCGGGGTGAAGCATGATTACTTCGGTATGGTTCTTAAGGATGTAAGATCTGAAATGTTTTACTACCTTATAAACTGCATAAGCTTGTTTATCTATAGGAGGATAATTTATTTTGGCACCTTGTAGGTTAGTGCTCATGAACGATATCGGGGCTTCATTTTTTTCATCATCCATCTGAGTTAATACTGCGGCTAACGACTGGTCGGAGGTGAAAGTATAGAGGAAGAAATATTTGTTGAAATAGAGACTTCACAACACTGGGGCTTGAGATATTGCAGTCTTAATGTTGGTGAAAGCCTTCTTTCGTTCATCATCCCACTTAAACTCAATATCCTTATGAATAATTTTTGTAGGGGTTTGATAGTTTCCGCGAAATCGGGGATGAATTTCCTCACAAAATTGATTTTCCCGAAGAACGACTGCATAGCTTTTTTATAGTGAGGTAACAAAAGTTGAGCTATAGCCTTTATCCTTTCTAGATCTACGTGGATTCTTTATTGAGATATAATGTGGCCTAACAACTTACCTTCCTCGACACCGAAAATAGTTTTCTTAAGGTTTAAGGATATGTCGTATTTCCTACACCTTTCAAAAATCTGGGTTAAATGTTGGATGTGATCTTCTCTGTTCTTTGAATACACAGTCACGTTGTCCAAGTAGACTACTATGCACTTGTTGATTAGTCCTTGAAATTCTATGTCCATAGCCCTTTGGAAGGTTTCCCCTACGTTGATTAACCCAAAGGGAATGCGTTTATAAGAAAAGGTTCCCCACTTGGTTCGAAAGGTAGTTTTTAAATGGTCTTCCTCTAAAACCAAAACTTGGTTGTAACTTGAGAAACCATCCAGTAAGGAGAAAATATCAGAGCCCAACACAGTCTGGAAGAGTTACTCCATTGGTGGGACTGGGTAGTTGTCCTTTTCTGAAGCTCTGTTGAGGTTTCTAAAATCTATGCATAAACAGATCTCCCCAGAATTTTTCCTTACAGGAACCAAATTTTCTACCCATGCAGAGTGTCTAACCTGGAAGATGATTTTGGTATCTAACAGTTTCTTTAATTCCTGACACATTAGAGGTTCCAGGGATGGGTGGTATTTCTGGAGCTTTTTTTGGAAGGGTTTTATTTCGAGATTTGAAGGGATAGTGTGTTGAATGATACGGGTATCATAAGTTTTTAGATCTCGGTAAGACCACGCAAAAACATCTTGATATTGTCTGAAAAGTTTGAGATAGGCCTTCCTTTCCTCTTTAGATATTGTCTTGCCGAGGTTTACGTTTTTTGGGTTTTTCGAGGTTCCAAGATTTATAGTTTCATGCATGGGACAAGAACTACCGATCTTTGCGTTTTTTGACCCTTTAAATCTTTCTCTTAGATCAAAAAGGTTTTCTAAATTGATTATTCCCTTCACAATTGTGTGAGACTTTGATTTGTCAGTTGGTTGACTTGTCCGAGGATTAGTCTCTATTGATTGTTCCTGAAATACTTCATCGTCAATAGCCAAATATTTGAAATTATCTTGGTTAGTCATAAAGTTTATGATCTGTTCATATCCTTCAAAGACCTTCCAATTAGAAATGTTGTTGGAAACCGATGGTCTGTAGAGTAGCTCCATAGTGAACCGGGAAGCTTCATAATCTTCTAGAGGTGACAGCCTTGAGGCAACGATGGCCATGGAATCAACGAGAATGTTCTTTTCTTTGGGAATCACTGCAACATTGAAAGCTTCAAAATGTTCTATTAACCAATGCACTTCTTGTTGGTAATTCTTTAGGTGCGGAGAATTGCAATGTATAATATTCCTTACTTGTCTAACAATGATTTCAGAATCTCTGAAAACCTTCAATGCTTTGACGTTTAGGTCTATGGATTTATTTATCCCCTGTACTAGAGCGTCATACTCGGTGGTATTGTTTGTGCACTCAAACTCAAGTCTACAGGATAAAATGTGTCATTTACCTTTTGGATTAATGAGGATGCACCCTTCCCCAGACCTTTCTTGCGATTTAGATCCATCAAAGTATAAGGTCCAAACTTGTGGGCAAAATCTATCAGCTTCTTCTTTCCTGTCACTTTCCTCTTTTCCTCATGTTTGTTTTGTGATTTCTAATGCAGGTTCTTGGCAGAAAAGGGTTTCTTTCGTAGTCGTCGACAATTCCTCTTGAAAAACTATTTCGGAGTTTCTGGTAAGAGGAACATTAGATGAGAGAGGGGAGAAATTTTTGAAGTCAGAATCACAGGAATAACTTCCTAACACAGGGAAATTTTTCGATGAGGGTTCATTTGGGGTTTATAAGTCAGTGACAATATGTTTTAGATATCTTTTCCTATCGATCCTGATCATGTTTGTGTGCCCCTTTAATGGTAACCAAAGGTGAGCCCAATTTGTACTAAAGTATCCGTTTAACTTCTCAGACCAGTCTCGACTTAATAATAATCCATAAGCTTCTGGGATATCTACTACAATGATGTCAATAACTTGCACAAATTTAGGATGCGTCACTATTCTGATCATTACATCTTTGAGTTCTCCCATGAATTTCACCTGGGTTCTGTCCAGTTGTATTACATGTTTATCGCTTTTGAGAGGAATGACATTTAATTTTTTCAAATAGACAAGGGCATAATATTAGAAGATGGTCCTGAGTCGACCAAACAATTATGGAGGTTTCTATTGAAGACTTCAAACGTTTAGAGGAACGGCGGGACAAAAGGTTTTCCCTTTTTATCTTCAAAGTAGGCATTCACAGTTGGTTTATTCCCTAGATCTATGGGAGTTGGATTCCTTCCCTGATCAGTGCTTATCGTAGGATTTTCTATTGATTTCAAAGCTTGTAATAGGAAGTCCTTTTGCTAAGGGATTCTACATATGTCCATAACTGATATATTATCCTTCAACTTCTTCAAATCTTCTACTATGTTGTAATCCATCTTGGGTGATTCCCGTGTATGGATGTTTATAGGGTTTCTTCGGGGAGAAAGAGGTGCTTTCGGGTGATCGAGGGTTGGTTTCCATGCCGAAGTTTGGGTAGTGGTAAGGTTGTCTGAGACCAGTTGACCCCTATTTCATGTTTTCACAACCAAGGGTTCTATGGGTGGTTCCTGGACTTCACATAGGTCATCGGAAGGCATAGGTAAATTGGGATCCCATATCAACATGGTTGTTTCTTCCGGTGGGTCAACCTCTTCCTGATCGACGATATTTATAGTTGACCCGCTTGGTTGTTTGGTTAGGGAGACCTCATCTAGAAACCGATTGGCCATCAAATTCATGGCATGCACCCATTGAGGGAAGTCTCTTTCAGAGTGGTTCTCTTGGTGATAAGTGCAGAAAGAGTTAGATGCTACATTTCCCAGATCGATGTTTAAGTTGGTTGGGGGAGGTTCAATTGCTTTGAACGGTGGATTCCTTTTAAAAAAAGTCTTATAGAGACTTTGGCCTTGGTTTTCCTCCTCTGCACTTCTCTTCATGTCTATTATTTCATTTGATAGCTTTTTGACCATGCGTTGTAGGTCCTCTATGTCCCCACTTCCCTTTTCAGGAGCTTGTTCTGCCTACTTCCCTGGGGATCTAGTAAGAAATAGTCCTCTCTGGGGAGGAGGTTGAGCTTCTTTCTTAACTAAGGAGACCTTAATTTCTTTGCATCCTTTCATTTGGAACTCTATCGTTTTGGCTTCTTCAAAATTCTCAGCGAGGGTTCGTTTAGCATCCCTCTTCATAAACATGGAAATAGAAGATGGGAGAGCATTAGCATATACTTCGATTTGCAATTCCTGAGTAGGTTTATCTTCGGGATGGAATTTTTTTAAGATGGTGGTAAATCTTTGATTAAAGTATTTTACTCTTTCCTTTAAACTCATGGTGGCGGCGAACAACTCAGCCATCAAAGCTCATGTAGTAGTTTCTTCTGCAAATTTATCCAGAAAATCTTTTTGAAACTTCGTCCAACTAGTTATGGATCCTACAGGTAAGTTAAAATACCAGGTGGAAGTTGAATTCTAAAAGGTGTAGGGAAAAAGTATGCAAACTATGTATTCATGTTGGACATTCATGAGTCTGATAGCCAGTATGAATTTCTTGATATGGTCTTCATCCAATCCTGAGGTTTCGAGGTCAAATTTAGGAAGTAACTTCTCTGGATGTCGGGGAAGGTTATTTACTCGTCCACAGATGGCCAAAGCATCTCTGGACAACCAAGGTTGATTTTTTTTTGGTGGGTTTCCCCTCTCTTCATCATGGTCATTATGATCTTCCATATCTTTAGATCCTGAAACTGAGTGTTCTGAGTTAAACCATTCTTCTTCCGAAAAATCATCCGGCTCATAGACGTTGCCAGCTAGCATTTCGGGGATTAGATTAAGAGGATGCTCGATTTCGGTGAGAATGAAATCTAATAGGTCTTCTATTGTGTGCACAAAAACCTGGTCAAGGGTATCGACCACTAGTCTGCTTACTTATTTTCTTTAAGGAAGTACCAGAGCTAAGGACAATGCACCGATCTATCGGGAGTATGATCTTGTGATTCTTATCAAATGATCCAATTCCTTGTGAGGGAGAGCATAAGGTATGTTTGGGTGCAGGCGTTCTTCCTCATCTTGCAGTGAGTTACTTGTTTTAGGAGTACTCAATGTGTGTGGGTTGTCTTGGGAATGACTAGCCACAGATGTGGGTTGTTTTGAATCTACAGGCTGTCTGAGATATTATGCGAAATGTGTATTCATCCATTCATTCTTCAGGCCCTCCTTCTAGTGCCAATTCTGTTGAGGGGTCCCAAATCCCTTTAACTCAACAACATGAACCAAACCCTCCACCAAGGCCCAATTAGACTCTGCAACATTTAATGGTGGAATGGTTCTCCAGATTTTACAATCTGGGCAAAATAATCGATGGGATTTATGTTTTCTTGTGAAGTCTTTCTCCTTCGGTTCAAACGTTCTCTTTTTGTATTTTCTCTTAGGTAGGACTGATATAAGATAGGGCCGGTATAAACTAACCTGACAATAAAATGGGAACAAACTTAAATACTGGAGAAGAGGCTGAGCTTGGGATAACAATTACAACCTAGCATGCAAACAATGATTGTCTGCCACGGGCCTAGTACTAATACGTTAACCGTGCGGGTATTCCAATTACTGATTGAGATACAATTTATCATTAGAAAACATGCATGTGATAAACAATGGAAAGTAAAATAATTCACTCAACTCTAATCATCAATCACATAATAACACAATGACTTATTTTCATCATTAAAGACAAGAATTGTAAAACATTGCATCGGATAACTTATCAACATATTTAATAGCTCTTACTCGTTATTGCATCCATTCATGAGATGAAATAAGAAATAATTATTCTCCACATCCAATCATACACACATTTGATGAAAACACAATTTTGTCTCTAGTTCCAAAAAAACTTCTCAATTAAAGGCAACTCCGAAATAGTTCTTAACAAAACCAAAAATGAGAGTTTCTTGCAACAACCATCGGCCCTTGACTAATCATTTGATGCTCCTATTTATAACATGAAGTTAAATAAAAATAACAATTAAAGTGCTGCTAAGTAAAACAAAATTTGCCACATGGCGCTCTTTTTTGTCAGTTTTTCTAAGAGTCATCTCAAGATATCACTTAAGAGGGTGACTCTTCTCTTACTCCGACCACTTGATGAACATATCCTCACAGGTGTTGGCGTATGGGAATCTATGTTTTTCCATCAGGGCTGAGTGAATCTCTCTTATCTCTACTGCATGTGCTGGATACTTGACTATACTAGCACTTAATTGTTGCAGCATAGCCCGAGATTTGATCGGATGCTCCATAAACTGTCACACCTGACCTGGCACCATGTCTGTCACCTTTGCTATTTCTTCAGCCCATGATGAGTCTTGCTCGGTGTACAACTTGACTATGTCGCGCAATCAAAAAATTCATCGGGTGTACCGAACTCGGGGAGTTCGATGTCTTTCATCACTCGATTGATCTTGATCCAGTTTTTGGCACACATGGCCCATTTCTTTTGGATTTATCGGTGAGGTTCTCGAACCATTTTTTCCCAATACTCTACCGATTACTTTATGTGATCAAGGCTACTCTCTTTTAACACCTGAATGTCGTGTTCTTCTGTATCTCGACCCTGTTGGACCGCACCGACCTAGTTGACTCTCTCCACGGCTTGTTGTGCTTTCTCTTATCACTGCTCCATATCTTTTCATGTCGCAAGTGCCAGGAGAGTGTCTTCCTAGAGCTCGACTATCCTTGCAGTGAATAGGTGTCGCTCGTCTGTAAATTTGTCGTAGGCCTCCTAGAATTCCCTCCTTAGGAACATCGCGTCTTGTGTGGTGTCCTGATATTATTTCTCCAAGTGGCACAAATGTTCCAATTTCTTCAGGGCAACGACCAAATCCTCTTCATCTCTTTTAGATTTGTCTAAGGTGGCATCTGTGATTTCCATCCTTGCGTCGATGAGTTTGGATGTTTTAGCATGATCTGTGTTGATCATATGTTCCTCTGTAGTGATGACGATGGAGAAATCTAAAGTGATCCTCCTTTTCTTGGTGGTTCTTTGGATGATAGCCTTCCTTTTCCGATCATAACCTATGGCATGTATGTCAGATACTTCATCTATGGATTCATGTATTTGTTGATATCCCCAGGTAAGTGTATTCCCCAGACTCCTGATCGTATAAACTTGTTCAAGACTGGGTTGTTGAACTTCCTCCTTGTGTTTTGAAGGCCCAGCTTCTATCTGGAGCTCATCGGGGGTTTGAGTACTGATTGAAATTGAGGCATAGGGGTTAGGATCGGTACTTACTTGATCCTTGGTCGTCGAGACACTGATTTCCTGTTGTGGATCCTCTTCCTTTTGTTCTCTCGACCCTCGCTCATCCTTCGGGTTGTCTGCTTGAGTCTCTAGTGCATTGCGAAACTGAGTGACTAAGACACTTTCGACTTCTTGTCTGTTCTATGGAAGTCCCTAAGTTTGAGTGTCGAGAACTGGAGAATATATCTTCTTCGGCTCCTTCTCTTCTTCGTTATGTACAGGGGTCACAAGGGATACCTCTAGGCTCTCATCATCATCATAGATTTTTATCAGCTCACTTAGGGGGTTTGGCGTGCTTGCTCTCCCTAATGTTTCGGTTGTCTCTGGCTAAGTCGAAACACCTATTGGTGATCCGACTAGTGGTGTTGTGAATTAAAGGTTTTTTAACCTAGTAATTTCATCAATGTCTATAAATTCATGGCCACTTGGGCCCGCCTGGCTTCTGTCTGGTTTATCGACAGGGGATCCTGTCGTTTTTTAGACGTCTGGGTCATCTTGCAGCTAATCAATCACTCGATGCGCCTGTTCTAACATGATCAATCCCCTTTCCCTCACATCATGTGGAAAAGGGAAACCTCTTTCTTGAATCAGGGTTGCCTAGGGGGCTTCTGCTACTTCGACTATTATCATTTCTTCTCTGTCCCTGAGGACCCCTTGAGACAATTGTTCTAGGATCACCATCTAATCATCCAGGCTCATAGGTTTGAACCTAATCATCTTGGGTTCGATTATCCTTGCCACCACTTCATCCCAATCTTGGTCATTTTCCGTGAAGACCGCATCTTCGAATTTGTCATGGGCGTATGGCCAGTAGGACGACACTTGCAAGGTGTTCTTCAAAACTAGGCCCTTTGGGTCATGTTTGCGGAAATGGTCGGTCTTAAATTAGAACTCAAATTGGCTCAGTCCTTCTTGCTTGTCTTGAGTGGTGTCCTTCACCATGTAGAAGCCTACATGGAAACCATAAGGAATGAACGCCATTTTCTTATATTTGACCAAAGTGGCATTCTAGCCTTTCAGGATGGTCTGGTATCATATCTCCCCTACTACAAGCCGGTCGGGGACATGCATAGGTAAAATATGTAGTTCTTCGGTGGCCCTGAATACCCTAATGTAGGTATTGTGTTCATCCAAATACCAGTGGTTGACCTTTGATATCACCTTTTTGGCCGTGACTGATAGTCTCAGACACTCTTTCTTGAAAAGAATAAAATGAATGTGTGTGATGAATTCATCACAGATGAGGGAGTAGGATTTTTAGTGTCTGTTCTCCCATAAGACGCTGAAATATACATGGATCGGGAGCTCTGTGACATGCCAACTTAGGTTCATGTCGACGAAGATAATTCTGGCACACATGACATCCAACAAGTATGATGTCATGTAGAAGGTTGTAGTCTCCCCTTCTTTCGGTGTCTGAGCTTGTTTTTTGAAGATGCTCAGTTGTTTGGAAATGATTGCTCCCCAGTTGAAGCCGCTCCTGAAAATGGCCACTGTGTATGCTAGAGGCATCCATGCCTCCAAAAATCTGGAGTAGTCTTTCTCCCCATACAACCGACTGATGAGAGCCATTAGGAGGATGTATGGTTCCCTTAGGTTGGTCGTTCGGTACCATCTGGAAGTCTAATTGGTGTATTTCTTATATTATCACCACCATGAGGCCATTACCCGGCCGATGTTGTGGCACTCATAAAATTTCACAACAAAATCAGTGTTCAATCGATCCTCTGGGTCTCTAAGCTTGTAATATTTTTGGATCTCCACCTGAAGGAACACTCCAACAAAATCACCATTGTCGTCATTAATCAAACATTTTTGTGTGTCTGTGTGGTCAATGAGCCACTTCAGGAGTTCTATGCAGGGGAACATTGGAGTTCTTCTTGCTACCATGTGTAGGTACGATTTTTGGATATTTGAAAAAACTTCATCGTCGAGCTTTCTCATATCGGGGTCACTGTGTTAGATATATTCCGGGAATTCTTCCCAATTTATCTTATTGAAGAGTTCTCCCCAATGTGGGAGTGCCGATTTGGTCCCTGTGTTTGCCTATGTGTCTCCGAAGGCCGAAGATTGAGTGAAAACCTTCTTGGTAGATGTCCCGATGACTGGTTCCAGCCTTGGAGGAAATTATAATTGTTTTGCGGTCGTTGGGGAAGAGCCTTCTCCTACCTCTAGTTCTTTCAACTTGGGAGCCCTTGGCGATCGCCTAGTGGTTGGATTTCTTGGAGGCATTGTTCTTGTAATGCTTGCTAAATTTGGTTATTTGATACTCACGGGATCTCAGGAGATTTTGAATTGCTCGTCTCGCTTCTCTGGATGCTCTGAAACTCCTTTGCATGCAGAATGGATTCGTTTGCAATGGCCCAAGAGAATTTAAATGAGGAAGAACTTGTCGCGTCGTATCAACTAATTAATTTGGGTGATGAGTGGAATTCAAACAAATATTCCGTCGAATCTCTGCAACTTGAATTCATCGTGAGTTGACGACAGAGGGTGATGTGTTCTATAGGTAATTTCAAACGGTTGTTTTGATTCATACATGAAGTAGAAACTAATGCGATATTTGACATTAATTAATCTCTTAAAAGATCAGAATCCAATCGTATCTAGCATTAAAATGTCCCATCATGTCGCTTTCTTAGTGGGTGGATCGGGGATTGACGATGTGTTATGAATATTTTCGTTGATATCCTTTCGTCGAAAACCTCTTACACTGATCGACTTCGTCGTATAGTGTTGACATGGAAAACTGACTCAGAGGTGTGACTTGGACCTGAGGTACCAAAAGTGCCTCAGGTTTGATCTAGGCCGTACAGTTTCTCCAGTCAGGTAAATATACGTGGCGTTAAAGACTAGTGACTTAATTTGCGCAAATTAGTTGGAGTCGGGGCTTTCTTAAAGTTATGAGTTCTAAAATAAACTTGGGTTCGCCAATGCCGAAAAGGTATCAGGGATCGACGATCGAGGATAAACCTATCGTGTATTTTCCTTTGGATTAGCTTCTTCGAAAAAATTGTCGATGTTGAAATGCTTCGGGATTCGGTGATCGAGGAAAACTCTTTAGCATGGTCGAAATGTTCGTTGTGATTTGGTTTTCTCTAATTCTGACAAGCGCGTCGAGTATCGTCCATCTGCGATGTCATTTCCTCCTTCCTTAACGTTCATTCCCTTCTCCTTTTATGGATGCTGAAGAAGATTGGATATCGGCGAGGTCAGTGTGATACTTGTCATGAAACAAAACTTCCCTTTCACTGATACCGATGAAGATGGGTGCTTGGTGATTGAGGCTTTCCGAGTGTTTCCTTTTCACCTCTTAATTCCTTCCGATGTTGAATCTTGAGCGCGTCGGGTGAAATGTTTTGGTTGTTGATTCCTTAAGTTTTAGGCCCTTTTAATTCATGGATTGTCATAAGGTTAAACAAACCTGAATAGATAATGAGCGTTAAGATAACAAGCAAAGTCACAACATTTATCAACATAAAATCGAATTCAGATAGTGCAAAATTAAGTGGTACCCAAAAAAGTGAAAATTTGGCATATGATTTTTAGGGTGTGTTGAGTGGTCAACAGGTTCTTAACATTCTTGATATTTACTTTCGAGGTTGGCCAAGGATCCTTATTACACTTCACTCACCCTCTACATCACCTTACACTTTGGATCAAACTCAAGACCATATTCTCTTATCAATAAATATTTCTTGGTGTGGATCTTTACCATTTCATCCAGCCATAGGTTTTCCACTATCTCTGCACATATTTGTTGTCACCTATGTTGTTCTCTTTTAGAGTCCATTTCCTATACCATCATCGATTCTTCCATCAACTTATGACACAAACTTCACCATCACATCCCCCTACCATTCCATCCCCATGAAAGGATTATTCTTTCATTTCAGTGGGACTTGGTAACATACCCCATTCCACCATGAACATCTTTATCCACACCAATATATCTTGAATCAACCTTTCGTTGGGACCCTTCTTCAATATTGAGTTCCTTGGTCAAATATTGATGGCATTCTACTATGAACTTAAAAGCATAACCTTCCACTACATCCGAGTACCAAAACTCAACTGCTTGAGTAAAATTATGGTCACATCGATAGATCTTTAACGTGTTCTTAGTGGTCCACTCAACTCTGGACCATGGACACTAATTTCAATGCTTCTTCGTGATCATTTCCAACAATTTGTTCAACTTTATTGAGAAATCTTCCAATAAAATATCATGTAGACACTCAAACAAGTATCTATCTTTAAAAATTTCCACATCCTCTCCCACATAGGAACTCTCTTGGTAAGCGAACTCTTAAATTATTTCTTATATCTAATCTTGAAACTCAACCTTCTCCAGCATCCACTATATCTCCATTACTCTACATTGGTTAAGGCACAACCACAAAACCATGCCATTGGCTCTATGATAGACCCATGGTTCACATGAGGTATCCAACATAGGCTTGATGTAGTCTAATGTGGAGGCATATTCAACCTTTCAAAGAGGAAGGAGGTCTCACCCAAGGAACATATGTTGAATTCCACATGGTTAAGGTGTATAGTATTAAAGATATCATGGTCATGTGCATTCCATTACTTGTCCTTTAACCAAATTTGCTTTAGCTAATTGCACTAACAACATTCACATCAATTATAACAACATATAGATCATCAATATACATCATTAAGGGAAACACATAAGTAGAACAAGTCTCCATTATATTAACATAATGAACAATACAATGCAGCTCCTACACAGAACTCATTGTAGAGTGCCTAACCCAAAACTCTCCTTGTTATCACTGGTAACTGCCAAATATTGTTACAATAAAAATCTCACATATATATAGGTGACTGGAGTGGTTGCAAAATATTCTTGAATTTGCCAAAGAATTTTCCAGTTTTAACCCACTCATACAAAATGGGTCTAGGCCTTTAAATACATGCGTAAATAGTCGAAGGTTGTAGCATCCCTAGATGCCTTCTTTTGCTATCCAACGCTACCCATAAGATTACCTTGCCTCATAAAAAATACATGAGGCCAAATTTCACCTTTAATAGGAATATATGACAAAAATTATATGCAAATATAAAACAACAACGAAAAGAACATTGCATGCTTAGAATTTATTCATTCATATTTAATCCAATACAATATAAAAATAGAAAAAACATTCCACAAAGAGAAACTGTGAATACTTATCTACAAATAAATCCATGTCCACCAAATTGGTTGCTAAGGAGATATTTTCCACTCAACCATAGTAATCATTGATCGACTATGGATTCCACCCCCAAGATAGACCATGATATCACCAAGGTAAAGGAATATCCTACAAGGCTCAAATATCACTCAACCCAACCCACTACTATCATAACAAGCCATCTACTTACTAAAAATCCCTCCAGGCCAACTTCTAACCATTGGACCAGCCATGGAACTATATCCCTCTACCGCACACTACATAAGGAAAACCCACTCCTTTTCTCAATAGTCCCTTTGAGTACTCTTCCCTTCCAATTCTCTTCAGTGTGTGTAGAAAAAACCCAGTCTATTGTATTTCTTTTGGTAATAACCCAAGACAGAAAATACTTGGCCTCTCACAATCAATGAGTAGAAATATTAGTGTTGCAAGTCCAAAGGTATTTCCTTTGCTATTGTTGACATTCAATGCATTATATCTCTCCCAAACCATCACATTTTCAAGAACAAGCTTCCCCAACTTCTTTCATTCTTACTAGCCATAAGCACAAAGGAAATTATTGCAATAATAACCATAACAACCATGAAAACCCAAGAAAAACATCCTCACGACATGGGAGTTTGAATCCTCCCTATGCCTAAGAATTGTTGAATAATCATAATGATCATAGAACCTACATGGAAGAGACAATAGAAGATTTTTTCTTGCATGATGCTCTCTCTCTTTCCAAGGATATGACAAATATGACACTTGTACTTAGTTCACACCCACAAGTCAAATATTTATGAAACAACTTGTAAGAAAGCATGGTAAATAAAGGATAGTAGTTCCAAAGGACAACGACAAGGTCAAATCACCCAATAAACCCCTTTCCTCTTCCTCTCTTGTGGTATTATAGTCCTTGTTATCGCACAATCTGTACTTTCCCAAAGCCCAAGGCACATAAGGGAGATTGGTGTAAGAAACATAATATCCTATCACTGTCATCGTAATAGGAAATCCCCACTTTCTATGGATAGGAAAGGTCTACCCCTGGGGAGGATTCCTTCGTAACCTAAAGGGATGGAAAATTAAGGTTATGTGCAAGATATATTCCCCCCTCTCACTGGTTACCAAAGTCACTAAATCTGTGTCCCAAAGATGAGGTTAATGAAGTGCTTGATGTACCTGCCCGGAACACGACAATATAGCATGCATATACAATAATTCCAAGTAAAAATATGATAATAACACCTCAAGAGACAATGGGCAGTGACAATAGGTGTTGGCTGATATAAATTTGCAGCAATTAATAAATTTACAACAACATTTGTTAAAATGTAACAACTGTAACAAATACTCCTTGAAATTGCTTGAAAAGACAATAAAAGGATAACATTTACTAAACAGAATGATAATAAAATGTCATAAACGATTTCTAAAGTGTTTAGCTACCATTCAAAGTCAATTATGCGAAAACAATTCTGCAATTACATGGTTGTAGCAGTCATTTATAACAACAACAAATACGTTAGTGATATAGGCTAAACTAGGTTTAGAGATAGTTAGTAAAATCTAAGGAGAAGAGTGTTTGAGTGTTTAATGAATCCTTCAACAAGAGAGAGGCAATAACTAGTTCCTTCTAAGGCTTATGGAGTCAAGTGGACAGATTATTCTAAGGCTGCAAATCAATTTTGATAATGCAGAAAACTCTAAGAGGGAGAATGCATAAGAAAAGTAGTAATTTAAGTCTCGCTATGCATTGACCTCAAGAAACAAGATATTAGGGTGTAGGAAATTCTAGGCCCTAACACCTTGCTCTCCTTAGGCTTCTTATGGGATAAAATTTAGGCAAAGATAGCTAGATAAAAATCCTTACAGTGCTAGCAATTTAGGGCTCTAGGGTTTCACTAGTCACTAGATCAATTCAATGAAAATCTTGGCAAATAGAAAGTAAGAAAGTAGCAACTTAAGTTATTTACTTCAAGCATTAAGTATACCATGCAATTTCATAATCTTGTATGATCAAATAAAACCATACACAAACCATTCAAGAGACGAAAAAAAATGCAGATTTTACTTACTTGCACCAAGAATAATCATGAAAATACCATGCAAGATCACCATAAAAGCTTCCAATATTGATCCAACTTGCAAAAATTAGCCTTATGAAAGAGTGTGCCTCACAATTTCAGCCAATATCCCTTACTAGGGAGAAAATTTCAGGCCTCTTGTCTTGTGTTAGAAGTTGTGATGTAAAAATGAGAGTACTTTATGTTTATTTATACAAAAATTTGACCTTTAATTAATTTCCAGGTCAAAATAAGGCCGACCTGGCCAATTTACAATAAAAATCAATTTTGACATAAATAAAATTAATTAACATCTAAAGACACCTCTAAGGGTGATTTCATTCCCTTCTAGGGTGACGTTGAGGCCCTAAGGTGGAACGTTGAGCCTAAACGGTAGGGCACTTGCCCTTCAAAAGCCCCAAATGAAGCCCACACGTGCCACTAGGCTAAAAAATTCCTCCAAAATGATAACCCTAACTTTGGATGATGTCTAGAGTCATGATGGTGACATCCTGGGCCTTCAAGGGCCAACATCCATGTGGAAGAGCAAGATCACCCTAGGTCTAGGTCTGCCAGGGTGCCTCCAAAGGCAACATCCTTCTTTCTTACCGGTGTGAATATTCAAGTTCTTCTTACCCCCGACTAGGGTTACAACATCCATATATGGGATTCAAGCCCCCATGAAGGTTTGAGCTAATCATTCCCTCATGTGTACCTATCCACCGGGCAAAGTCCTGCAGCAACAACAAGTACGCCCTCCAGGGGTTCATAAGTCATAGGGATTATAGCTTGTAAATCACATCCAATAATCAAATTACCTAAACATGTGCATCTAACCCCCCTTTAACCCAGACAAATACTCAAAGACGTTATGCAATTTGACAAGTTAGGTTTGGAGAAGGTCATAGGGTGCCCTATTGGGCTAACCTCTCTTAAGTTTGAGGTGTTTCTTGGGTGGGATCTAGTCCATATCATGCAAGTGTATGAGGTGGTATGGGGTAAGTGTTTGGCCATGGGGTGCATGTGATAACAAGGAAATGTAAATCTTACATGTGGGTGCCTTTGTATAGGGCGAGCTGCACCTTGTCATAAATGTTATTATTTCCTAGCCCATTCATTTCCTTTTACTCTTAGCTTTATTTCTTTTGATATTTTTCTTTTGTTCTTCAAGGGAACTAATTGAGGGCCATTGTCTTGGCTTGATGACCAGAGGTGACAACGTTACCCATAAAAATTTCATGGAGATGAGAAGGTTGGCTTGTGATGAGACCCCCTTTCTCTTGGCTATGCCACCAAGAGCCACTACCCTAGTTTGGTGACCATATAGGTGGTAGTTTCATACCACTACATTCCCATGGTCATAATAGGTCATCTCGTGATGAGTCCTCCTATCCATCAACTAGTACCTTGAGTGTTTATGTATATTATGGGTCCCCTTTTCTTTCTAAGAATATTTTCACTGTTTTCTTGGGGATCCCTGGACGAAGCATCTCAAAGGTTTCAATATTTGATTTTAACTCTTGCCAACTACTTTTACCCTTTGGACCTTTAGTCCTTTCTTCCCACGAGGTAAGGTACAACCCTTACTAGTGTAGCCAATCCCAATGCTCAAACAAAGGTAGGGGAGATGGAGGAATGAATATGGAAAGTGGTAAGTATGAAGGAACAAAGAGTGACCTTTCACAGACCCACCCAGTGGAAACTCGTCCTAAAGGGAGATAAACTTACGAGGGCACCATGTCACCCTTCCAGTTATGAACGAGGGAAAGAGCATAATTTCCAAGCAAATTTCATGAAATGAAGAAGAATTCAATGCAACACATTCAAGTGCTTCAATAATAAGAGTGACACATACCATGATACCCAAACTCATTACCTCATGGAGCAAGACTTAATGCTACTTCAGGACCAGGCTAGTGGGATGGATATTGTTGTTGTCGACAAATGGACTGCACTGAAGAATAGAGAGGCCCTCTGGGGCCATGCTTAAGTTGTTCGACTCTCGGTACTCCATGTCTAGGACCCGTGGTCCTCAAGGCATGATCTCCTTAGTTATCCCTAGGCTAGGGGATAGCATCTGGCTCCAAATCGGGGACATGTGCTCACCATAGAGCACATGAGAACCTCAACAAATCTGATATGACCTATGTTTGTTGAATCTCAACAAAGGATATTAGGAATCCTTAGGGTGGTGATATCACCCCTTGCTCATATATGATATAATAAACAAATAAAGAGCATCTCTAATCTAGCATATAATCATGAGAATACATATATACATAATGAAACAAAACAATATGAAAATGCAACTACAACTATTCTATCGTGATATGTAGATGGTATATATAATGGATGCAAATGATTACCTACATCTACTTACCTGTTGATTGAATGCTAGGTGTAGTCAAATAACCAGTGAAACCATCCTAGCAATATCTCATAATACCTGCCTCTGTGCTTCATCATAAACCAAAACACAAAATAACATGAGTTAGAGCATATATCATATCATCATAAATTGTAAAGTCTAGCTCATGGAGGTGGGAGGGAGGGACAAAATTATGCCAAGTCACACTTCTAGGAAAGTGGTCAATCCATCTCAGAAAGGGATTGTGAAAAATCAAAGGCTCAAAACAATGACTCAAAGAGTCAGAAGATTGGATACCTTGGGCATCATCACATCCTAAGGTTTGGGAAGGTACTAGCAATAATCTAGAGGATGATTGGTAATTTTTTAAGGGAAAGTTGAAAGACTGGGAGAACAAACTTCTTCTTAAGGTATTCAACCTACCCTTGAATTCTAAAAGAAGGATTTGCCCTAGAGAAAACTTGAAAAAAGGGACATGTTTCCCAACTGCATCCTTATTGACATACCAAGGTAAAGTAATCGAAGGGAGATGGAAAACCTTGTCACAAGTATCCTACTTTAGGCAAGCAATGTCCTTACCCTGATCAAAATCTAAGCACGATTGTGGTTGATAATCTTCTTCATAGAATAAATCCAAGTGCTCAAAGGAACACTCATCAATATCCTCAAGGTATGTCTGAAAATCATCAAGAGAACATAGAACTAGGTCACCCTTGGGTGCTTGGAAAACATTTGTAATTATATTATCATCTTGTTTCCAAACA
Organism: Picea engelmannii; assembly: GCA_009831015.1. Taxonomy (NCBI): domain Eukaryota; kingdom Viridiplantae; phylum Streptophyta; class Pinopsida; order Pinales; family Pinaceae; genus Picea; species Picea engelmannii. Next base: position 1,139,280 of record ML779684.1, on the reverse strand, counting down.
TCAAAATTATTAGGAACATCATATGATTGTTGTAAAGAAAACATTTGGAAATGACCCTCAATGTCGTAAATGGGATCCCCATCATACCCAATCACATCCCATTTATGTTTCCAAACGTGTATGAACTCATCAATATTATCAACCATGTCATTACCTTTATCATAAAAAAATGGATTAAAACATCCATGGGCTCCTCTAACCGTTCTTCACTTTCTAAATCACAAAATAAAGCATATTCAAGATCTTGAAAAGAAAAATAACTTACCGTATTCCCTTCTTGTTGTGCAGGGGCATTGAAGACTTTGATGAATTCATCAAATGAAAGAGAAAGCATTAGTGATTCATCATCATGACTTGCCCCTACATCTTTAGCTTCATAATATAGAGGGTCTAGCTTGTCCAAGGATTCCCTTTCTTTTTCACCTTTTGAATCATAGAATCAGGTATCGTCAAAAACCTGAAAAGGAAAGTGACTTACCTCATCCTGTTCTTTTTGTGTAGGAGGAATAGGATATCGGATGGCTTCATCATAGGGAGGAGCACACATTAATACTTCATCATCATGTTTGATATTTTCATGCTCTCTCTCTTCAACCATGTCTTCATTATCCTCGGTAGAAGCATGAGTAAATTCTTGCTCTTCCTCATGGGTTTGGAAACCTTCATTAGGATCCCTCTCCTCAACCTCTTGTTGGTTGATGACTTGTTTTATTCTTTCCTGGAATTTACTAAAAAAGATCTCAAGGGAAACTAATCTGTCCAGACTAAGAGTATTTGGGGTATCTTTGGGGTGAACAACTTTGATTTTTGGAGTAAAGATGTGTTCTCCCTTGAACAAGGGGATATTTTCCTTAATTTGTATAGCCATGTGATAAGCTTCTTGGATTGTTCTTGGCCCTTTTTCACTGAGGAGAAACCCTAATTGCACTAAGAGTGCATTGGTATAGAGGTAAACAAGGTACTTGTCTTCAAGATGATGGCTTCTAGGAATTTGTTATAGCAAATTCTCAAACCTGGTATGGAATTCCTTGATAGTCTCATTCTTAGTTTGTTTCATGTACTTGAGTCTTTTTATAGCATGTGGATATCTTCTAATTTAATACCCCATTTCTTAAGAAAGTTTTCTTTTAACTGTTCCATAGATGTGATGCTAGCATCAGGGAGATCATCATACCATTTCCTATCATTGCCATAAAGAGCAGAAGAGAAAGGTCTCATTTCCAAATCTTCAACATCATCACTAATAGGGTGGAGTTGAAAGAAAGCCCAAAATTATCCATGTGATCTTCGACCCTAACCCCATCATTACCAGTGAATCTAGAGAGCCAATTTTCATACCTCGAAGGCATTTTTCGAGGGTAACTTGGAATTTCACTCATATCTAAGGGTTTAAAATTACATGGGTCCCATTGAGAAGCCATGGTTGACTTTGTCGTTAGTGGAGTCACCAAATAATCCTTCTATGGATCATCAAAGGGAAAATAGGGAATCACCCTCAGTGGAGTTGCCAGGTAAGCTTTGTGAAATGAATGATTTCGATAAAGGCTTACCGAAAAAGTGTTGTTCGAGGAAAATTGACTCGATGTTCCCCAAAAACGGTGCCAAAAATGTTAGCGCACAATATGTACTTTCCCAAATCCCAAGGAATGTAAGGTAGATTGGCGTAACAAACATGATATCCTATCATTGTCACCTTAATAGGAAATCCCCACTTTCTAGGGATAGGCAAGGTCTACCCCAGGGGAGGAGTCCTCGATAACCTAAAGGGATGGAAAATTAAGGTTATGCTCAAGATATATTCCCCCCTCTCATTGGTTACCAAAGTCACTAAATCTATGTCCCAAAGATGAGGTTAATGAAGTGCTTGATGTACCTGCCCGGAACAAGACAATATAGCATGCATATACAATAATTCCAAGTACAAATATGATAATAACACCTCAAGAGACAATGGACAGTGACAATAAGTGATAATTGATATAAATTTGCAGCAGTTAATAAGTTTATGACAAAAATTGATAAAATGTAACATCTGCAAAAAGATAGAACTTACTAAGCATAATGATAATCAAATGTCATAAGCAATTTCTGAAGTGTTTAGCTAGCATTCAAATTTAATTATGCAGAAAATTTGTTGCAATTAGATGGTTGTAGCAGTCATTTATAACAACAACGAATAAGTTAGTGGTCTAGGCTAAACTAGGGCTAGAGATAGTTAGTAAAAGCTTAGGAGAAGAGTGTTTGAGTGTTTAATCAATCCTTCAACAAGATAGAGGCAAGAACTAGTGACTTCTAGGGCTTATGGAGTCAAGTGGACGACTTCTTCTATGGCTACAAATCAATTTTGATAATGCACAAAAGTCTAAGAGGGCGAATGCATAGGAGAAGTAGTAATTTTAAGTCCCCCTATGCATTGACCTCAAGAAACAAGATATTAGGTTGTAGGCAATTCTATGCCCTAACACCTTGCTCTCCTTAGGCTTCTTATGGGATAAAACTTAGGCAAAGATAACTAGATAAAAATCCTTAAAGTGCTAGCAATTTAGGGCTCTAGGGTTTCACTAGTCACTAGATCAATTCAATAAAAAGCTTGGAAAATAGAAAGTAAGAAAGTAACAACTTAAGTTTCTTACTTCAAGCATTAAGTATACCCTGCAATCATAATATTGTATGAGCAAATCAAACCATTCAATAGATGACAAAAAATGCAGATTTTACTTACTTGCACCAAGAACAATCATGCAAATACCATGTAAGATCACCATAAAAGCTTCCAAGATTGATCCAACTTGCAAAAATTAGTCTTATACAAGTGTGCGCCTCACAATTTCAGCCAATAGTCCTTACTAGGGAGAAAAATTCAGACCTCTTGTCTTGTGTGAGAAGTTGTGATGTAAAAATGAGAGTACTTTATGTTTATTTATACAAAATTTTGACCTTTAATTAATTTTCAGGTCAAAATAAGGCCGACTTGGCCAATTTACAATAAAAATCAATTTTGACATAAATAAAATTAATTAGCATCTAAGGACACCTCCAAGGGTGACATCATGCCCTTCTAGGGTGATATTGAGGCCATAAGGTGGAAAATTGAGCCTAAAAGGTAGGGCGCTTGGACTCCAAAATCCCCAGATGAAGCCCACACGTGCCACAAGGCTCATAAATGCCTCAAAAACGATAACCCTAGCTTTGGATGATATCCAGGGTCATGATGGTGATGTCTTGGGCCTTCAAGGGCCAACATCCATGTAGAAGAGAAATATCCCCATGGGTCTAGGTCTGCCAGGGTGCCTCCAAAGGCAACGGATTTCTTTCTTCCCGGTGCAAATACTCAATGTCTTCTTACCCCCAATCAGGGTTACAACATCCATCTATGGGATTCAAGCCCCCATGAAGGTCCAAGCTAATCATTCCCTCATATGTACCTATCCACCGAAAAAATTCCTGCAGTAACAACAAGTACGCCCTCTAGGAGTTCATAAGTCACAGGGATCATAGCATGTAAATCACATACAATAATTAAAATACCCAAACCTATGCATCAAACACCCCTTTAACCTAGAAAAATGCTCAAAGACGTTATGCAATCTGACAGGTTAGGTTTAGATAAGGTTGCAGGGCATCCTATTGGTATAACCTCTCTTAAGTTTGGGGTGTTTCCCAAATGGGATCTAGTTTAGATCATGTAAGTGTATGAGGTGGTATGGGGTAAATGTTTGGGTATAGGGTGCATGTGATAACAGTGAAATGAAAATCTTACATGTGGGTACCTTTGTAGAGGGTGAGATGCACCTTGTCATAAATTCTATTGTTTCCTAGCCCATTCATTGCCTTTTACTCTTAGCTTTATTGCTTTTGATCTTTTTCTTTTGTGCTTCAAGGGAACTAATTGAGGGCCACTATCCTGGCTTGATGACCAGAGGTGACAACGTTACCCACAAACATTTCACGATATGAGAAGGTTGGCTCATGATGAGATCGCCTTTCTCTTGGCTATGCCACCAAGAGCCACTACCCTAGTTTGGTGACCAGATAGGTGGTAGTGTCATACCGCTACATGCCCATGGTCATAATAGGTCAACTCGTGATGAGGCCTCTTATCCATCAAATAGTAACTTGAGTTTTTATGTATGTTATGGGTCCCAGTTTCTTACTGAGAATCTTTTCACTGCTTTCTCATGGATCCCTGGGTGAAGCATCTCAAAGGTTTCAATATTGGCTTTTAACTCTTGCTAGCTACTTTTACCCTCTCGGCCTTTAGCCCCTTCTTCCCAATGAGGTAAGGTACAACCCTTCCTAGTGTAGACAATCCCAATGCTCAAACAAAGGTAGGGGAGATGAGAGAAATGCAGATAGATATTGGTAAGTATAAAGGGAATGAACGCTGACCTTTCACAGACCCACCCAGTGGAAACTCATCCTAAAGGGAGGTCAACTTACTAGGGCACCATGTCACCCTTCCAGGTATGAACGAGGAAAATAGCATAATTTCCGAGAAAATGTCATGAAATGAAGATGAATTCAATGCAACATATTCAATTGATTCAATAATCAGAGTGACACATACCATGATACTCATACTCATTACCTCATGGAGTAAGACTTACTGCTACTTCAGGACCAAGCTGGTGGGATGGATATTGTTGTTGTTGATAAATGAACTACACTAAATAAAAGAGGGGCCCTCCAGGGCCATGCTTAAGTTTTCCAACTCTCAGTACTCCATGTCTAGGACCTGTGGGCCTCGAGACATGATCTTCTTAGTTATCCTTAGGCTAGGGGATAACAATCCCCTTGTTTCTCCCTCAAGAAACCATTTTGGTAGATATTATATTATTATGCATTCCCCTTTTTACATGCTTTTACATATATATGAGAATATCATGGAAAATATAACCACCACATTGTAAACCTATCCCACCACTTGGATTCTTGGGCATTCACTAGTGAGACCTTGGTCTTGAGTTCCAAACTAGGAATGTTTATAATTCAATCATGAGATCATTGCAACTCAATCCACATGGCTTAAATCTCCTCTCATTGACCAGTACCACATCATATCAATAATACACGATTTATTGTGTTAAAATTCAAGGGTCAAAAATAGGATATTATAGAGGTAATGGGCACAAAGGATGAATAAGATGTCTTCTTGGCTTCTACTTACTCAGCAATTGTTGGAACCACATACTCAAGGTTTTTTGGGCTCATAGATTCTACAAAGTCGCCTTCTATTGAACTCTACTATGCATTAGCACTTAGTCAAAATTAGGCCACAAAATAATATGACTTTGGTTAGTGTTGGGTCCATATGAGAAACACCCTTCTACTAATTGTGGAGATGTCACTAACAATGACATTACAACACTCACCTTATCACATGGATTCTTTTATTTGTCCCTCATCACACTTACATGGCCCCCCAACGTGTGACATGTGGAATGATCATGTGCCTTTAGGGGAATTATATCCTTCATACATTCCTTGGTTTAATTGCTTTTGTTTATCCCTTGTCACACTTATCTATCCCATGAATGTCTGCCACATGGACTCTCTTTTTTTGTCATCATCTTGTTTAGTTGGACCCAAAATGTGTGCCATGTGGAGTGACCATTTTCCTTCAAGGTAATTATATCCTTTGTGCATTCCCATGTTTCATTCCTTGAATCCACTCATTGATACTTAGACACAATATATTATATAATTTGGGTTAGTCCACTCTCAAGTTCCATTGGAAGGGTTTTGCAACTAGTATAACACGTGAGTTTCAATTCAGTTTGTCACCTATACTAAAAAAAAATACCATCCAATAAAATTAAATTAAGCATGGAATCCAAAGAAGGATTTGTGCACAAACAAAAATAATGAAGGCCAAGGTTTTACTAGGTTCCTGGATCCGAAGTATTTATGGATTTTAGTTAAGTCCCTCTTCAAGTCTATAGGAAAATACTTAGATAAATTTTGATTAGAAAAAGGGGATTTAGCAATTTATCCACGTGACATTCTCTCTAAATGCCACCTATCCCTTTGGCCTTCACTTATTGATGATATTGTGTTCTATGGCTAAATTTGATTAGTCCATGCACTAGTTGAGACAACTTGGTGGTATGACACTACTCGAACTCTCCATGTGTGCTTAAGGATTCCCTCCTTTGGCCCAATCAACATTACTTGTCATTCAACCTTACTTATGTTTCATCCTCTTATTGGTATCAAACATTTTTATGTGACATCACTATGACACATGGATTTATGGTTCCTTTCTTATCCCATCCCTGAAATATTATAAAAATAGAATTAAATTGACTGTTCTAGTTGAGGAAAACTTGGTGCAACATGAAAAAAATAGAGGGTAAGGATCCCTTGGGCATGTGGACCCAAAATAATTATTAGACATTTTGGGCTTCGGGTTGGGTCCATGGGAATATTTGTGAAACCAAGAAATATCAAAAGTGAAAACCACTTGGCCCTTCAAACTTAAAACTTTAATAATACCCATCTTAATCTTGTTCAAGTTTGGATTTAAAAAAAAACATAAGATTTTAAAAAAGAAAGGGGATTTCGGCTTATCTTGTAATATGAATAGTGGTGCCATCTAGCATTCTCTAGAGGTACACCTATCCTCTTGACCTTGGATGTCGACATTTCTTTGCGATGTAGCACCCTATTAGTCTACCACATGGCTTCTTGAATCTTGCTTGCAATGGACTTATTCATGTTTCAAAAACTCTTAGGACCTAAAGGTTGAGTGATTTAAATTTCTTGTGTCTTGAAGGTGCATACCAACATCACATAGACCATTTTTTTTAATTAAACACAATTAAATAGTGGCTTGGGTCCAAGAAGGGACTTGCGTAGATGGAGAAAACAAATAACTTATAATCCCTCGACCCAATAGACCCAAAATGTTTATAGAACTCAAATAAATCCATTTTGATTCTGCGATCAAGTACATAAAAAGATTCTAATAAAGAGGAAACTTAACTTAGCCTAGCCACATTTTAGAACGTAGAACAACCACCTATCATACAAGGTTCATTTTTTCTATATAATGGTGACATTGGGAATATATGATAGGTTCACATACCTTCCATGATAAAACTGGCATCATCATGGTGATGTACCAGTGTTGGAGCTTGCCACAAGGTCCTTTATTTATTTCCCATACACATGAGCATTACCCTTCTTCATGAACTTGAAGTGATATTAATTTCATTTTAACTCGGGGTTGGGTTTGTCGGGGATCTTCATATCAAGAGAATACAAAGAGTCCAATCTATATAATATCTTAGGCTCGAAAAAACTAAAAACATATTGAACTTGGAGGTCGAGCCTATATAAGAATCTGTGTCAATAATAAACACAAAGTGGCCAATCTACCTTGACTCATAGACCTAAAACTGTAATATAATTTAGTTAAGTTATATGTTGGTCCAACGCGAGGTTTGGGCTAAAATAAATATTATAAATTTCAGAATTGACATATTATATATTTTGGTTAAATAGTGTTGGGTCCATAGAAGAAGTTATGTAATCCTAAATTCATAGAGGTATAAATCCACCTAAATTCATGGACTGGAAGGTTCTTTTTGGTCTAGTAATTGGTTAGATCTGTATGATAACTTATACAAGTTGAGATGCATAGGGGTGCCCTAATTTGTTTGGATTATTGGACTAAAAATAATTTAGGATGAATTTTTGTGTTAGGGTCGTAGAGTAACATGTATAATTTAAGGAACATGAAGAGCAAATTTTTCCCAAGTCTCTGGAACAAAAAATACTATAAAGGATAATCAATTTGAGAGTGGGGTCCATGAAAGAACTTTTATTAATTTGAGAACATGAATTTTGAAATCCGCCTTTACTCATGGACCCGAAAATATTATACACTATACTTTATTGATATCAAGTTTGATCTTTGTGCTTTGTGAAATTTTAAAAAGCAAGCATCCTTTGTATGTTCAAGTACCCAGTATATGACATTGACACATGGCACTTTTACATATCTCCAAGTGTCTTAGCAACTTAACATTCATTGGCATCATCATAGTGTTGTGGACAGATCTAATTGGTTAGGACCCTCCCCAGTTTCATTAACAACATAATTGTAGATGACTTAGCACACCAATTAACTACCACATGCCATTATCACATGTGTTTGGGAAAATTTCAAGGGTCATGCATTATTTGTATTAACCTTCCAAATATACCCAAGAACTCAGACTCGAAACATTTTATGTATGAATAGCATTGGGTTTGTAGGAGAAATTTTGCAACATGAGAAGCAAGACTATGAATTCATTTGGAGACACAAACCTGTAAAAATTATAACATACAATTAAATAGTACATTGGGTCCATGGGGAGTCTTGTGTGGGTAGAGAAAGAAAAGAACCTATAATTTTCCAGGAACCCTGAACTTGAAATATTTATAAAACCTAGTTGAACCTATTTTGAATGTGAGGATCAAGTACTTATAGAATTATATTTAAATGGAGGACCTGATGTGGCTTGGCCAAGTGTAGTAGTGCCACATGTCAAAACTTGGAGCAATCCCCTGCCATGTGAGATTCATTTATACTAATTTACTTTTGCCATGTAGTAGGATATGTTTAGTTCTTCTATTTCCACACCAATAATATTGACTTCATCATGGTGATGTGGAAATATCCCAACCTGCCACAAGGTCCTCCATCATAAATCTTGTTAGATTCTCCACATGAACCCTTGCCTTTGTTCTCGAACCTAAAGTGATATCAAATATATTTTAATTTAGAGTAGGATCCATGGTCAACTCCTTTTATCCAAAAAAGCATAAAGAGTCTAATTCATTTGGGATCATGGACCTTAAAAAACTATAAATTAGAAATCATTTGATGGTCGGGTTTGTAGAGAAAGTTATGTAATCCAAATGTGTGGAGCTTTGAATACACCCACATTCATAGACCCCAATGTTTATTATATTTTGGTTAAGTAATAGGTTGTATATGTGGGATAAGTTGGCCATCGTAAAACATGATATTTCATCTCCTTATGGGTTTCAAGTTGGAAAGTGATATAAAATAGGATTAATTCCAATCTTGTGGTTGAAAAAGTGCTCATTTAATTCCAAAAAACACAAGATGCTAAATCTTGCAAGAGTTTGGACCTAAAATATTACAAAGGACAGTTTATTTAGTCTTGGGTTCGTGAAGGAACTTATGCAAGGAAAGAACATTATGTTCAACATCTACTCAATAGTTATGGACCTGAACTTCCTATAAATTACACTTCATTAACATTTCATGTTTGACCCTCGACAATTAACAATCATTTGAAAGAGAGGTATTTAAGAACGCATTGTATAGAAGAACCATGTGGCACTCTCAAAATCCTCCATGTTCCCTACTAACTCATACTTTATAGAGGTCGTCATGGTGATGTTATGGGAACAAGGCCCCTCTACATTGTCATTGATGATTTCATTGTGGATTATATGGTGCACAAGTAACCTACAACATGCTACAAATCTGTGTGTTCAGGAAAATCGTAAGCCTTGTGCATTTTGTGATTTGACCTTTAAATATGTGCACCTAAATTGGACCCAAAATTGGTATATGATTTGGTTTAGTTTATCATCGGGTCTGTAGGAGTACTTGTGTATTGTGAAAACATAAAGCAACCAATTCACCTAAGAGCCCAAACCTGGAATATTTTATATAATTTAGCTATAGTTAGCATTGTGTCCATAAGAGAAGAACCCTTATACTCATTGTGGAGATGTCACTCATAATAATATCACGACACTGTCCTTATCACATGGACTCTTTTATTTGGTCTTTGTCATGCTTACATGGACCTTAAATGTGTTCCACTTGGAATGGCCATGTGCCTTTGGGGGAATTCCATCCTTTGTGCATTCCTTGGTTTAATTCGTAAAATCCATTTTTTAGTCCTTAGATGAAAAGTATTATATAATATATGTTTGGATCCTTGTAAGTCTGCTAGAAGTGTTTTGTAACTGGTATAACATAATAGTTTCAATTAAATTTCCCATCCATAAAAATAAAATAAAAATTAAATACCATCCAGTACAATTCAATCAAGGGATTCAAGGTCTAGAGAAGGATTTGTGCAAAAAAAGCATAAACACCAAGATCTTTTGAGGCTTCCGGGTCGGATTTTAGTTAGTCCCCTCTTCAAGTCCACATGCAATTACTTATATAAGTTTTAAAGAGAAGAGGGATCTTTACCAATTTAGCCACATGGTATTCTCCCCAATTACCACCTATCCCTATAATCTTCATGTTATCACCCAAAAGTTGTTCACCTAGACTAAATTACCTAGGTGTACTAAAATACATCGCTTTACACCATGAGTTCCACTCATTTTTCCCATTCCAAATTATTTTACATTATTATGACCCAAGAAAACACATTTCCTAAGGTCATAAAACCCCCTTTTCTCCATTTTCTCATGAAATTATCCAAAAAAGAAAAATAATAAAAGAAAATAAAATGGTTATTCAAAAACCCTAAAACTAATTGTTAAATTTGATATAGTCAAATAATCCTTTTTTAATATGACCATGTGAAGGGGCTAACCTCTATTTTTTGTATAATACCAAGGGGTCACTCTGTTTCGATATCAATCCATCAATAGTAAGTAAATGTTGGCAAATTTGCATCTGAACTCAAGAGCCCTAACTTCTTGATAGCATATCTAGAAACAACTATAACAACTTACAACCATAACATGAGGATAATATCCACGCACACTTGGGAAGAAAAAATAACCCTTCCAAGGAGGAGGTCGAAGAGCCACTATCCCATTGGGTAATGAAGCATTCTTCCATTCTTTATAAGCTTTTTGCTTTGCTTTTTGTTTATTTGCTGCATTTGTTTACTTTTGTTGTGAATGATATAAGATTGAGAATGAAATATTTCATTTGAGTTAGGGTTTCTAATTCTAGTTTTCATTACTTTGTACGTTATATGGCACAACCACTAGATTTGGAGATTTTGCTAACCCTTGTTGCATATTTCCAACAACATATTGGTGACTCCACTAGGGATTAGAGCCATCTCTTAATCCCTAGTTGTGGGTGGGTGTTCAAACCCCATTACCTCTCTTTATTTTTAGTATTTGGATCAATTTTTTTTTTTTTTACATTCTGTAAAGTGTGTGCAAGAAATAGATGTTAGAAAAACTTCAAATTTTCCTTGGAGACTAGCTCACGGTTGTCGAGAAGCCTACATGTGCCCACTGATGTTTTGGGTCATGCATTGACCTACACACTTTCTGGGCCTTTATTTGCATTGTCCAACACAGGAAAAGGGGGCATTATCTACAGGGGCAACACACTTTTCCAAGTCACTTTCTGCATTGGGTCTAGAACATCATTTTTTCAATTTTTAGGGTTTTGTTCTAGCTTTTTAAGTGTTTCTTAGGAGTTGTAGTTGTTTGTTAAGAACCAAATAGAAAAATAGAAAAAAAAAACCTTAGAATAAGTACTCCATGCCTTGACAAACATATAATTTCATATAATAAGCCTCTTTGAGGGGGAAACCTCCTTATACATTACAAGAATTCACCAATACAAGATGATTCCAAATGAAAAAGGTCTCCTTGGTATATATAGGAGACTAGGAGGTACAAGTACAACTAATGGACCCGAGATGACATAAATAAAATAACAATACTAATGTAATATGCACCAATTAAGGAATAATGTGCCACGATTTAGTGTAAATGTGTTGAACCTACACATAATATATCTAGCTAAACAATAATACACACATTTGCAGAGGGAATTTGAGAAAGAAGAACAAGGAAAGAAAGAATAGAAGAATTTTCATTAATTGTTGTGAATAATAAATAGTTTACACATGGTATACTCTATATAGCTCAATGAGTGCACACTAGAGGTGAACCAATGTGCCATAGTGGTGGTATAGAGTGACCTGGACACACACCAGTAGTTATGGGAGTGAACTTCCACCTAGTCTAGTCTCTCAAGCAGTTACGGGAGTGAACTGCCACCTAGTTGAGTTAACTAGTCAACTAGTCTTCAGTTAACTGACTGAACATAGAGTAGTGAGGAGTTAACTCAGGGAATCAAGGCTAATGCACCACTCTAGTGATGATACCAAGGAAAGGTCGAATTAGCATGGTGATGATCCCAATGTTGCATGGTGACAAAACCAATGCAGCATCTAAACTCAACTCAACTAGTCAAACTGAAGTGTCAACTGAAAGAGAATATTCTCCAGGTGGAATATTCTCCCCTAAATTATAGGAGACTGGATAATGACTAATTATGACTAAGAAACAAGGAAAAACAAATCCTAGGTGTGTGTGAAGTAACTCCAACACCCCCCCTGAACATCACTATGGTGAAAATAAAGAATGGGTCTCGGCAACAAGGCCATGTTAGGTACCCAAATACAAAAGATACACTAAAAATAAAGTGAGGAAAGAGGGAAAACCTCATGGGAAAAAACCCCCCTCAAGGTACAATGTATGTAAAATAAGAACTACAGTTTCTAGGCAACTGTGTCCTTCACTTCAAGACGACTTCGCAGAGAATGGAGCTTTTTCTCAGTGAAGGTCTTGGTGAAGATGTATGTCGTATGTTCTGCTGAAGGACAAAACTATAAGTTGATGATCCCCTCATGTACTAAGTCCTGGATGTAGTGCATGTGGATCTCGATGTGCTTTTTCTGCTGCCTCTCAACTGGATCTGTGCAGAACTTCATAGTGCCCTGGTTGTCACACCAGATGACGATTGACCAATGAAATTGAATTCCCAACTCAGTGAGAAAATGTTGTAGCCACATAGCCTGAATGGTTATGTTAACTACCCCTCTATACTCTGCCTCGGCTAAATATAGAGAAATGGCAGCGTGCTTCTTTATCAACCAATAGATAGGCCTGGAACCAAGACTGAGTGAGTAACCAGATGTGGACTTGCGATCAATGTTATCTCCAGCCTAGTCAGAATCAATAAACCCAATGAGATCAAATGTAGAGTCTACTGCATAATGAATCCCAAAGGTGATGGTGCCATATTCATATCGAAGGATACGCTTTGCAGCTTTCCAATTTAGCTCATGTGGCTCCTGCATGAACCTAGAAACTACGCCAACTGCATATGAGAGGTCTGGTATGGAGTGTGTAAGATACAAAAAGCTCCCCACTAGATGTCTGTACAGTGTGCTATCAATGAGTGGAGTCTCCCCGCCATCCTCAAGTTTGACTCCTGATAGGAAAGGAGTCGAAGAAGATTTGTAGTCTTTCATGTGAAATATCTCAAGGAGATCTCGTGCATACTTGGCCTAAGACAGTTTGATGCTTGATGCATCCTAACTGATCTTGAGTCCAAGGAAGAAGTGTAGTGGACCCATGTTCGTCATCAAAAACCTATCGTGTAGAATCCTCTTAACTGTAGCAATCACTAAAGTCGAGCAAACGGTGATCAACAAATCAGCAACGTAAAGGACTAAAAGTAGAAGTGAATCATTCATCCTGAGAATGTAGGCATTTGGGTTTGATTTACAACGTACAAAGTTCTGTGAAAACATGTAGGAGTCCATTTTGGCATACCATGCCCTCGGAGCCTGCTTGAGGCCATAAAGTGACTTCTTCAGTCGACAGACCAAATATGAGTCCTGCATAAATCCCTGGGGATGCTCCATGTAGATCTCCTCAGAGAGATCACTATGAATAAATTCATTCTTCACGTCCATCTGATGGACTTCCCATCCTTTGGTTGCCTCAATGGAAAGTGCTAATCGTATGGAATCCATCTTCGCTACTGGAGCAAAGGTCTCATCATAGTCAATACCATGAACCTTTTGAAATCCTTTGGTGACAAGCCTGGCTTTGTATCTACTGATCTGTTCATCTGCTACGCTCTTGGTCCTGTAGACCCATCTGCATCTGATAAGTTTCCGCCCAGAAGGAAGGGGAACCAGATCCCAAGTTTGGTTCTCAAGGAGGGAGTTGTACTACTTCTGCATGGCGGATTTCCATTAGCCTCGCCATAATACTTTGGATCTGAAGACTGAACCAAGAAAATATTCCTAGAGGGCAATGGTTTAGTGGCAGTGAGTGCAACATGGGGCTCCTTGAAATCATATCAAGTTCGCCTAGTATCAGCTGGATCACCAATGATATCCCCTGTAGCCTGAAGAGTAGTTTGTGCCCACTTGGGCCTCTGCTCTAGCTTTGCAACTGCATATGGATGCTCTGACTTTGCATCTGACTGTACTAACTCTGAATCTGAATCAGAACTCTCATATGAAGAAGAGCCATCATGTGCATGCTCATCATCTCAGACAAGTGGAAGAGTGAAGGTGTCTGCATGCGGCTCCTGAGGTACATGCGAGACACTTTCCTCGAATTGGACACTATGATCAATGATGAGCCGATCTGAGGAAAGATCAATAAGATAATATCCCTTCACACCGTCAGGGTATCCAACAAAAATACACTTAGTGCTACATGGATCAAGTGCCTTCCTCTTTTCAGAGGGAATTCTGGCCCATGCACATGAACCAAAAATGCGAAAGTGGGTCACTTCCGGTTTGAGGCCACTCCAAGCCTCGTAGGGGGTCTTATCCTTGACAGATCCACGGGGATATCTGTTTTGGATGTATGTTGCACAATTAAGTGCTTCATCCCATAGTCTCTGTGGTAGTGACTTTGCATGTAACATGCAAGACGCTATCTCCTTCAAAGATATGTTTTTTCGCTCAACAACTCTATTTTGCTACGGAGTATAGGGAACTGTGTGCTACAACTGAATCCTTGCCTCATGGAAAATATTGTGGATCTCATGATTCACTTACTCTCCCCCATTATTAGTTCGGAGGAATTTGATCTTCTTTTTGGACTGTGTCTCAACCAAGGCTTTGAAATCTTTGAGGTGTTGAAATACCTCGTATTTTTGCCTGAGAAAGTAGATCCAAGTAAAACATGAGAAATCATTAACAAAAATGAGAAAAAACCTCGCGTTTCTCATGGATGGATGCGGAAAAGGACCCATAAGGTCACTCTGGATCAGATCTAAAGGTGTGGAAGCTCGTTGAGACTTTCCTTTTTTGAATTTCTCTTGAGGGTGTTTTCCGAGAACACATCCCTCACATACTCCCTTGGAGAAATGGATGTTTGGTAGACCATCAACTAATCTGTGATTGCTAATATATTGCATGTATCTAAAGTTCAAATGTCCAAACCTTTTGTGCCATATGCTACTACTTTCATCAGCATGAGTAAGCAGTAAAGCAGAATCAGGTTCAATGAATTCAGAAAATATATACAATCTAGACTGATGATTTACCTCACTAGTAGCAACTCTGGAGTTGGTTTGCATGTCGTAGATGTCCACGTAATTTGGTGTGAATGTGACTTTCTTTCTGGTGCCGGAATTTGTCATCTAATACAGGGAGAGAAGGTTGACAGAAACTTTGGGAATGTGCAACACATTCTCAAAGCTTATGTTGGTGAGTTCAGTCCTTCCTTTGTCGGTGACTTCGACATAAGAGTTGTCCCCCATTAGAATAGGAGGACCTTTGCATGCATCCAATGAAGAATAGACTGCTTCTGAGGCATCCATGTGATGTGATGCTCTTGAATCTACGATCCAAGCATCAAGAGAGGAGTTGATTGCAATCGAGGCATGGCTAGAATTGCCTTTCTTGGAATTCAAATCTTCTGCCTTCTTCTTCTTTGCACCCTTGGGGATGTGATCTCAAGGGTTGTTTTTCTAAAGCATTTGAGAAATCATATCTATTTGTTTTTTCATGCATGTGGATTCCAGATGGAATCCTTTGTGACAATACATGCATTTCTCCCCTTTTCCCCTTTGGATCCAGAGGCATCAGTGAAGGGTTTTGTGTACCCTTCCTTATTTAGATGTGCATGAGCTTTATGTTTATCTTTATATTTAGATTTATGATATTTGTGGCTGCCATAATGCACAGTGAGTGCATGCGCCCTTGGGCCTTTGATTGTGCCAATGTTGATGAGCTTGGTTTTCTCTTGTGTCAGGGATTCGATAAATTCCTCAAGAGAAGGCATATTCCAAGTGGCTCCAGAGGTGAATTTGACAATATGGAATGTAGATACAAATACAGAGAATTCAAGACCAAGCTTGGAGAGAATGGTGAGAACCATTTGTTTCTCCTCCTTCGATTTATCAACCCCGCAAGCTTTGAGTTGCGACAGTAAATCCTTGAATTTTGTATAGAAATCTTGGATATTTTCGAAGATTTTTTTATTCAATGTGAGTAGATCCACCTCCAACATGTGTCCCCTCATCTCATCCTGTTTTCCAAAGAGCCCTTCCAAGGTGGTCCAGGCTTCATTGGGAGTCTTACAGGAAGATATGTGAAAAAGGATATCGGGAGAAATAAGACTGCAAATTGTTCCGAGTGCCTCATCCATACGATTTAAGTACTTGGATTTTTCTTTGGATGATGTTGGTTCTGTATCTGTATTCAAGTTTAACCTGTACAACCCTCTAGTTCGGAGATGTATGGCTAGTTTCTCCTTCCATGAAAAATAGTTGTAAGGTGTAAGAATGAATTCTTTTTGGAATTCCATCTTTCTGTTGTCTTCAATCTTTTGTACCTGCAAAAAAATTTGGTGTAGCTTTTGCTTAGCAATATGTAGGCTCTAATACAATGTAAATGTGTTGAATCTGCACAAAATATATCTAGCTAAACAATAATACACACATTTGCAGAGCGAATTTGAGAAAGAAGAACAAGGATAGAAAGAATAGAAGAATTTTGATTAACCGTTGTGAATAATAAATAGTTTACACGTGATATACTTTGTATAGCTCAATGAGTGCACACTGAAGGTGAACCAATGCGCCATAGTGGTGGTCTAGAGTGATATGGACACACACCAATAGTTACGAGAGTGAACTTCCACCTAGTCTAGTCTCTCAGGCAGTTACGGAAGTGAATTGCCACCTAGTTGAGTTAACTAGTCAACTAGTCTTCAGTTAACTGACTGAACATAGAGTAGTGAGGAGTTAACTCAGGGAATCAAGGATAATGTGTCACTCTGGTGATGATACCAAGGAAAGGTCTAATTATCATGATTATCATCCCAATGTTGCATGGTGACAAAAGCAATGCAACATCTAAACTCAACTCAACTAGTCAAACTGAAGTGTCAATTGAAAGAGAATATTCCCCAGGTGGAATATTCTCCCCTAAACTATAGGAGATTGGATAATGACTAATTATGAATAATAAATAAGGAAAAACCTTAGGAAAAAGAAATCCTAGGTGTGTGTGAAGTAACTCCAACATTTAGGGCTTAACATGCCCCTCCCCTTCAAACAAGGGTTATCCTCAATGCTTGAGTAGTTATGGATGCTTCTGTATAAAAGACTCATCTTCCCACATGGAGTCTTCAACAAGTAGTTTCTTTCACTTAATGAGATACTCTAAAATTGAGTTATTCCTCAACTGGTTAATTCTTGTGTCAGTGATAGCTTTAGTCTCCAATATGATTTTTCCTTCCTCGTCAAGTTATGGAAATATATTTTGAACTAGGATATTGTCACCTATAACCTTATTTAAGAATGAAACATGGAAAACTCGGTGTACTCGTGAAGATGCAAGAAGCTCCAATTTGTATGCCATAGTACCAATATTTTGCAACACATTATAAGGGCCATAATACTTCAGTGATAATTTATTATCCTTCTTAGCTTGCTTGAGGTACATCTGTTTGTATGGTTCAACAGTCTTAAAATTACCCAATCCCCTACCTCAAAACTTATTTCACTACGATGCTAATCTGCTTGTTGTTTCATGTGATTATGTGCCATGGTCAGGTTGTCATTTAAGAGTTGGAGAACTTGTTGTTGATGCTCGATGTGATCTTCCACTGCTTGAGCCTGTTGACCAAAATTTGCTCATCTATATTTTCCTGCTCTTGGATTCATAAAATCCTTGATATAAAAAGAAGACATTTTTTGAACTTTTATAAGTACATTCTACAACCCTCAATCTCATCTTCACCATGCATTTTTTGGATCATAAATTTGTTTCCATATGCCTAATTTATTCAATATATGGTCCAGAGATCCAATTTTGAAGAATCTTTCTAAGTATCATGTTCTTATATCCTTTTCAAATTTTGGCTAAGTATTCTCATCACTTATTTCTCTCACCTTTCACCACTATCCATATCACCACTTAACCATTTCTCTCCTTATCTCTCCACCCTCTCCACTCCCTTATCCCTTATTCTCCCATACTTAGCCATATTTCAATCTATGGCGGGGGGGGGGGCGGATACCCACAACACTCCTTCACCCTTCCCCCTCACCTTCCTCATCCTCGCTCCCGCTATCTACATTTCTTCTCCCTCACTTTCATCGTCTACATTTATCCCCTTTCCCCCTAACTATTCATCTCCTCATCGGGTTTGCGGGTTCACAGACCCATCTCCTCACTTCCCTCACCTTCCCATCCCTGTGAACCCGCCATCCTCCTAACTCCGCTGCCTACACTTTACCTTCCCCCTTACATCAACCTATGCCACCCTTATCCCTCCACCACCTACAAATTACCCCCCACCCCCTCTCATCTCCTTACACTCTCACTTCTTAAATTTTCTTTTAGTAGTATAGCTCGTCGAGGGGCGGACACGAGTCATCCCTCACTTCCTTACTCACCTCACTCCCCAACCCGCCAACCCGTCCCCGCAGCTTACAAACTACCCCCTCGACTTTCTCTACCCACAATTTTCCCTCTTCCCCTCTTGTCCCATCTCCCATACTTAGACAAATTCTCAAAGCTATTCCAAGGCATGAAAACCAACAAATGAGAATATGACACATGGAAATGAATAAGGTCATGACACATGGAAACACACAATTTTTGACATATGGAAGCACATTATTGGTTATATTTGGCATCTAATGATTTTCTGACATGTGGGATATGAATTCGAAATGACTTAGCGATGACTCAGTGTTGACTGGGCATGAGGTGGATGATGATGGGATTCCAAAAAAATATTATTTTATTCAACAACTTTCCAAGGGCCGAATCCTCCAAGCTCCATAATTTCTTCTCTTCTTTGTTTCTTGCTAAGTGTATGAAACACTTAGTATTGTATACCATGAATATTTATAATATCCCAATGAATGTGGGATGATATTTATGAATAAAAATTCGAAATGTCAAAGAGGGAGAAATGAATTTGAAATCAAAGGCTCAGATTGCCCCAAGACATCATATTGATGGTGGTTGAGTCACAATCTTGTAGATGCCATAACTTTAGCTCCGATTGTCGGAATCATGAAAAAATTATACCGTTGGAAAGGTATTTCGATGTAGAAAATGGTGGTATAGGTTTCAAGTGATGAAAGTTGATATATATTTTTCTCAGAAATTAAAATATCAGTCAGCTGCATTTTTTAATGGGCCTGCATGACAATTCAACTTCACGAGCTCATATCTTGAGATTCGGATGACAGATTTGGGAAAATTTTATATAGTTGGAAAGATAAGATGATGAAGATAGCATCAGAAGTGATTTAAATGGATAAAAATTTTATTATCATTCCCAGAAAATTAAAACACAATCCTCTTATTTTAAATGGGAAATTAATTAAATTGTGAAAATAAAAGTTTATTTAAAAACTTTTATTAAAAAGGGAAAGGGACCCATTTTAGATATGTATATATTGATGATATAATTTAATTAACGAGGCACCAATTAAATGGAATGTTTCAAGAAGAAACTTGTATGGGAATTTCAAGAGAGGAAGAAAACCCTAACTACTCAAGTAGTTAGAAAATCTCTTCTTAAAAAAAGAATAGAGGCTTCATTAAAGGTTCAAATAAACAGTATTGTCAGAGGGGCAGGGCAGAAAATTAGAGAAAGAAGAAGGTACAGCCATGGATACACAATAAAGATTATGATCAAAAGAAAGAAATCTCCATCTTCTCCATTATTTCTATTTTTCTACACCACTTCTCATAGATTTATCCTTGAATATCAAAGTTGGGCACACGACTGAGTTGTTGAGTGTTTTTTTGTATTCTTCTATAGACTTTTCTTGTATGATCATGGAGTATTTTCAACCACATACATAATTGTCAAATTTTTGGTAATGAAGAACATTTCTCATGAATAAACTCCACAATGAAGTAGATTGCTCCATGTTGTTCATATAACAATTCATCAATGATAGGAATGTGAAACTTATCTTTAATGGTGATCTTGTTGAGCTCTCTATAATCTGGACACATATTCCATGAGCCCTCTTTATTGAGAACCATTACCGTCGGTGCAGAGTAAGAACTTTGGCTATGTCTAATAATGTCAGCCTCTAACATTTCTTCAACCATACTCTCAATTTCACTCTTCTGGGAATAAGGGTATTTGTAAGACCTGATGTTAGGAGGAACACTCCCAAGAATTAAGTAAATAACATGATCATGATCACGAGTGTTTGGAATACCTCTGGGAATATCTTCAAATATTTTGGAATGCTTATCAATGATCCCTTGGAGATCTAGGGGAATAGATGGCTTAGATGTTTGAACAACTAGTGAGCATAGTTGTACAATTACACCTTGATGCCACTTTTTCAATAATTTTGTCATGCCATTAGAACTTACCACCTTATTGGGTTTCCCTATGATACCCCTTAACTCAAATTCCTTTCCTTCCAATGAAAATTTCTTGAAAATTAAAATCCATTGTTCCCAATAATTGTAACCATTGGACCCCTAGTACGACATCAACACCACCCATGAGTATAGAAATCATTGGACTATTCATTACATATTCCCCCATAGTAAGATTGATCTTATGGCATTTTCCTGAGCAATTGATAGTTCCTCCATTTGCAATCATTAATTGAAACTTTGGCATTGGATGTATAAAGCAATTGAGAGCTTTGGCTAATTTACAGTGAATGAAATTATGACTACTACCAGAATCAATT
This sequence comes from Picea engelmannii, assembly GCA_009831015.1. Classification (NCBI taxonomy): domain Eukaryota; kingdom Viridiplantae; phylum Streptophyta; class Pinopsida; order Pinales; family Pinaceae; genus Picea; species Picea engelmannii. The sequence goes on along the minus strand of ML779684.1, from coordinate 1,118,309 downwards.
AGCACTAATACCTTTTTCTTTTTTATATATCCTTTGATCTTGAGGGTTTGAAGAGTGCTAATTCCATCCAATGCATGAAATGATATGGTGGGAGTCATTGCCTCCGTAGAAATCTATTCTACATCTTCATCTTGAGACGGTTCTTGTTCTTCTTCCTCTTCACAATCTATGTAGAATAATTTCTTCTCACCACACTTATGTCCCTTACTATACTTGTTGTCACAATTAAATCATAAACCTTTTGCTTTTCTTTCCTCTAATTGTTGAGGTGTCAACCTTGTAATTTGAGGTGGCTTAGAAGAAGGAACATTATTCTCTTGATAGATGTTAGGGGTGGTCCTTCTAGTAGCCATAGCTAGATTTTTACTTTTAACATTTCTCTCCACCGTAAATGCATTCTCCAATGATTTGGGTTCCCAAAGGAAAACCTCATGTTGAATTTTATCCTTTAAAGTTCCTATGAAGACATCAATCATGTGCTCATTTGAAATATTTGTTACCTTTATATTCAATCTTTGGAAGTTCTCAATGTTATCTACAACTGAACCCTTTTGCCTGAGATTTATCAATTGGTTGAAGAAGGTATTGCTCTGTGTATCCTCATGGTGTGTTATTATTTCTTCTATTGAAATTTTCGAAGTGACAAGTGATTTGCGAGAACAAAGCCATCGATACCACGCAAACTGATTAGGTTCTAAATATAAGGACACAATTCGTACATTTTTTGTGTGTGGCATATCATGTAGATCAAAGAACTGCTCCATATAGAGTATCCATGCGATTGGATCCTTGACATCAAAATTCCTCATGTCGATCTTAGGAAACTGGCGGGTCTTCAACCCAAAGCTAGAGTTTCTCCTGGCTTGATTCATCTTCCTTGTGTCCTCTTCATGAATTTCATGGGATACACTGTTACTTTCAGGTGGCCTCTCTATTAGCAACTTTTTCAACCCTTTCATGATCTCCCCTTTTAATCCATTCATATTAGTATCCATTATTGCTTCCAACTTAGCTTCAGTTGAATCCATCATCCTTTGTAGTTCATATTTTGTTAATGCCTTCTTTTGTAAATCATCTGTGTCCTTGCACATTTATTCACCTTCATCAACAGTCCACGTAGGATTGTATGAGGGATTATTTGGTGCAAAAGTTCCCTTTTTTGGTGGCATGTTGGCCAAGTATCACTACAAGGTAGGAATTCCTAATTGGCTTAGGCAGAGATCCTCACACACAAGTGAGTGTCAGGTGCTACAACTCTTTGATATATGTGCGGGGTCCAACAATAGTACTCGACCCAATATCTCAGGGCACTAACTAAGGAGGCTTGACCATGCCCTTATTCGTACTATCCGACTACCCAGGTACTAGAGAGTGATCTCCTAGAGTTTTATTATCGGTGTACTATTGTCACAATAAATTTTTCCTCACTCCATGAAACTTTCTTGGATGTCCTTTCATTTCCCTATGCAGACTTAAAGTTCCCTTTATGTGCATTCCAGAGCCAAAAAAACATATTTTTCCACATATACACGCCCTAACAGTTATACAACAAGTGTATACATAGGTTTCTACACTATAGCCCGTGTACATCGGTTTTGGTGCTCAAAATTAAAAATTATGTCTGGTTTCCATGTCATGTCACGAGATCCATGATCCTTGACCTTCCATATCCTAGAAACACTCCAACTCAACCCTTCAGATCCATTTGAAGGCTATAAATTGAACCATATTCAATCCCTGAAAAAGAACAATTCAACTTTGAGAGCAAAGACACTTTGGAGAAATTTCACTTCATATTGAGTCTGCATCCCTTTGTCCTTGAAAGTCTGAACTCCTTGTTCAACCCCCAAGCTCTTCCTTCTTTGTGATGGAGAACCTCACTGACTCCATTATATGATCTTGCCTTTGGTGGAGGATTGAAGTGGTAGAGGCCCAGCTGGAGGGACTTAGTTTCTCGGTTTCGATATGTGTCATTACAGAATTTTGTCACCTATGTACTTCTGTTGATTATTTGAATAGAAATACTATTTTCTCGTCCAATTGATATATTGCAAATATTTGAATTATTATTCCATGGGTGTATTTGTCATGTATGTTAATGGATTATGGTAATTTATATGCTAACACTATATATTATCACCATATTCTTGTGTATCTTGGTTGTTGAGGACAAGTTGCAGGTATAAAGCTTTGGGTTGTGTGCTCAACGATGGTCTTCATCGAACGTCTAGATGAGGTAGGATCTTAGCCTTGTCTTGTTAGCATTTATTTTATATATCATACTTGGGATTATAGTTGATTTTTGCGTGTCATTCCATATTTTGTGGTTTACCCTTTGCCATAGAGATATTTTCCCTGTAACATAATTAGAAACCATACTAGGGATTGATCTTCTTTTTTGGGTTTTGGAGTGTTTTTCTCCTTGATTTTATCTCTGTTAGCCTGAGTTTCCTTTTCGCTTGTTGCTTGAAAGCCTATTTTTTACTTTTCATATGAGATTCTTGGCTTAACCCTTGCACTGACAGTTTTTTACTAGGTATACGTGGTTTTTCCCTTGACAGACACGTATATATGTGAGTTGTATTCCTTTACGCTGTGTATATACGTGAGTCTTGCTCAAATAATTGTGTACATCATCTCTTTAGTCTTGTTGGTTGAGTTTGGTGTTTTTTGGGTGAGTTTAGTTGGTGTTGAGTATTCTTGGGTCTTTGTCCTGGCTGTTAAGTGCTTATAGAGTGATAGGAAGCCTTCTTATTGTTGAATTTTTGGGTGGTGTTTGCTTATATCGAAAATACAAAAATATGTTCTTATTTTTAATTATGGAATTTGCACTTTCGATTACTTTGTATTGATTTTGACATATTGGGAGAGATTGCATTTAATTGAAATTGTAGAGATTGCATTGGAAAAATTGCATTTAGAAGCATAACATATCTTTGAAATTCAAGACTAGTACTTAGCAGTGTTTTTATATTTTCTTATTTTTATATGTTGAGTCATAATGCCATCAGTTTCACGACCACACCTCTTGAGTAAGCAGAAGCCATTAAAATTAATGTTGATTAATTAAAATTGAGTATAAACAATTTTATTTTTCATGTTACACAAACAAGTATAGGACATAGGGTCTTGGAATAGGATTTTGTGAGTAAACTTCTCCAAGGTTATTAAACTAAACATATGTGTTTGACCAAGGAGTGGTGAAACCCATTGTATAATTAGTGACGTCAGAAGGCTCTGCTCACATTGGAGTTAAGCACGAGTTCATGTGAACTTGGTTGCAGAGATAGCCCTCTAATACCTTCTTAACGTCAGAAATATTTATGGGGTTCTATTCATATTTTGGGGTCTTGCTAGTACCTTTACCTCCATGAGAGGCGATGCTTTCAAGATTTTGGGCTTTGTTACCCTACCCATACGGTGGACCGGACTTATGATTGTTCACCAATGCATTGGTTATATTGTGGTGACTCTAGTTTCTTGACATAGGTAGCCACATGGGTTACTTGCAGGGGTTATTCTACAGGTACCCTAAGTTAGATAAGGGTTGGAAAACACACAACCTTTATGGAGGATTACCTCTCCGAGGCAATCTAACCGACTACTTTGTTAAGCCTAGGAGGGCCCTTATAACTGATTTTAACACCTCCAATATTTTGAAGGGAGTCTCGGGCCCCTCTTGGGTGAGACATACCTACTCTAGTGAGGGAGGCCCCTTTTCAACCACTATATCATGTTTGTGTGCATTGGCCTTTTTTGTTTTATTTTGGTGTTCTCTCTTATTATTAGTTAGCCCTGGGATTTGGTTTTATATCTCGAGTCTTGAGTCATCATGGAGCAAGACTAACCTCCTCACAGGTCTCATCGTTTATTGAAGGTACCACCGCATCTTGATCCTTTACCAAAGTTGCCTTCTAAAAGGCGTAACGATAATAAACGTGGTACATATATCTCCACCTCCTAGACTTGTGATCATCCATTTATGAGTATTGAGTCAGAACCAAATGTCACAGGGATTCCCTCGAATCATATATCTTATGTGATTAGTGGGGTCCCTTCGACTCCTTCAGCCTCGAAGGTGGGGGTGTCGAAGATCCCTGCTTCTAGTGCTACCCAACCTGTGAGTTCTACTCAACCCATATGAACAAACCCTTTCGGATCACTTTTTGGTATGCCAATTCCCAATTCTCAGTCAATGCCTTTTGTCTCTAATCCCTTTTCTTTTGGTATTCCCAACATGACATTGCAACTCTAATCCTCCATTCTAGCAGCTAATGTGAATCCTAGTTTTGGACCTGGTGGCACGACTCCTCTGTATGCTCCTTTCTCATTTGGTGGAGGTCATATTCCCCAAATGAATCCCATAGTTGTAGTTTGGCCTCCTCTTTCCTCTGGGCCTAATCCTAGTCTCAATTCTCCTAGATGGAGTGCCCAACCAGGCGAACAATTCACTTCCTATATTACTTCCTTCATCCCCTCTTCCTCCATGTCGATTCCGATGAAATCATATATTATGGTGAATCCCCCTCTGTCCTCTAGAGTTCCATCCAAAGGGAGTCAGTTTCACACTATGGGAAATCCCCAGCCTGGAGTCCCTTTGGCTGGGGGCAACGTATATAACCCTCATCATGTCGCTTCCATGGGTATGTTTCCCATACAACCTTTTATGAATAAGTTTGGAGGAGGATATTATCCTATCGGAAAAGACCATGGCATATACCATAACCCTAGATGGCCTGCAATCCATCATCCTCAATCTTTCTCGGGAGCATGGGCTTATATGCTGCAAACCTGACTCCCTTTTTTGGCCATGCTTAATATGCCAGATTTGTCAAAATTAATGAATTTCCCCATGCACCACGATCCATTATGGCCCCTCGTCCCCACCAAGCTTCCTTCAGACATTCCAAAATTATAAGGCAATACCGGTGAGGATATGGGTGATCATGTCACTACTTTTCATCTTTGGTTCTCATCTAATTGCCTAAATGACGATTATATTTGCTTGAGGTTATTTCAACACACCCTCACGGGGGTTGTCGTGAAGGAAGCTTGGTGGGGACGAGGGGCCATAATGGATCGTGGTGCACGGGGAAATTCATTAATTTTGACAAATATGGCATATTAAGCGTGGAAACATACAGAAACTTTAATCTAATGGTTTTGGTCTTTCTGAACCACTTCCAATTGTCGTTTCCTTATGATGTCGGCATAGAACTTTTGTCATCCATCCACCAAGATAAATCCACGCACATCTCAGACCATATCCATGAGTGGTGTAGACAGAAGAGGTTGATCAAAGCCTATATTCCTCTAGAGTTTCTGTTGGAGTGGTTGCTTAAGTTGTTATTGCCTTATATTCCGAAGGATGTCTCTACATCCAGAGTAACATTTGAGGAAGAAGTTATTTTCAAATCCCAATAATTGGATGTCATATATGCTCAATCTGGGATGTTGTATGAAATTATTCCTGATGCGTCGCAGTCGAACTATGACCCTAGACAAAAGCTCGGGCTTCATGTTGATGGCACCATATGCTATGCAAATGCTAAGTCTACAAACTTGGTGATGAACCAGTTGAAATATTTGTATCTAAGCCATCTTGTAGTAGGACAAGCTTCGACTTCGTCCTTCAAACCCACCCATTCGGTGGATGTGCATTATGTATAGTCGTCTAACCCAAATGGTAACCAATAACCAGGAGGGAATAAAAAGAAAGGATGAGGTAACAATCGTAAGGGTGGGAAAAATAATAATAAATCCAAGGATGACACTAATAATGATAGATCAAATAATAATGTTGGTGAGGGAAATAAAGAAAAATGGAAGGTGAAGTTTCCTTGTAAACTTTGTAAAGATGATCACCTTACCCACCTATGCCACAAAATCGAGGAATCCTCGAGGCTCTTATCGCAGTCGCCCATTGTACTAAAAAATTTGTTTCCACATAATCAACACATGGCCTCGTGGACCCTCATCACTGGTAATGCATTGAGCGGGAGTCAAAACCCCTCGGCACATGAAGGTGGCCATATATGTGTCAATATGGTCAAATATCAAATTGGTGCAGCCACTCGATCTCATGATTACGGTTATTCACATACTGTTGTAGGTCCAGAGTCTCCTCCTCCTCTAGAAACACCCTTGTAGATCGAAAAGTCATAACCTTTGCCTCGTATTCCAAAAGGAGTACTAAAGAAATTTACCCACAATCCTAATTCCAGAGTTGCCAAGAACTATTTGATTGTCGAAGATCCAGGCCAAACCCCTTGTGTGATGTCAGATTTGAAGGTGTTCCAGACGTGTCCTTCAGAGAGGAACGCCTTGTTATATGCATTAGGAGCTCTAGACTCGTGTGGCTTGAAGGTTATCAAGTTTGACGTCATGGATGTTAGGCCTTGCTTTCTTTACCACGTGGCCTTTCAAATCCATGTGGAGTACACAAAAATTACCATCAAACACACTATAATTGATAAAGGTGTTGCGTCGTCTGTGATATCCCTAACCTATTGGAAATCCATTGCCTCTCTAACCCTATCAAAATCCATGACTATATTGACCACATTTGATATACGTTCGTTTCGACCCCATGGAATTATTCTCGCTTTTTCGTTCCACTTACGTAGGAAGACAGTAGAGGTTGATGTCGAGGTGGTTGACATGCCCCTTGACTATAATTTACTACTAGGGCGTAATTAGACTTATGCCATGAAAGCCTTCGTGTCATCCATTTTCCACTCTTTATGTTTTCCTCACGAAGGGAAAATAGTGACGATTGATCAGTTGTTCTTTGTGCACGCTAATCCTAATGCATCAGTTGGAACTTTGGTCCTTGTGATCGAAAATTATTAGTAGGAAACTGAGGATGTTGGTGTCAGAATGTATTCATCTCTGATGGGTAGCTTTGATTTCATGGCACCAATTCACCATATTCATGCCATTTCCAGTGAGTCTTCATCATCGATGAGGTATGTTCCTTTCCATACTTCGTATTTCAACGACCCTTGGACCCTACCTTCCCCGACTATGTCGTACGAAGGTCAGTCACACATTGGGATGGCAATGCCATTCTTAGCAACAGAGGTCGTGTATCAGTATATTTTTGACGCTACTGCTAACCTGGATCCTTATTCCTTGCAAACAGATGAGGTGGATCCTGTTCAAGAGCCCGTATGGGCCATTCAATAATCGTGTTCACATGATTTCCTCGACGATACATTACGTTTGGATGAATCCATCTTAGAGGCCATGTATGGTCCTAATAGGCCTTGGGACGATATGCATCATCACTCTTATTTCCTCCGAGAGCTTGTTAAGATGGAACATGATGACTTTAGATCTACCTTGAGGGAGACGGTCGGTCACACTATGGTTCCATTAGATACGCATGGTATTTATTCCGAAGGAAACATGGTGAATATTTCTCCTACTGTCATGATCGACATCTCTCGTATTCCTATAAAAATTGAGAACGTATATATCAGTGTGGATTGTTCGCCAGAAGAAATTCAGATCTACACCAATCTCTTCGAAGAGTTTCGTGATGCATTCGCTTGGTCATATGAAGAGATTCCATGTATCGACCCCAACATTTTCGAACATGAGATTAAAACCTATCTGGATGTTAAACCTATTCGAAAATGTCTTAGAGTTGTTAATCCTAGGAAGGCCCATGTTATTAAGGAAGAGGCAGAGAAGCTACTTAATGTTGGTTTCATCTAACTGGTTCCCTTGACTGAATGGGTATCCAACCTCGTTCCCGTAAATAAAAAGAAAGGAACCATCCGCGTACATATGGATTTTCGAGACCTGAATAAGGCTTGTCCTAAAGATAACTTCCCTACTCCTTTCATTGACCAATTCTTGACGAGTGTGTGAGAAGCGAAGTCTTTTATTTTATGGACGGATTTTCAGGGTATAATCAAATTCAAATCAAACTCGAGGATCAACATAAGAAGATGTTTATTTTTCCTTGGGGTACTTTTGCATACCAAAAAATGCCTTTCGGCCTTAAAAACACCGGAGCAACCTTCCAACGTGCCATGACCTTTGATTTTCACTATCTCAAGCATATTGTCAAAGCTTACCAAGATGATCTTGTTGCTCACTCTTGGAAGAGAGTAGATCACTTTGCTCACCTTTTATTAGAATTTGAGATATGTCGTTACTATCGCATTCGGTTGAACCCTCACAAGTGCATCTTCTGCGTTAGGTCTGGCCATATTTTAGGATTCTTAGTGTCTGAGTAGGGGATCATGGTATATCCTATGAAGGTTGAGGAAATACTTCGATTTCCTCCCCCACGCAACATTAGACAACTTCAAGGTTTAAGAGGGAAGGATAATTTCCTAGGTCGCTTCATAGTGAACTATGTCAATTTAACTAAAGGTTTCATGCGTCTTTTGAATAAGGGAACTCTGTTTATATGGGATGATTGAGCCCATGAATCCTTTGATGCTCTTAAGAAAGATTTGGTAGCGGCACCTCTGTTGAAGCCTCTATACTACAATAGAGACTATTTTCTTTATATTGTCGCGTCTGAAGGGATGGTTGGTATGGTTCTAGTTCAGTAGGACAATGACCTCCATGAGAACCTTTTCTACTATATCAATCAAAACCTATTCGGTCCTAAACTTAAATACTCGCACATAGATAAACTAGCCTTGGACGTCGTACATGTGGTTCAAATATTACGACATTATATATTACGTTTCAAAACTACCATAGTTGTGAATATCAATCCATTTCAATACATCCTCACCAGGCATATCATAGGGGGGAAATACAATAAGTGGATTGTTATTTTGCAAGAATTTGATCTCGATTTCGCTTCGGCGAAGTCCAAGAAATCAGTAGTTTTTGTCGAGTTGATATCAGACTTCCCTCGGATAGATGAGGAAATTTTTCATGAAGATTCGCTCACAGATGAACACATCTTCCTTATATCACCTTTGGATCCCTGGTATGGAGACATTCTAATCTATCTTCAAACCTTGAAGCTACCCAAACATCTGTCGAGAGACGATCAACGACGTATACGTCATCATGCTAAAAATTACCTTATCATCGGCAACACTTTGTATCGTCGACGGGTAGATAATATTTTATGTCATTTATTGACTCACGAGGAAGTTAAGTCTGTTCTACATTACTGTCATAGTGGGGCTTGTGGTGGTCATTTATTCTAGCTTGCGACAACCCAAAAAATATTGCGAGTCGGTTATTTTTGGCCATCATTTTTTAAAGATTATGTTGAAGCGGTCAAAATGTGTCACCCTTTCCAGGTGTTCACTCGAAAAATGTGCCTGCACCTGGCCCCTCCTCATCGTGTCGTAACCGTCGGTCCCTTCCCCAAGTGGGGGGTAGATTTTATGGACTGCAACCTAGCCTTGGCTGAGGAGCACTAGCATATTATCGTGTTCATGGATTACTTTACTAAATGGGCAGAGGCCATGCCTACCATTAAATCCGATGGTAAGACTACAACATTCTTCATATTCAACCAGATTATAGCTTGGTTATGAATCCTTAGAGATATTGTCACTGATCATGGAAATCATTTTCAAAATGAAATGATGGAAGAGTTAGCATCAAAACTAGGGTTTAAGCATGATCATTCTTCCCCTTAATATCCCTAGAAAAATGGACAAGTAGAGGTGGTGAATAAATCTCTCAAGATGATCCTGTGAAAAAAATATCAGCCAAAGTAAATCTAACTGGCATTTCATGCTTTACCCTACACTTTGGGCATACCGAAACTCGATAATACTTCCACTGGTTTCTCTCCTTTTCAGTTACTACATGGTGTGGATTTGATCCTTTCGATTGAATGTGAAATCCATTCCCTTACTTTGGAAATTGAGCTCCCACCTAACACATCCGATCTTGAAGAACACCTCATACACCTGGAGCGTCTCGATGAGCAGGGTCAAGATGCCTTTACGATTATCAAAGAAAATAAACGATGTGTCGGGATTCAGTATGATAAGTTTTTTTGTCCTCGGTAATACGTTGAGGGTGACTTGGTTCTCCTTTATGACCAATCCAAAGAACCGCTAGGGGCAGGCAAGTTCAACCCCATGTGGCACGATCCTTATATCGTGCAATGTGTCTTAGAGAAAGGAGCCTATGAATTGAAATATTATTAAGGGAATTTGTTGGATGAGCCCAAAAAAGGGATCTACCTTAAAAGGTATTACGCTTGATCAGTCAAGCTTGGGCATGACCTTTTGTATACTAGTGTATCTTAGTGTATATACATCTTTTCCTTTGTGTCATCAACTTGCTTATCAAGTTTTCCCTTGGTTGGAAGATGTCAACAAAGTCTTCAGTTTACTTAGGATTCGTGGATGGTGTTGGTTGTCATACGCGGAACATGGCTTCCATTGCTTGGGTCATTTACTCACATGAGGGCCAACTGGTGTCTTCAGGTGGAATTCCTCTTAAACCATCAACTAATAATGTGGCTAAGTATAGCATCATTGTAGAGTTATTGCATGATGCCATTTCACATGGTGTTCAATATTTAGAGGTTCGCCTAGACTCCCAGTTAGTCGTATGTCAGTTGAACAACAGTTACCATGTGCGAGATCCTACTCTACTCTGTGTGTGAGATCCTACTCTACTCTACTCTACTTTTGGAATGATACTTTGATTTTATTACTTCTAATCACATACCTAGAAGTTTTAATCATGTATTTGATGCATATGCTAATTATATTTTAGATTGGAATTTGTCACATAACTAAGCAAAGAAAACACATCCATGCATTTACACATTGTAACATATATAAGTAAATCCAAAGACCAATTTTTTTTATATTTCATCCTTTCAAGTTCAAAAAATATGATGACATAGTACAAAATGGAGCTCACACCCTCAAAATACATATATGGTTGGTATATAATATGACCATGGAATATACATATGTGGCACCGAATGTGTATCATGATAGCACAATACAACATTTGCGATATGCCGAAAGAGTCGCACCCACGCACGGGGTACACCCACCACCTGTTGCTACATCATCTCTGGTAGATCCTTCACGTGAACCATAGGAATATTGTACATCAATCGAGACAAGTTCCCTCGCTTTCTCATCTCCTTGACCCCTTCGTCGATGTCGTGGGAATCCCTTTGGCCGTTGCGGAACTACATCTGCGTAACAAAGCAATTTGCAATACTTGATACCATACAAAAATATTTGCAAATTTTATTTTTATTGAAAAAAAAATGAAAAATATAAACACATTTCTTACCAATATTATCACCGTAGGCAGAACCTAGTGGCAAAGGCATGTCTGGATCCCCTATGTAGTTGATCTCGTCGTAAGGGTAGTCATCAATGGCTATGACCTGTCGATGCCACTAGAAAAATAAATCATCATTGTAGGGGGTTGGCACCCTACCGCCTCCTAGCCACCTCATCACATCAGTCCACCATGACATGGTTGGATTGCATTGTCCATGTGGAGTAATCTCTACTCTAGGGATCAAGCCTGGAACCCTCTCAAAGAAAAAAATACAAAGAATGGATGCAAATCCTAAATTTCTCATTTTCCCTTGTTTTCAATCCCTCAATTGGCTCTTCATGTTAGCCAGTACTGAGGTACACCAATCATAAACAATGGGTATTAAACACTCCACCACATAGAACATGAGTGTCCTTGATTCCTAGTGCAACGAGGCCGACCCTAAAATCCATGTGAGTACAAGAATGACGATCTTTAAGCTCAGGTTCTCGATCACCCTGCTCGGGAGTTGGCTCCCTACGTTATTTTTGCCTACAACACAGTGGGTGGAAATGTACTCCTCCATAGTCATACCACCCCCAGCCCTTCAAGCCTTGAGATTCACTACCTCGCCTCGGCGAGACAATCCTATGATGAAATATATATCATCCACTTCAATCCTCAATGGTTTCCCAACGATATTGAAAGACTCTGTCTCCAGATTCGAGTAGTTGACTAGCAACTGGAGTAACATCACTTGAGCCCTCATTCCCTTGAGAGCCCAAAATTTATAAAGGCCACATCTCTTTAAATCTTGTTGGGCCCTTGCATCTCTTCCCACTGCTAAAACATTTCAAAAATGTTGTTCACGGACTCGTATGCGGGATAACTAGGTAACAATTGTGTGTAGGACTACATATACATGTGTAGGCTTCACTTTTCCCACGTATATGGGGTCGTATACATGACCTAATGAATTTTCATCCGCATATTCCCTAGTTTCCATGTTACGCCCTCTAATACTAAAAGATTGGGGCCTACAATTGAAATTTAAACCATTGAAATTGAAGTAGAGGGGATGGGAACTTACTTGGTCCAGATGGTTGTTGGTTCTGTTGATTGTAGCTCCCGTAATCAACACTTGAAGATCGTGGGGAAAATGGCCTAAAATGCACTATGTGGGTGAAAAAATTCAAATGGTATGGTAAAATGGTCTATTTTTACTAATAGTAGAAATTTTTTACCCACTTCTTATGGTTTATGCTAATTTTTGACCTTATGGACTAATAGTGCAGTGGAAAGACTTGGTTTTTGGTGATTTTGTCCAGAATGTTTTGCGGTTTCTAGCGTCATACCGCTCGTTCATGCCTTCGGCAGGTATGTTCTTTCACCAGCATATAGGATAGTTTTTCACTCTTGCATCATCCTATGATCGTGATCCATACACACTAGGTGCGAACCCATTTATTTGTGACACATAACCTTATTATTCATACTAGAAGTGTCGTTATTAAGTGGTAGAGGCTTACCAAACATAGGTTCCCTAGTTATAACCTTTGTCCCATTTGGTTCCCATGCAGAAGTTATTCCATTGGACCGGGAGTTCCTTATCATCCCGATATGACTTTGTGCTCAAACCCCATATTCTTATTGGCAAGCATTCTGATCATTACCTATGGGAGTCCCCCCCGAGTCTTGGTTAAGCTCTTTCCTGACTCTCGAAAAAACGAAAATATTGTCGAGTGAACTTGTCTCTTTCACACTCGTTAAAAGGATTTGAAAGGACGTCTATTTGGTATAATTTTAACCCTTTTCTAAACCAATTAGACTACTTACGAAAAATAAATAATCTAGTCGCCATTGACTAGAAGAGTTCTCGTGGGTATTATTTTATACTTTTTCGGGCTTAGGGGACTAAATCTATGAAAAAGGACATTCTTTGGAGTTAAGTTGTAATCAAATTCCATCATCTTTCTTGCAATATTGAGCCTATTGCTAGTTCATGCTTTCTCTTTATAAGCCTCTTACCTTAGCAATTCGCATCACTATCCAAGAAGAGCCTTCTATATATACTTTGTAGCTTGACACCATGTACCCTAAGAGGAAACATCCCCCCGAGTGTTCATGCCCCGCATACACTTCCTTGCATTGAGCATAGGTATGTTCCGATGCTTGGAGCTAGTTTCTTACTCATGACACTTGTTTCATCTCTTGTATCATAACATTTCTTTACCTATGAAAAAACAAAAAAAGACGGGCAGGAAAATAATATTATCTCGTATCGGAAACAGTCGTGTGGCCTTTGAAAAGAGCACAAAATTTTGAGTCCACTATCATCCAAAGTTTCAGTTTAGCATGAACTTAGGAAGTTTAGCTCATTACTTAGAGTTTACTCCTCCGACTAGTTATTCTTCCAGTCCCTACGGAGATTTTATTGATGCCTCATGCATCACAAAGTTTAATTATAGGGTCTATGTTTCCTGAGTTATCTATATGTCTCATGCTCTCGTTCAAAGGAAGTCTATAATACTGTGTCGTCCATTTCTCAGAACTCTTAACTTTGCATGTCATCCATACCCTCAGTGTATCTCAGAGTCACATGAATTTGTAGTCCTACCATGCACCCTGGTCCTACTTTCATTATGGGTAGGTAACCTTGAACCCAACAGTTGGCATCTCCTCATCGATTGCTGACTAGGGGGTTTCCCTTGTGTTTGATGGAAATAAATCTATTCACACATTGGGATTCATGTAGTGTCTTGGATTCCATTATCCTTATTGGTGGTTTCCTCGACTTTGTCGACATTTTTTTTTATTGGTTGTTATTCAGAGGATCTCTTTCGTGCACTACTTGTATTTGGTGCATGCAAGGGATGCACAGGTTTCTTGGTTCGTGAACATCCTATTCGTATGAGCTCCTCTTAATCATCAAGCTATTGCTTTGTAGCTCATGTTGAATGATGATAGATACCCTAATTCTCTCCTTTCAGTGGGTCTCCTTCCATCAAATTCAACTCATCTATTCTGGAAATGATACCTAGAGTTCTATGAGTACCTAGAGACTTGCAGTCATCAATGGTAGGTTCTCCCGCCATCGATAGTTGGGAATACATCAATGTCTCTTGATCGATGGATTCTTCAAGTGTTCGACCTCAACACCCTTATTCACACTTGTATAATGTACTCGGTGCCTTGATACCTACTTTCATTATCGGTGGGTTGTCTCACATTTGTTAACAATATACCTTAATGATCGGTAATCAAATGAAGTCTCCTTATGTTCGACCTCAAATACTCTATTCACATGATGTATCTTGCACCTTCGACGGATAGTGTAGAATACCTCTATCTTACGGTAGCAGCATTCATCATCTATGATTTTCTTTCATTGGACTGGTACCTATATGACTTCAATGATCATGGGAGATCATATTGTACTCCATTGTATACAAATATCTTCAAATTGATTTTTGAGACCGGATTCCACTGTGCCCTATTCGTGACTATGACAAACTATGGAATATGTCCTGTTTGTATTTCCTATTCATGGCCATGAAGAGTTATTTGATATATTTCCACATGGATCTGCAGTGTAATTCAGAATGGAAACCATGTGTACAAAGTCATTATGGATTGTAATATTCTCATGAGTAACTAGTACATCCAACTGAGTCTCCATTACTCCACTTATGGGAATTATAATGTATTTCGACCATCATAGATACTCCTTTGACCTCACACATTAGGGGGAATCTGTTACAACAAATTTTTCCTCACTCCATGCAACTTGCTTGGATGGCCTTTCCATTTCCATATGTAGACTTGAAGTTCCCTTTTTGTGCATTCTAGAGCCAAAAAAGTATATTTTTCCACATATATGCACCCTATCAGTTATACAACAAGAATATATGCAGGTTGCTCCACTACAGCTTGCGTACATCGGGTTTCCATGCCATGTCACAAGATGCATGATCCTTGACCTTCCATATACTGGAAATGCTCCAACTCATCCATTTAGTTCATATTCAACCATAAATTGAACCATATTCAATTTTGAGAGCAAAGACACTCTCGATAAATTTCACTTCATATTGAGTCTACACCCCTTTGTCCTTGAAAGTCTGATCTCCTTGTTCAATCCACAATCTCTTCCTTCTTTGTGATGGAGACCTCATTGACTCATTTATATGAGCTTTCCTTTGGTGGAGTATTGAAGTGTTGGAGGCCCAACTAGATGGACTTAGTTTCTCGATTCTGATATGTTTTGTTACATAAGTTTGTCACCTATGTACTTCTGTTGATTATTTTAATAGAAATACTCTTTTCTCGTCCAATTGATATCTTGCAAATATTTGAATTATTATTCCATGCATGTATTTGTCATGTATGTTTATGGATTATGATAATCTATATGCTAACACTATATATTATCACCATATGCTTGCTTATGTTGGTTGTTGAGGACAAGTTGTAGGTAAAAAGCTTTGGGTTGCGTGATCAATGGTGGTCTTCATCGAATGTCCCGACGAGGTAGGATTTGAGCCTTGTCTTCTTAGCATTTCTTTTATATAGCATAATTGGGATTAGAATTGATTTATGTGTGTCATTCCATCTGTTGTGGTTTACCCCTTGCCATAGAGAAATTTTCCTCGTAACAACTATAGCAACAAGATGACCAAATGGTTTAATCGGTTGGTCTCAAGATTGTAGGGGATCTCCCGATATACGCCAGGTATGTGGGAGCTAAAATCCATAGTAGTGTTGTCTAATAGGAAACCGTTCGAAAGGGGCCTTCCAATATACTCTAGGTACGTGGAAGAACCACATTGTCCCTGGGTTGTAGCGTTGACAAGTAACGATAGCTCCTACTTTTAGAGACACTGGAACACATATGTACCTAAAATTCCCTAAGCTTCTCCCAAATTTATGTGATAATCCTTTTATTCCACTTTATTCCACTTTTTGAATTACCACAATTTGATCTTCTAGTCAAAAGATATGCAAATTTAAAATAATAAAAAAAATGCACCTTTTAAAACCCTTATTTGGACATTGTTCTGCTAGCCGACCTTTCTTCTGTTGTAGAGAAAATGCCAAGAAGACTTGTTTTGAAGAAGCCAATCCCGATGATTGTCTATCTCTAATACCAAACATTAAGAAACAAATAGAAAAATAGCAAGAAAACATCAGAATAAGTACTCCACACCTTAACAAAGAGATAATTTCAGATAATAAGCCTCTTCGAGGGGGAAACCTCCTTATACATTACATGAATTCACCAATACAAGATGATTCCAAATGAAAAGGTTTCCTTGGTATATATAGGAGACTAGGAGGTTCAATTACAACTAATGGACCCAATTCGACATAAATAAAATAATAATACTATTGTAATATGTCCCAATTAATGGGAAATGTGCCACAATTTAGGGCTTAACATTGTCTTTTTGAATGCTTATGTTGTAGCTAATGTATTATCTTTAAGAATTCCACAGTATTGCGAAACAAACCACCCTAGGGTTTCTATTACCCTCCCTTTATTGAGTTATTTTAGATTTCTATTACAGTAAGCTTTAAAATAGAACCCTACCTTGTTGGTTAACCATCATGCATCTTTTGGACCTGCTTGAGGACATGCAGCCTCCAATAAGCAATATGGAAGCTCAGCAAGGATATTCGAGGAATGTCCAGTCCAATTCGATTAATTAGGTACCAGATCTGAATGTGCCCCTCCCTGACTTCCGGAGAAATGAGCAGCATCCCAAAGCAGAGAAAAACGTCTAAACTAATCGTTCTTGCTATTAAACAGATCTATGTTTTGTCGTATAGTGTATTTAAGTGTCTCCTTCTGCATATTATATGTAGGAAATTCACCACACAGTATTTTTTGTAAGCAAAGGGGATATATGAACACCCCAAGTTTTGAAATCGTCCTCATAGAGAAGAACTCAGACACAGCCTCTCAGGGTTGTTTTTCTTTTTGTAACCTTAGTGGATTTATCCACACCGATTAACATATTTTTACCAGTTCTTGTTAAAAAAAAAAAATCATCATGCATCTTTTCATACATAGATATTGGATGAAAAAAAACATACATTCTTGACTTATTATTTGTCCCGATGTTAGATTTGTGTGAGAAGCCATTACACAGTTTTTTCCAACATTATTTTTTGCTTTCGTTTGTAGCTATAGATTAGTTTTCTTTGTTATTTTAGTTAGCCATTTACTTCAAATTAGAAAACCCTGCTAGTGAAAGAAAAGATTTCCATAAAACCCTTAGTATTTTACTTGCATTTGAAGGTTTTTCCTTTTTGAAATTGTTTGCTTGTGAACCATAGTTTAAAGTAGATTGTTTCATTTTGAAATATGAATGTTATCAAGTCCATTTCAATTTTGAAAGTTAACTTAGATAAAGTAAGAGCCATTTCACTTCAACATTTGCCTTTGTTACTTACTTGCTCACTAGTTTAGATTTCAATTTCATTGCAATTTACTTTCATTTACAAGCATTTTTTAATTGAAGATATTCACACCAGGCATGCACACATTCCACACCTTAAGTATATGCTTGGTTCATGCTGCCAAGCTCAACCTAATAATCAACCAATTAATCCAACACATCCAATCCCACTTGGGCCCGAAAAGTATATTTTAGTTAGGTTAGGACTTTGGGGATAGGAATCCAAATAATTCCCCTTGGTCATTTCACATTGAAACATATAAAATTGACTATTAGGATACTTTCAAAATCCTTTCTATTGGACATTGTTATAACCTGTTTGGTAATAGTTGCACTCTTCAGAGTGGATAATGTCGAGGTTGAAACTAGATGTGTGATTGAAACTCCTTTCTCTTACACTATTGAATATCCCCCAACCATCAGATTTCAGATTGAAGGCAAGGAAACCTATTACACAAGTCTATGAAGAGGTATCTTAGTGACCATTCTACTAGGTATCCTTACCCAGGTGGCTCTCGTAGGAGAGAGGGAACTTGAGAAAAAAATCTCCAGACCATTCATAATTCATCACCTAGTGTCTCCTAGTTATAATTATCTCTTTCATACCTTCACTCGTCCACAAAGGGACCTTACTACCATTGTCATTGGTTGATTAGAAGGCCCTTATCCATAAACTAGGATTTGTTTCAGCACATCAAGTTTTTCTTTTAGGCCAGAGTCATTTCTCTTTATTGGATGGATTTTCTCGAATCACTTTATCTTTATTTTGATTCATACACACGTATCCCCACTTGTTGCATAACCTAAGCATATAGTGAGTGTATTGTTTGATTATTTATTTTCTTAGTTCATTGCTTTGTTCAATTAGCCTATGAATTAGATTTTTTCATCTTAGAGTGATATTTGCATCTAGACACCATAGCTCCCCCTAGGAGGTAGTCTCATAGGTTGTGAGGCCTTTGGCCTATGTTCTTCAATTGACGCATTTACTCCCCAGCTCGATGAGTCAGGGTTCCTCCCCCTAGCCCACCTTAAGGTTCTATCCCTTCTAAGTCACAACCTCCCTCCCCAATGAGGGGTGTTGGTTCATCTATTTTTGTAACTAGTTCTTATTCTTCTACTTCATCATCATCCAACCCAAGTTCCACTATGGCAAGAATGAATGCAGGAGATAATGCCAACCAACCTTCTATGCATTTCATGGTAGGTTCAAATCTCCCTGATTTCAATAAATTGATCAATGATCCTATTCACCTTTATCCTGATTGGGCTAATATATCAAACAAAATTCCCTCTAATATCCCTAAGTTCGAGGGTAAACTTGAAGAGGATCCCTCTACCCACATCATGTCCTTCCACCTTTGGTGTTCCTTCAACTCCACAAAGGAAGACTATATTAATTTGGCGTTGTTTCAATGTACTTTGATGGGTGTTACCACTAAATGGTACATAGACCAACCTGGAAATACCCATAGAACCTTTAAGTCCATAAATAACGTTTTCCTCACCTTCTTCCAACTTCCTATTCGCCATGACATATGAATAGAGATTTTGACCAATTTCCATTTGACCACAACCACTCACATCATGTATATCATCCATGAGTGGCATAGAAGATGTGGATTGTGCAAAGCGGATATCATTGATCTATTCCTTATGGAATAGTTCCTAAAGTCTCTTCTTCCTCCCATTGTAAAGGATGCAACCATGATTATTCCTAGAGACGAGGAAGAAGCCATCCAAAAGGCATAGTAATACAATCTTATCTATCCCCAATCAAGATATTTATATACCATCCTTCCTAATGCCCCTCACTCTTTCTCGGATGACTTGTCTGCACCAAGGACATCCCATTCAGTTGATGTCCTTATGAGATATGTGTCTCATAACTATCCACACCTTAATCCCCTTGGACCTAGTTGATAAGGTTACCCTTTTGGGGGGGTTAGCACCTCTTATGGGTTTCCTAATCCTCCTCAGGATTGATCTCGCTCCTCATTTCAAGAGGGCACTAGTACCTCTTATGTTGCACCCCATGTACATGGGCCTACCTATAATAATTCCTCTTGTGGTGTGGCCAATATGAATCCATATTATCCTTTTCCTATCCATCCACTAGTTGTTACGATTCCTCTAATAACAATATTCCAAAACCCTATTGGTCAACTTACAGCCCCTCGACAAGGGAAAGTGTAAACACAAAAAAATGCACCCAACCCCCCTAATTAGAATAAAAATAAGAATAAGGGAAAGGGAAAGAAAAATTGTAACACCCTGTTTCCCCCAGTTTGTAAATATAACTAGACTGGACAAGAACTATGGCAAACTCATAAATGAGAATATGTGATGTAAATGGACCTTGAGAAGAGGTCAATGAATGTGAATAACATTCTAAATTTATTGCAGGACTGTTGATGAGGGGATGTGCAGAAAAAGAGACCATGATGGCGGTGGAGGGCAACCTGAAAAGGTAGCGTTAACTTCCACCGAGAATGAAATACCGTATTTGGACTCCACTGGCCCGGAGAACCAAAAGTGGCTCGTTGGACTTGAAATTCAATGCCTCACAGGCTGGTAGGCGAATGGCTTGATGAGGGATGGGATGGTGAACCGCCCATCCGTAGAGCCGTCAGGCCTGATCGGCACGAGGGTAATCGTGCCACACACAACCTCGCGAGAGGATAAGGCGTATGGAAGAAACGATTGAGGGGCAGACATGAGGGGAACTCTGGCATTACGCAGAATGAGTGATAATAGAGAGGAAGGATTGTAACATTCGCTCCTGGTCACTGGCAGACAGAGAGACGCAGTCTCCGAGCATCGTGGTCTCAGCTCGGGGGTGGCTAGTGGTAAATCCGTTGGGAGTCGCTGAGCCTACGGTTGGGTGGAAATGAACACCCCTCTCAGCAGTTGCACCCACTTCTGGTGTTATTTCTGATAAGTATTTTATGTATTGCATCTCGAAATTCATACACTGATATATATATATATATGTAAGTATACTCACAGCAATGTGAGATTGTGAACGACTTGAGTATAAAAATGTTTGTGAATGTTTTGATGATAATTAATGGACATGTGCTTGTAATAAAGGAAACCATGCACGACTTACGTCGATAAACATGAATCTAATACCCAGGTCGAACTAAGTCAGGTATCCAGCGCGTTCTCGGGAATTCGTTTCCCCTTATCTGTATCCAGGAAATCCCTGAGTTTGATCTCTTCCCAGAGATTTCCTTCTTAGAAAGGCTTACCAAGAACCGGGAAAAAGGAATTGGATGTGCAAGCCTTAGCTACCCCTGTATGAAGAGGAATGACCCTCTTCAAAACACCGAAGTAGCAACATAAGGATAAGGATTGGTCAACGGATGAGATCCTTTCGGGGAACCTACGGTCATTCACGACCATTGAATTGAAGGAACGAATGAGGGCGTTAATTGCCTTAACCCTTTTTCCTCTATCTTTGAGGATAGAGAGGAAATCTAAATCGTGGACCCCCAGGATCCCTGAGAACACCTGGACCATTGATCGTTCTACGTCCAAAGAATAGAAGAAAAGGGTGTGGCATCGGGACCGATCTGACTTGTCATATCTGAACTAGGAATCCCGACAGTCGTTAGATATTTAGGGAGATAGACGAGGGTTAAGCCTCGTGAATGGGGACAAAAGAAATCTGAGCCATCCATCCGAGGAGGACAGGTGGCAGAAATCCAGGGAACTCGTGAACTCGGAGGTTCGCGGGGTAAGAGCCCAAATTTGGATGTTCCAAGTCGCGAGTGGCGAGGTCACGAAAGGATCCGGGTTGTCCATCCAAGGAGGACAGGTGGCAGAGATCGAGAGATCTCGCGAACTCGGGAGTTCGCAGGGTGAACACCCAAGTACTTGATGTTAAAATTCGCGAGGCGCGAGGACGCGAAGCGGCGAAGCCACGAGGGAATCAGGACCGTCCATCTGAGGAGGACAGGTGGCAGAGATCCAAGGATATCACTACCTCGGAGGTTCGCGAGGTAAGAGACCAAAGTTTGGATGCTCCCAGTCGTGAGTGGCGAAGCCATGAGGGAATCAGGACCATCCATCCGAGGAGGACAGGTGGCAGAGATCCAAGGATCTCGCTACCTCGGAGGTTCGTGGGATAAGAGCCCAAAGTTTGGATGCTCCAAGTCGTGAGTGGCGAAGCCATGAGAGAATAAGGACCATCCATCCGAGGAGGACAGGTGGCAGAGATCCAAGGATCTCGCTACCTCGGAGGTTCGCGAGGTAAGAACCCAAGGGTTGGGCGCCCCAAGTCGCGAGTAGCGAAGTGCCGAGAGCCAAGCACGAGAGGACACATGGCAACACTTCAAGGTGGGGGCCCACGTGATTGATGGGTGGACCCGCCTCGCCTAGAGAAGGGAGGCAATGCTCCGTTGACTCCTCGTGTCTCGGGGATTCGCGGAAGAAGGGCACAAAAGCTCAACACTTGGACTTACGAAGTCGCGAGTAGCGAGAGGAGCTAGAGTTTAGCCTAGCCGGCAGTCATGCGTAAAGTGCGCTGATAGGAGGTAGCTATACCAAGTTTGTGATCTCGGGTATCGATGATTGGTGAAGAGAACTGGAAGGCCTTTGATTCACAACTCGCGAGGTCGCGAGTTGTGAAAGACGCCTGGTTTGTTTGGCCTGTGGTCCTAACCCACGACCATAGGGATGGTGAACATGGAAGAACTAGCCCGCACTAGACCCCCGTAGGACTTCGGGGATTCTGTTCATTAAGGAAGACCGAAATTTTATTATTATTAGGTAGTGGATATGTTACAAAGTGGTATTAGAGCATGGTTACAACACTCAGCCTGATGGGGCTCATGCACCAGTCGCGCATAAACCTCGTTCGAAACACTCCTATGAGGAGTAACCCCCTGACTTAACTATCTTGTCCAGGAATTTAAAAGCTTGGAGTATGAAAACCCGACTGTGTATGCATGAGAAAGAGTTATGAAACTATGCACACATTATAAAATGAATTTAACTCTAGACTAATAGCCAGCGTTTGTCTGTTCACTCCAGCGGACGATCAACCGCGGGAAGCTACAAACGCAGCGTATGGTGACTCACCAAGAGGTGGGAGAAGGCTCCCACAACAGAGACGAGGAGTCTGATGAAAGAAGAGCAATAGGAACCCCTCCGGACCTAGCTGAGACTGTGAGGAGTCTCATGGCCGAATTGCAAAGCTGCAAGGCCGATAATGAAAGAATGATGAAAGAACAAGAAAAGCAAACCGAGATTAATGCAGTTTTACTGCAGAGCTTATCCGACCTACAGCGAAAAATGCAGCATGAACCTGAGATGCAGAATCATGGTCGTATCAGTAGTCATACTAAGAGAAGCACATCAAGAAAGGTCCACCCCAGAGTTAAAGGACTAGTGCCAGACGATTCCACTGAGAAGGAAGCTGGCGATTCAGAAGGCTCTTCTAGCAGCAGGACCAGTTCCTATTCTCGAAAGAAACAGAAGAAGCAAAAGACTTCTAAGAGTCATAAATTTGAGGAATTCAAAAATTCCAAACCTCCCTCCTTCGATGGCGAGATAAAGAAGGGAGAGGAAGCTGAGGCTTGGCTACTTGGACTGAAGAAATATTTCAGAGTCCATGATTTCTCAGAGAACCTGAAAGCCCGAGTGGCCACTTTCAATCTAAACGGAAAGGCTTCCATTTGGTGGGAAGACCTTAAGAATATGAAAGGCGTTCGCGAGGAGGACCTCTCTTGGAAACGGTTTGAGAAGTACTTTCGAAAGAAGTATTTGTCGGAAAGGTATTTCGACGGGAAGGCTAAAGAGTTTTATGAACTCAAACTGGGACAACTTACTATGGAGGAGTATGTCAACAAATTCCTTGACTTACTGAGATATGTACCCTACATCAAAGCTGAGAAGGCAAAAGCCCAACGCTTCATTAGTGGGCTACCTAAGGAATACCGGAACCGAATTGAATTTGACGAGCCAAAGACCCTAGAAGACACTATAAGGAAGGCAACATATTGTCATGAACAATATGGACATCGGGCAGAGTCTCGTGGAGACTGGAAACCAAGGAGTGGCTCGAAATTTCAGAAGAAAGGGAGCAAATCCTTGGGATTTAAAAACTACAAGAAGAACCACAGAATGAACTTTCCAACCCGGAGTGTACTCCAACAGAACTTTCCCTCGGCGAATGGAAATAAAACTTCTAGACCTATACCAGTAAAGACTGATAACCCAAAGAGAAAACCTTTGGAATGTTGGGATTGCAGAGGAGATCATCTCAGGAGAGATTGTCCACTCCGACAACAAAACAGACGGAAAATTTATAACATGCAGGAAGCTACTACGGTCAATGATGTGGCAAGGAGTGTGCCGCAGATCTATGCAGCCTTGGATAATAACCAAGCTGACCACCAAGCTTCAGTGGTGGAAATAGAAGGTATGATCTTCAACCATCTGGTATCTGTTTTGATTGACCCTGGTTCAAATTTGAGTTATATAGCCCCTAAAACTGTTGATAAGTGTAAGCTACAGCCACAAAATCAAACTAAACCATGGTTGGTACAGTTATCCACTGGCACCAAAATAAAGGTGGTAGAGGCAGTACCAGCTTGCCAAATAATGTTGAGTGAATTCCCCACCCAAGCAACCCTTAATGTATTACCCCTAGGATCATACGATCTGTTGATTGGTATGGACTGGTTGGCCGCCCATAAAGCCAAATTGGACTGTTACTATAAAACCTTAGAATGTGTGAGCGAAGAAGGAAAAAGGATAACCCTTCAAGGGATCCAAAAACCGGTCTCGGTGAGACAAATATCAGCATTGCAAATGAGGAAGTACTGCCGAAAGGGATGTCCCCTATATGCAGTACAGGTGTTGAAAACAATCGAAGGTGCAGATACAAGCCCTGAAGACCATCCTATCCTGAGAGAATACCGAGATGTGTTCCCAGAGGAAATACCGGATCTACCTCCGAGAAGAGACATTGACTTCTCAATAGAACTTGCACCAGGAGCGGTGTCGGTGTCTAGAACAACCTACCGAATGAGCATGCCTAAGTTAGTTGAACTCAAATTGCAATTGAAAGAAATGATGGATAAGGGTTATATTCGACCCGGCGTGTCCCCCTGGGGAGCACCGGTCCTGTTTTTGAAAAAGAAGGATGGCACCCTTAGATTGTGTATAGATTACAGACAACTTAATAAAGTAACCATAAAGAACAAATACCCCTTGCCCAGGATCGATGATCTATTCGATCAG
>ML779684.1:1022667-1090753 GCA_009831015.1 Picea engelmannii | reverse complement strand
GATGTTCCCTTTTAAGGGGGAGGGAATTGTAACACCCTGTTTCCCCCAGTTTGTAAATATAACTAGACTGGCCAAGAACTATGGCAAACTCATAAATGAGAATATGTGATGTAAATGGACCTTGAGAAGAGGTCAATGAATGTAAATAACATTCTGAATTTATTGCAGGACTGCTGATGAGGGGATGTGCAGAAAAAGAGACCATGATGGCAGTGGAGGGCAACCTGAAAAGGTAGCGTTAACTTCCATCGAGAATGAAATATCGTATTTGGACTCCACTGCCCTAGAGAACCAAAAGCGGCTCGTTGGCCCTGAAATTCAATGCCTCACAGGCTGGTAGGTGGATGGCTTGATGAGGGATGGGATGGTGAACCGCCCATCCGTAGAGCCGTCAGGCCTGATCGGCGCGAGGGTAATCGTGCCACACGCAACCTCGCAAGAGGATAAGGCGTATGACAGAAACGATTAAGGGGAAGACGTGAGGGGAACTCTGGCATTACGCAGAGTGAGTGATAACAGAGAGGAAGGATTGCAACCTTTGCTCCTGGTCATTGGCAGACAGAGAGACGCAGTCTCCGAGCATCGTGGTCTCAGCTCGGGGGTGGCTAGTGGTAAATCCGTTGGGAGTCACTGAGCCTACGGTTGGGTGGAAACGAGCACCCCTCTCAGCAGTTGCACCCACTTCTGGTGTTATTTCTGATAAGTATTTTATGTATTGCATCTCGAAATTCATACACTGATATATATATATGTAAGTATACTCACGGCAATGTGAGATTGTGAACGACTTGAGTATAAAAATGTCTGTGAATGTTTTGATGATAATTAATGGATATATGCTTGTAATAGAGGAAGCCATGCATGGCTTACGTCAATAAACATGAATCTAATACCCAGGTCGAACTAAGTCAGGTATCCAGCCCGTTCTCGGGAATTTGTTTCCCCTTATCTGTATCCAGGAAAGCCCTGAGTTTGATCTCTTCCCAGAAATTTCCTTCTTGGAAAGGCTTACCAAGAACCGGGAAAAAGGACTTGGATGTGCAAGCCTTAGCTACCCCTGTATGAAGAGGAATGACCCTCTTCAAAACCCTAAAGTAGCAGCGTAAGGATAAGGATTGGTCAACGGATGAGATCCTTTCGGGGAACCTGTGGTCATTCACGACCATTGAATCGAAGGAACGAATGAGGGCGTTAATTGCCTTAACCCTTTTTCCTCTATCTTCGAGGATAGAGAGGAAATCTAAATCATGGACCCCCAGGCTCCCTGAGAACACCTGGACCGTTGATCTTTCTACGTCCAAAGAATAGAAGAAAAGGGCGTGGCATTGGGACCGATCTGACTTGTCATATCTGAACTAGGAATCCCGACAGTCGTTAGATCTTTAGGGAGATAGATGAGGGTTAAGCCTTGTGAATGGGGACAAAACGGATCCGAGCCGTCCATCCGAGGAGGACAGGTGGCAGAAATCCAGAGAACTCGTGAATTGGGAGGTTTGCGGGGTAAGAGCCCAAAGTTGGATGTTCAAAGTCGCGAATGGCGAGGTCACGAAAGAATCTGCGTCGTCCATCCAAGGAGGACAGGTGGCATAGATCGAGAGATCTCGCGAACTTGGGAGTTCACAGGGTGAACACCCAAGTACTTGATGCTAAAAGTCGCAAGGCACGAGGACACGAAGCGGCGAAGCCATGAGGGAATCAGGACTGTCCATCCGAGGAGGAAAGGTGGCAGAGATCCAAGGATCTCGCTACCTCAGAGGTTCACGAGGTAAGAGCCCAAAGTTTGGATGCTCCCAGTCACGAGTGGCGAAGCCATGAGGGAATCAGGACCATCCATCCGAGGAGGACAGGTGGTAGAGATCCAAGGATCTCACTACCTTGGAGGTTCGCGGGATAAGAGCCCAAAGTTTGGATGCTCCAAGTTGTGAGTGGCGAAGCCATGAGAGAATCAGGACCGTCCATCCGAGGAGGACAGGTGGTAGAGATCCAAGGATCTCGCTACCTTGGAGGTTCGCGAGGTAAGAACCCAAGGGTTGGGCGCCCCAAGTTGCGAGTAGCGAAGTGCCAAGAGCCAAGCACGAGAGGACACATGGAAACACTTCAAGGTGAGGGCCCGCGTGATTGACGGGTAGACCCGCCTCGCCTAGAGAAGGGAGGCAATGCTCCGTTGACTCCTCGTGTCTCGGGGATTCGCGGAAGAAGGGCACGAAAGCTCAACACTTGGATTTACGAAGTTGCGAGTAGCGAGAGGAGCTAGAGTTTAGCCTAGCTGACGGTCATGCGTAAAGTACGCTGACAGGAGGTAGCTATACCAAGTTCGTGATCTCGGGTATCGACGATTGGTGAAGAGAACTGGAAGGCCTTTGATTCACGACTCGCGAGGTCACGAGTTGTGAAATACACCTGTTTTGTTTGGCCTGTGGTCCTAACCCACGACCACAGGGATGGTGACAGAGAAGAACTAGCCCACACTAGACCCCCGTAGGACTTCGGGGATTATGTTCCTTGAGGAAGACCGAAATTTTTTTATTATTAGGTAGTGGATATGTTACAAAAATAAACAAAATGAAGGGACCTGAGGGAATCCAAACCAACAACCTAATACCAATGCTATGGCAAACCAATTTTTTTCAACCCAAGGTCAAGGTCATAATCCCCAACCTAAACAAGAGAAGAATATAAACCTTCACACTAATAAACCTACTACTATTTGTAGTGTCTACGAACATTATATGTTAGGGACCTAACCTCCCTAACCCCTCAAGTAGAATAATATATTTCCATGTAATAAAGGTTGATATTAATAAGGCCTAGTAATAAGGAAGAATAATTCAAATGTAAGAAGACCTAATAGAAGATTTCGCTTCTACAAGGATCTTCCTCTAGATTGTTCTTTTGGGTAGATAAATTTAGTATAAATAGGAGAAGAGGGTATGCGAAGTTTTGTATTGATAATTATTGTAATAGAGTGTTGTTATGCTGGAGGTTTCCCCTCGAAGAGGTAAGTGAACATTGTTTCCTATCAATAAAGGTATTATTTTGGTGTTGTGGTTTCATATATTGTGTTGTTCCACTGTTATTCTCTACAATATTTCTATTTTTGGCTATTATAATAGATATGGTACCTTACAGTGGTATCAGAGCACTTTCCTTGGCATAAAATTGTGGGTTAATTTTTTTCAGGGTAGAGACGTATTCTAACACCTTAAATCTACATAGAACTGTCGTTCAACGCATAAATCTGTGGTCAGGGAAGCATACATGCAGGAACTACAAGTGGTACTTCAATGCGCATTGTTGGACACCCCTGTAACCCCTGTTGGTACCCCTTTGAGTGGTATTGCATCAGAAAACACTTGTATACAGATTGACCTAGATATCTTGAAGCCCTTCATAGATAAAACAATTGTCTGCATGACTGTTATAGTGCCACCAAGAACAACACTCTGGAAGATACTCTCTAGTACCTCGGTAGTTGGGTAGTACAACTAAGGGCACGATTTATCCTCCTTAGTTGGTGCCCTGAGATATTGGTTCAAGTAATACTATTGGACCCTGGACGTATATCAGAGAGTTATAGCACAAGGAAAACCCTTTTCTGTAGAAACCCTGCAAAAAAAAAAAAAAACTAACCTCGGGGACTCAAACAACATTGAAAGGGAACAAAAAATATTTCTCTTGTTCAGAATTTGGGCATTTCGACACTGTTTTTTTCCTATTAAGAATTTGGGCATTCCGACACTACATTATTATTCAGAACGGGGTATAACTTCACAGGAGTAAAAAAAAATAGTATAGTGGTCCCGTCGACACACTTATTTGGGACCTATACCATTGGATTCCTCTCTTCACCTTGATTACCGTGGTACCTATCATTTTTAACACAATTTTTTTAGTGGACCCGAACCCTTTCCCAACACCCTTATTTGGACCCTATCCTATTGGATTCCCTTTTTTCTCCTGATCTTTGTGGTACCTATCAATTGTCATTGTTCTTCTTAGTGGTCCCACACACCCATTTGTTCCCCCTTATTCAACCCCTATCCCATTTACCTGACCATTTTTCCAAATGGCCACCACCCATACCCAAGAACTCAAGGCATTGGTTGTTGACAACCTCTAGAACAAGGAGGACATCAAGAATCTCAATTCCAACATTAGCTCGCTCGATTCCTTTTTTCAAATACTCCAGGATCAATGTGCCAACATCAAAGACATCAAAGCCACACTTGACCAATTGATGGTTCATTCCCTGAACCCTTCATCTTCTAAACAACCATCCTATCAGGAAGACCATGACTCTTCCCATTAGTAAGGTCCTCATTCTACCCACATTCCTCGATACCTATGCCTTCCCCGAATTGAGTTAACCAAATTTGATGGCTCGGATCCCATATGTTGGGTCACTCAAATGGAACATAATTTCTCTTTTCATGGAATTGTTGATGATTTAGACAATATTTGTTATGGTATCCTACATTTGGATCCAGAATGCTAGAAATGGTGGCAATGGTGTTGAAAGGCACGCGAAGGGTATGTTGCTTGGACGCAGTTAGTGGCAGAGATTTATGACTTCTTTGACTTCTACACCCACCATTTAGGTCATTTGACCAAGTTTAAGCAGTCTCGGACAGTGGAATACTTTATCGCAACATTTGAGCACTTGGATTTCAGAAGAGAGGGCATGTTAGATTCCTTCTTTAGGGAATGCTTTATCAGTGGCCTAAAAGATGAAATTTGTGCCCATGTTCTCATGGAACATCCACACACTTGGTTGGAAGATACTCAACAAGCCAAGGAAGCACAACAATTGTCTCCTCCCAAATCCGCAAACCATCCTTTCCTCCTCTCGCTAAACCCACCAATTCATCCCCTCCTACAATCCCCTGAAGATACACAAAATAACTAGGGTCCAAAAATGGTTGAACGCCAACTCAAGGGTCTTTGTTATAATTGTGATGAAAAATGTTTTCTCAAGCACAAGTGTAAGGAACATAAGCCTTTTATGGCCATGACTGAGGATGTTTCTGAGGAAGAGGTTGGTGTTTCACTTGTGGATGAGCTACCATCACCATCTGATATGAACCTACCCTCTGATCCACCAGAAGTTGAATCGGTCATTTCACTTAATTGCCTTCTTTACTCCCTAGACCCTCAACTTAATTGGTTACATTAAAAATTAGAAAATAATCATCCTTGTGGACAGTGGTAGCACCCATAATTTTATTCATTATGCATTGCCCAAGAAGACAATTGTTACATCTGTAACGTCCATAATTTTAAAATTATGATTTCCAATGGAGGTTCCATGAAATGTGGGGGACGTTGTGAAATGTGTGACACCAAATTGGTCAGTATCACTTGAAATCCCATATGTTTTCTATAGACATGGGTGGTTGTGACATTGTGCTTGGTGTCAAATGGTTATGCACCCTGAGCCCCATTCTCATGGATTTTAAGGAATTAACCATGCAATTACAACAGGAGGGACAAAAACATAAGTTACAAGGAATCACAATAGTCTCCCCTGAGATCATTAGTTCCCATCAAATGGAAAATCTCCTCAAAAAGGGTCATTCTAGAATTATTGCCAACTCCACTCCATTCAAGTTGTTGAGACACCCTATGTGCATCATGACCTCCAATCTATCCTCTCTCGCCACCATGTTGTTTTTACCACTCCCAAGGAACTCCTCCCTTCCCGTGGCATCCATGATCATTCCATTCCTCTCATACCGAGCAATCTTCCTCCCAATGTTCTCCCTTATCGTCATCCCTTTGCCTAGAAGATTGAAATTGAGAAAATTGTTCATGAATTGCTAGAAGCGAGTGTTATATGTCCTAGTACCAACCCCTATTCTTCCCATGTGGTCATGGTACTCAAGAAAGAAGGTACTTGATGCATGTGTCTTGATTTTCGCTCCCTCAACAAACTCACAATCAAATACAAATTCCCCATTCCTATCATTGATGACCTCTTGGATGAATTGAGTGGTGCTCAATACTTCACCAGACTTTATCTATGTTCTGGCTACCACCAGATCCATATGAAAGAAGAAGGCATTCCCAAGACTTCATTTTGAACTCATGGGGGTCACTATGAGTTCTTGGTAATGCCTTTGGCATGTGCAATTCTCCCTCCACTTTCCAAAGTCTTATGAATCATGTCTTCCGTCCTTTTCTCTTTCATTTTGTCTTAGTTTTGTTTGATGATATTCTCACATATAGTAAAACTTGGATCTCCCATCTCCCCCGTGTTGATCAAGTTCTTCATCTACTCTCTAAGCACCATCTTTTCCTCAAACAATTTAAATGTGCCTTTGGAGCCTCAAAAGTGGAGTACCTGGGTCATATTGTCGTCAAGGATGGTGTATGGGTGGATCCTAAGAAAATTGAAGCTATGCAGGATTGGCCTCACCCTCTAAATCTTAAGAGCTTGTGTGGTTTTTTAGGTTTAACAGGATATTATCGGAAGTTTGCTCGAAATTATGGAAAAATTGCAGCTCCTGCCTATGCTCTCCTTAAAAATAATGCTTTCACTTGGATTCCAGTTGTTGATCACTCCTTCCAAGCCTTGAAAGATTTTATGTGCTCGACCCCTATCCTAGCACTTCCATACTTCACAAATACTTTTGTACTGGAATGTGATTCTTCTGGGAAAGGAATTGGGCGCATCCTCATGCAAGATGGAAGGCCTTTGGACTTCACTAGCAAAAATCGTTCAGAGAGACATTTGGGGCAATCCATTTATGAAAAGGAAATGCTAGTTATTCTGCATGATGTGGATATTTGGCATCCTTATCTATTGGGACAACGCTTCCAAATTAAAATTTATCATCGGAGTCAAGTATTTTATGGAAAAATGAATTTCCTCACCGGAGAAACAAAAATGGGTGACCAAGTTATTTTTCTATGATTATGAGATCATTTACAAGAATGGAAAGTAAATGTAGTTATGGACGCTCTTTACGGGAAGTATGAAGAATATGGGTCCCTTTTCTCCCTCTCCTTCATTGTACCAGATTGGCTCCAAGCTATTCATCAGGAATGGTTGGAAGACCCCAAAATTTATGGAATGATCCACCAATTGCAACATAATTATCCAGCTTCTCCAGGGTACTCTTGGCACAATGAAGAGCTTCGCTAAAAAGTTTGTTTGTATTTAAGAAAACAAACACAACTTAAATCCATAGTGCTTTCGTAGCTTCGAGATTTACCCACAGTTGGGAATTCAAGGTTTACCAAAACCCATGAGCAGGTCAAACATTCCTCTTTTTTAGGATGGTGTGAAATAGGATCTCCGCACCTTTGTGGCTGAATGTGAGGTTTTTCAACACAACAAGGGAGAAACATTCAAAGCTTTGAGCACACTCCAACCACTTCTGATTCACCCTACTATTTGGAGAGATATTTCTACATATATCATTGTTGGATTACCTAAATCAGGCAATAAGTTAGTCATCATGGTGGTCGTTGATCATCTTTCTAAATATGCTCATTTATGTTCTCTTCAACACCCATTCACCACATCCATAGTGGCTCAAATATTCATGGATAATATCTTCAAGCTTCATGGCATGCCTCATTCTATTGTCTTTGACAGACATCCCACTTTCACCAACATTTTTTGGCAACAATTGTTAAGGCTACAGGGCACCCAATTGCATCTCATTACAACCTATCACCCTTAGACGGATGGCTAGACTGAAGTTATAAACAAGTGTTTGGAAACATATTTGAGGTGTTTTGAATCTGAGAGGAAAAATCATTGGGCTCAATGGTTACCCCATCTTAGGTGGTATAACACATCTTACCATACAACTACTTGCATGACTCCTTTTGAAGTAGTATATGGAAAAATCCACCATCGGTTCTCTCATACATGCTAGGTGTTTTGAAGGTTCAGGAGGTTGAAAAAATTATTACATTCTGAGAGGCTATTCTTTGTTCCCTTGAGGACAATTTGGTCATGGATCAGAATCACATGAAGCAACAAGCAGGTCAATGTCATTATGAACGTCAATTTGCTAAAGGGGACCATGTGTCTCTTCGACTGCAACCTTATAAGTATACTTCACTCAAAGTTGAATAGTGTCAGAAACTTGCTCCCAAATTTTATGGTCCTTATACAGTTCTCAAGCGAGTGGGATTGGTGGCCTACCAGTTAGCTCTACCTAGTAATTCTAAGCTCCATCTTGATTTTCATGTCTCCTTCTTAAATAAGGTGATCAAAACTAAGTGATAAACTCAAACCAGTCTCCCTGAGTTGTATGAAGAAGGTTCCATCTGGTTTAAGCCACAAGCCATCTTGGACCGGCGAGAGAATCATCTTTGTTTGTGCACTAGCAAGGAAGTGTTAGTCCAGTAAAAAGATACAACTCCAGAAGACGCCACCTGGGAGACAACCACCATTCTACAACAATTTCCTCATCTCAAGCCTTGAGTACAAGGTTGTTCTTCAAGGGGGAGGGAATGTTAGGGACCTAACCTCCCTAACCCATCAAGTAGGTAGAATAACATATTTCCATGTAATAAATGCCGATATTAATAAGGCCTAGTAATAACGAAGGATAAGTCAAATGTAAGCAGACCTAATAGAAGCTTTCGCTTCTAGAAGGATCTTCCTCTAGATTGTTCTTTTGGGTATATAGATTTAGTATAAATAGAAGTAGAGGGTATGATAAGTTTTTTCTTGAGAATTATTGTAATAGAGCATTTCTCTATTGGAGGTTTTCCCCTCGAAGAGGCAAGTGAACATTGTTTCCTATCAATAAAGATATTATTTTGGTGTTGTGGTCTCATATATTGTTTTGTTCCATTATTATTCTATGCAATATTTATGTTTTCAGGTATTATAATAGATCGGGTAACTTACATTATACCCATGAGTGTATGTTATTACCTGAGATGCATATGTTGATTTTCACATGCAACTCTATGTGACTAATTTCATATCTGAAAATTGCTTCCTAGTGATCTAACTATCACTAAACAAATTTACACTGAAATTATTGACTAAAAAGATATGCAGTGGAAACAACAAGATCATAGATGAATACACAAGAGACACAATAATTATGTTCTATAAGTTTATCCAATCCTTCAAATCTAAGGACAAAACTAGTCCTCTCAATGTCACCAAGACTGAAGCCAAAACCAATCCTCTCAACCAATACAATGTCACCAAATAAGAGGAAAACCGTGTCCCTCAATAACCATACAAATCAAGAGACCAAACCTCAACATGATCTGAAAATATCCTTTGCACATGAATCTATTGTAGACCACTTGTACGGCCTGTTAGCATCGACTGTCAGCATGTAAATATTTGTACCTTCCCAAAAACCTCAGATACACAATTCACCAACTGGAAACCCACGTACATACATTGTTGGATCTCCTGCAAACTGCGTATACCCTATACATGATTCGTCCATCTGCAACCCGCATATATACAGACTTATTCCTTCTACAAACCACATATGGTATGAAAAATTCACTCCATGCGTGCAACCTTCTTCAATTCTCTCTCTTGGGCCAAATTCGCCACCTTGCAAACTTCCCCTTTGTTGAGATCACCAATCCTCCTAGCACAAGTGTAGACTCACTTATTCTAGCTCCATCATGTCTCCACACTCTCTACATGATGTGTAATGTCGCAATGACCTCTCTTATTTATAAACAATCCTTAGGGGTCAACATAGAATCCCCTCCACAAATCAACATCAAATTAGGATTTCCTTGTCGGTGTGAAGCCCCAACACAATCCCACAAATCCCATCACCAAAACCATGAATCCCCAACTCAAATCCAAGGAGTTTTTCACCAAACTGAAAGTGTGATGTGGTTCCATGACAATTCCCACATGCCCAACACCTAGGGTCATGTTATAATATCTTCCCGAAGCTACAAAAATCAACACTCCCTCTTAGCGAGGAAGGTATTCTCACCACACTCCACAAGTGGGAATGACTCCCATTACTACCAAAGCGTCAACACTCCCTATTAGGGAGGGATGAATTTGTTCCTCCATCATCACCTACAAGTATCTCTATCTCCCATACCGGATCCTCTACCACAGCTTCTCTCCAATCTGTCTCATTGGTTGCTCCCTCTGTCACCAAAGAAAATCCTACTCTCCAATCCTCCTGACTAGTTGCATCCTCGGTCACTGAAGGAAATATTATTGTCTGACATTATCCCATCCTGGAAGACATCTTGATCATAGAAGCCTCCTACCTCTATACCTCTTTTCTAGCCATCTCAACCCATGACACCTACCTGACAGTCTTGGAGTATGCCTCTCTCCCATATGAACCTAAAGGTTGGCTCCCACTAAGTGACTGAATGAGCTTCTTGACTCCATCTAAAGTCGGACTCCCTCTTCGCCTCCCGCTCCCTTTATGTCCACAGAACTTTCCGAGCTACCCGCTCCCTCTCCATTGTCCTCTATAAATTTTTGGTAGGTTTATCTTCCCTTCTAGATCATGAGGGATGACTCCCTATGAACTATGACTCCCTTTGAGCCAGTACTACTAGTGGGTCACCTACCTCACCACTCGGAGCTACCTGCTCCCTATATATTTGATATATTTGTGTTGTTGGTGGGGCCATCTAATGCCTCACCACTGGTGGAGCTACCTGCTTCTCCTCATATTTCTCTCTTCTCCAGTTGGTCACAACACGCATAGGTTGGCCCTCTCTAACTCCAAGAGCCACTATTTATATGAAGCTAGATCCTTTGGGCATAAAAAACACATGTCTAACTCAAAATAATATGTGATACCCCTTTCTCTCAATCTCTAAGACTGAGAGAAAACTCCTCCTGAGTTCTGGAACCCATAACACATTTTACACCCTCAACACCTCTCATGACTCGAATCAGAACGAGATTGTACCATAGCGTTGTACTGCATGATTGACTTCCATACTAAGCTCCACACACAAGTATGATCTAGTCTTTGTTAAAGTGTTAAACAACTCTCTAGCACCTGTCATATGGAAATATGCTCTATTGTCCACCAACTAAGTCCCCCTGTTGGAGACTGTACCTGAAATGGCAGAGACCAACAAGATCTCCTTTTGGAACCTTTATGAAACCTCATCAACTTCTATTGTTGGTGTCTACTACCATCTTTCCCTTCTCCTCCGGTATGGACACTGTGAAGCAAAATGACCATAGACACTCAAACCATTTGTATCCTCCTTGGACACCAACTAAGTCTCCTCCTGGATATAATCATTCCATATCCTCTCAGACCCTAGAAACATCTCTCGTGCAAAAATATATTGCACAAAATATTCCCAAAACCTAGGAAGACCAACTTGACATCCAATAACACATGTCCATCCTAGAACAACACTACATAGTCCTACTCCTCGATACATGAGGTTGAGAACACACTCTTGGCACCATAGCACATTTTCTACTCGCAACACACCCCATTAATCCATCTGAAATACCACTACTCTATATCCCTGTACTACATGCTTGTTCCTCCTACCAAGATCCTCGTACATACCTGAGTTAGACACTTTTAAAATCATGAACAAATCATATGCCCCTATCATGTGACGGTGGCTCTCACTAGATAAGAACCATGTAATCCTCCAAGAAAAAAATCATGCTTCCCTAAGTCACGGCCATCCAATGAACTTCTTCCCATTTCCATCATACTATTCACAAAACTCTATGTGCATACCTACACTGCAACTGAACCTATGTCCTCTCTCTGAACAATCCCAAGCTTCGGATGGACACTCGGTCTAGTCCATTCAAGACCTATGCTACTCATCTTTGCAAATGTCCTCATCGTCCTGGGTCAAAAACCTCATATACTGTCACACCTCGATAGTGTACAACTCTCTGGCCCAATGAAGACTCTATCTCATCAACCTGTGAAACGTCTAAATCCATATCGTCCATGCCAAAGCACCTGAGTTGTACCCATCGTAACTCACCATGACAAGTCACTAGAATTCCATCCACAAGGTTGGAAATATACCACACAACATGATGTTGTGATCCAGGCTCTACGCCAATCCACTAGAACTCCCAACCCACCACACCACCGAGTTGCAATAGTCCACAACTCCTTTTCTGGACGGTTTGCTCCATGTCTCAAACTAGAGACCATATAACCTATTTCCACTTGCAACTATCATTCTAGCTCCCTCTAAGAGACAACTCCTTAGCTCCCTCAGAGTTGTCACCTGTGACCTACTTGGAAAAAGAACAAGAACAAGAAAAACACTCCTCCAGTTTTGTATCCAAATATGTGTCTCAAGATGATCCCCTTCTCTTAAGATCCCAAGCTTTGATACCATGTAAATTTTCACATGTAACTCTATGTGACTAATTTCAAATCTGAAAGTTGTTTCCTAGTGATCTAGCTATCACTAAACAACTTTACACTGAAATTGTTGACTAAAAACATATGTAGAGGCAACAACAAGATCATATATGAATAAACAAGAGACACAATAATTATGTTCTGTAACTTTATCCAATCCTTCAAGTCTGACGAAAAAACTAGTCCCCTCAATTTCACCAAGACTAAGGACAAAACCACTCCTCAGCCAATACAATGTCACCAAATATGAGGACAACCTTGTCCTTCAATAACCATACAAATCAAAAGACCAAACCTCAACAATATATAGAAATATCCTCTACATATGAATCTGTTATAGACCGTCTGTACGACCTGTTTTCGTCACCTGTCAGCATGTATGGATATGTACCTTCCCAAAAACCTCATATACATGATTCACCAAATGGAAACCTGCATACATATGTTGTTGGATCTCCTACAAACCATGTATACCATATACGTGATTCATTTATATACAACCCGCGTATATATGTGCTTCTTCCTTCTAGAAACGTTGTATGGTACAAAAAAATTTATCCACGTGTGCAATCTTCTTCACTTCCCTCTCTTGGACCAGATTTACCACCTTGAAGAATTCCCCTTTGCTGAGATCACCAATCCTCCTAGCACAAGCGAAGACACACTTATGCTATCTCCATCATGTATCTACACTCTCTACATGATGTGTAACATCAGAATGACCTCTCTTCTTTATATACAATCCTTAGCAGTCAACATAGAAGCCCCTCCACAAGTCAACATCAAATTAGGCTTTCCTTGTGGGTGTGAAGCCCCAACATAAGACCACAAATCCCATCACCAAACCCATGAAGGCTCCACTCAAATCCAAGGGGGGGGTTCACCAAACCGAAAGCGTGATGTGGTGCCCATGACAATTCCCACATGCCCAACACCCAGGGTCATGTGAGAGTACCTACCTGAAGCTACAAAAATCAATGTCATCGTCAATGGGAAGAAGTTGAGGCTAATATGTGGGATAAAAATAAACCCACCCAACCTTCTTCGTCACAACCAATTGTGTTGAGAACCCCCTTTCCTATACAAGGGCTTGTGTCCACCACCTAGGCCACTCCTCCTGGACACCTTCCACTTATAACCCTCCTAGAAATGAGAATTATCGGATCCTCTACTTGGATTCGCTCACCATCCCATCCCATCATTATGGTATACCTCCCAAAGCACCACCTATTGAATCTTCTGATCCTCCCCCATCTACCAATGTACCTTTTCAAATTCCTCTAACCAATGTCCAAATGGCCCCTAAGGTGCCCAAGGTTCCATTATGACGTAATGCCCCCATCTCTCATGTAGGGGCATCACATAACTACATCACAATATACAACTTAGCTCAGTCCCCTAATATGATATCATCCCTATAATTCCTCCAAACATGTCCTTCACAATGGAAGCCTTTACTTTTTACTTTGGGTGCTTTCGATCCTTCAGATGATCGGTTTGTTTTTTTGGCATCAATAAAGACAAGCCCTTTTTCTTACCCACTTTGGTGGCCTTTCAAGTTCCAATGTCCATTAGGAATGTCATTATTCATCAATGCATCATTAATTAAGGCACATCCAAATGCATAATCTCTACCCAAGTATGGAAGAAGTTAGGTTCACCAACGATCATCCCATCTACCATTTCCCAACATGCATATGATGGTCGACCCTCTTAACCAAAAGGGTTATATCAAAATTGTCCCATCCATTTGGTAGGAAAACATGTTATTGTATATTTTGAGGTTATAGATGCCCCTTTGGACTATGACAGCCTCTTGGTTCGCAGTTTCATGTACGCCATGGAGGCGGTTTTCTCATTGGTCTTCTACAAAATGAGTTTCCCCCATAAAGGGAAAATTATCACCACATATCAACTCACCTATCATGTTCCTAAGGCTCAAATCAATATTGATAATGTTGTCCCTTGG
The DNA here is from genome assembly GCA_009831015.1 of Picea engelmannii. NCBI lineage: Eukaryota > Viridiplantae > Streptophyta > Pinopsida > Pinales > Pinaceae > Picea > Picea engelmannii. The sequence goes on along the minus strand of ML779684.1, from coordinate 1,076,434 downwards.
ATGGGAATCAATTTTTTTTGTCTTTTGATGACACCAGTCCTGGATTCTACAAAGACATGGAATTACTTGGTGTGTATTACGGTCCTCAACTTGTAGTGACCCACCCAAGTTCATCTAATTTTTGTATGGTGTCATCATCCCATAAGCCAATGGGTCCATCTTCACAACCCTATGTCGAGCCCTCAACTCCTGCATCTTCAACACTACCACCAGGAGGGAGTCCTCCTTGCAATTACCCTTTTGGTTGGATACCTTTATTGTTTTCACCTCCGAGAGTATTAAGTACTCGTGTTATGGCCACCTTGAAATTTACAAACCTTACATTGGGGATCCATGTATGGAACTTGGATCTTCCTGCCCCACCTCTGACCTCTAAACCACTTCTTTATTTTTCCTTGACACCTATTTAGTTGATACAAACAACTGTTGTATCTCCTAAAGCACCTACACAGGCCCAACCCAACCCTACACAACCCAGGAAAGGAATTGAAAAAGGGGCAAAAGACAAAAAGAAACGGGGCACATGTAAACCTTGACAAGCCATTGGCCATCCCAAGCCTTACACCTAGATTCATACCACCATGCTCTTTATGTGATCTCCCTAGCCATGCTACCAATAATTGTCCTCGGCTCCTTGAACTCAAAGAACTTCTTAACTCTCATGATTTAGAACCACTTCCTTCCACACCTATGGTTTAAAGTACCTTGTTTGAATCTGAATCATCATCCAAGCATATTAATACTTTGCATACAAATCACCTTTGTGCTTTTTGCGATACCTATGGCCATTATTCTCATTACTATCCTAAACTACCCCAATTTCGTGATGCCCTCGAGGTCATTCGTCAGCTAGATTCCTCTTCACATGAACACCAAACCCCAGCAATAGAGGGCCTCATCCTTAGGCGAGAAAGGTGTTTTTAGGCCAATAGTAAACTAATTATTGAAATTGGGCCCCTTGAAGTGAAAAATGATAAGAATTCCATGCAAATTTTGTACCTTCCAACTTCTATCGGATTAAAATTATCAAAAAATGCTAGATTTTTTGTTGATGTACAACATAGCACCCCTTGTGTGCCTCACATTGATTCAGTCTCAACAACGGTGGATCCTTCATTTTTTAGTCTTTATTCTACCATAGTAGATTTCACGTATGTGAACCATACCTCTTGTATCCATGGCATTGATATTCATTTCATTGCCCCATCTTCCACCACCTGATCTAGTAGTGTAGGTTTGTGCATCCAAGTATTTAATTTCAATGAAGACATATTGGAGTCCCTTACATGTCAGATTACCCATGGGACAATATGCATCACCATTCCTCCTTTTTACCACAACAACCTTGTCTCTTTGACCAATATGTTTTTGAATCAAAATATTTCATTCCCCGTGGTCAAATTGATTGGTTCAAAAATCCTATCCCTGCCCCTAATGTATTTGAAGAGGGGAATATGGCCAATATCTCACCTACCATTAAGGTGGATATCTCTGTTACACCTAGTGTTGAGGAAAATATCCTTCGTAGGGCAAACTATTCTCTTGAAGAGGTTGTCGCTTTCAAAGCCATTTTCCAAGAGTTTCGAGATTTTTTTTGCTAGGTCCTATTTAGAGATGCCTAGACTTGATCCTACCATTGTTTAACACCATATTGATACGTGGTTGGGTGCCATTCATTTTCCTCAAAAGCAAAGGCCTATTCACCCCAGCCAGGTCCTTTCCATTAAATTCGAAATTGATAAATTGCAAAAGACAAGATTTATTTATCCCTTCACATATACTTCATTGGTTTCTAACCTAGTCACCATCATCAAGAGGCAAGGCTATATTCGTGTCTATATCAATTTTCATAATTTGAACAAGGCTTGTCCCAAACACAATTATCCAATGTTATTTATTGATTAGATTATCAATAAATGTGCAATCCACGAGGTCTTGTCTTTCATAGATGGATTCTTGGGGTACAACCATATCTATATTCATCCACAAGACTAATACAAGACAACCTTCACAACTCCATGGGGTACCGTTGCGTACAAATTTATGCCATTTTTGTTGAAAAATGATAATGCCACTTTATATCCTTCCATTTCATATTGTTTTAATGACTTTGTACACCTAATATTAGCCTGTCTCGAGGATCTCACTGCTTTCTCAAAGAAGAGGTCGTATCACTTGGAACACTTGCAAACTATAATCCTTGGATGTCACAAGTATAACATACATTTGAACCCCATAAAGTGTGTCTTATACATGCTTGTTGGTCAACTTATAGGATTCATTATGTCCCAATATGGCATCACTCTTGATCCTCTCAAGGTTCAGGAAATTTATGAGCTACCTACCCCTCGCAATCTATGTCAATTGAAAAGATTACAGGGGAAAGCCAGTTTATTGTGTAGGTTTGTTCCAGGATATGCCATCATTGCTCATGGTTTCTTATGTTTATTACATTATGATATCCCATGTGTATGGTATGATTAGGATTTGTAGTCCTTCTATGCGCTAAAATGAGCCCTTTCCTCGACACCCATGATTTGTACCCTAATATTGATAAGGACTTCATGCTTTACATTTTTGTTTCACCCTTTCTTATCATTGGAATATTAATTTAGGATGGGCTCGATGGATGCGAACACGTCATTGGTTACATGAGAAAGAACTTATCAGGATCCCCTTTTCCCTATACCCATGAGGAGAAATTGGTGTTGAAAGTGATTTTCTTTGTCGAAACGTTGTGTCATTACATCTTGATTGATGTGCAAAACCAAGGTGGCTACCAACTCTAACCATGTGTCCTTTCTATTGATCCAATGGGTGATAAATGAGAAGTATGTTAATTGCATCATAATTCTTCAGAAGTTTGACTTAGAGTTTGTTATGCCCAAGAGCAATAAATCCTTAGCCCTTGCTGAGTTCAATTTCCGACTTCCCAACTAGTGCACTTGACCTACCCTTAAATGATGATCTTCTAGATTTGCATTTGTTCACCATATCCATAGATGATCCTTGGAATGATGACATCCTCACTTACTTATGGACCAAGAAACTTGGTCCTTATCTAACCCATGATAATTGATGACTTATTTTCCATTATGCCCTTGTTATCTTCTCATTGAAGATTATATTTATCGATGGGGAGTTGATACCTTGTTGCATTTTTGTCTCACGTATGAGGAGGTAAAGCGGGTCTTAAATTCTTGTTATACTGGTGATCACCTTTCAGGGATGGATATCACCAAGAAAATCATGTGTGCATGTTATTTTTGGCCTACTATATTCATAGATTGCATATAGGCAGTTAAGCATTGTACTAATTGTCAAATTCACATCCTTAATGCATGGACCCCGCCTGCTCCATTACCATTGCAAGTCATGTTACCCCCCATGCCTAGGGGTAACTAGAGGAGATCATGTCTCGTGGTCTGCAATGGAGAACATGATCTTGATCATGATGATGATCAACGTGTCCACAGATGGAAACTCAACATCCCCATCTCATTCACCTTTATAGATGCAGGTCAACGAAGGCTCATCACATTCAAGAAACCTAGAGTATGGGAGATGGTAAGATATTTTCACCATGAGGTATGTTAGTCCTTGTTTTATGCAAGGTGTTGTGATTAATTTTTCAGGCACATGGATGAGGATCTTTGGTTGAAGTCGGATAATGGATCACTAGTTTAGGAAATTGTGTTAGTTGCCTTGTTTCACCTTAATGGTTGACTTCTATGCCCTAGTGTTGTGTTGTCACTGTCCAAGGAAAATAGGTACAATTGGGGGCACCTCTCAAGAGTAATGTTATGTTCCCTGCCATACTTATCACTTTCCATGACAAGAGGGGTTGAAGGCCCATAGGTTGTTTTGTAGCTGCTATGAAAATAACGAGAAAATGATGCTAAAGAAAGAAACGAATGATAGCAAATAGGATTAACAAAAGCTGGTCCAAACTTGTGCTCTAATCTTTCAGTGCTCACCTTGGTCCAAAAAATGCAATGCTAATGGCTTGAAACCTTACAAGGGGGAATTGAAAATATAATAAAGCAATACTTAGAAAAAGGCAAATAAAGGGGATTAGAAAAAATAGCATGTAAATATGGGGTAACTCAAGAGAAAGCACACCCTCCATAAAGGCACTCATAGAAAGGGATTCAATGACACCATTAGCCATGAAGTAAGCCCTACAACCATATCATTATCAAACTTACTCTTGAACGGTTTTTACTTTCCCTTGTCACTCTCGATACCTATACCTCTACCTAGGTTATTTTGTTTCTTGTCTAGGTGGCACACCTAATAGGGTTGGATGAAGTCACTCCCATACTTTAGCTTGGTAACTCACATGGGGTCTTGGGTTGGTGTGATGCTTGAAGGGGATACCGAGGTGAATTATCTTACATGGCTCATATATTAAGTTGCAACTTACTTTGCATATCTTAAGGACTAATGTTTCTTATGAACTTTGGCTAACCATTTTTTATGCTTTGGTTTGTTTTGGAAGGCCATGAGATGGTTCTTTGAGGGACGTCCTGGGATTGTACCCAAGACATTGTGCTTTTATTGCATGACCTTGGAATGTGTGATGAAGAGAAATGGGTCATCTAGTGACTCACCACCCTTAGATATTGGCTCTCACATTCTCAAAACCTTGGATCTCGGACATATGGGATTTGTTTGAGCAGATCTAATCATTATGGAAAATTGATGGGATGGAAGCCCCATGGGATGGGAAGAGTATTCCAGGGCCTATTCACCCATATGATATTGGACATTTCAACTACAGTGACTCAGACATCATTCAGAGATGAGATGTAGACCTCCTCTCCTTGGATGCATCACCTTGAGGCTCTCGACTCCACCCTCTTGACCTTGATGTCACCTTCTAGGGTATGAAGTTGTTAGGGTTTTATGGATTGATGGGTATCATAGTTGATTTGGCATGACCTTGGGTGAGGAGACACCTCACTTGAAACTTGCTTCACCTTGGAGGATTCCACATGGCCTTTGGAGGCCTCACATTAGCCTTTGGAAACTTGAAATCACCCTACTAGGCCTTAACGTCTCACACGTGTGGAGAATTTGATGTATTTTTTCATTTATTACACATTGTCGAGGTTAAATGAGGGGTCGACCCCACTTGTATTTTGTTGTTGACATACTATGTGGACAAACATGTGAGGGTAGCCTCATATAAAAAGGCTAACCCTCACTTTTTTTTTATTCATCTTTCACTCATCATTTGTGAGATACTTTTGAAATTTTTGACTCCCTTGGAGTAATTAGTCTTTCTCTCGCATGTGCTTGGCTTGGAAAGGTCTCTTGTGGATGGATTTTCTGATTTTGGATGGATAGTTTGACAATTAGGATTACATTCTCTTGATTTATTGGATGAAGTAAGTGAATTTCTGCAATTATTGTTCATGTTATTGATGTTTATGATGAAATTCTTATTTTATTGCAAGAAGTCTTATTGGTGAAACCCTAAGAGAGGAACATATGTGCTTCTTCCTCTCACAAGGTGATATTTTTCTAGAATTGGCTAATTTTCCTTGCTAGGGTTAGAACCCTAAATCCCTAAAGTGATATCACTTTAGGATTTTAACTCTATACTTTTGATCTTTGACCTAGTTGAACCTACAAGAGGAGAGGAACAACTTCTAGGACCCAAATGTGCTTGCACCCTAGAAGTTATTCTCCTTGAGATCTAAGACCTGAGGCCCAAATGCGCTTGCACCATAGGGTTTAGACCCTACCTCTTGGTTTCATGTAGGACAACCTTCTAGCTTAGTTTCACTTGAAAGACTACATAACCCTTAAAGGCACTAGTTTTAATGCATTCTCATTGTGAATTAATTGATGAAGTCAATCTCTCAAAACTCTCAAGATTTCTACTAACTACACTAACACTAAATTTAGCAAAATTACTAAATAACTTCTTGTTGTTATAAAACGTTTGCTACAACCATCTAAAATCACTTTAATTTGTTGCATACACTGAAGTTTTCTGGTTGTTGAAAAAGATATTAAATTTTTATCCCTAAGGCCTAAATTTTTCTTTTTCGGGTTTCGGCTTTTCATAAAACACGAGTTTCATATCATTTCTAAGTACACGATACCTTTTTATTTTTATTTTTATTTTTATTTTTATTTTTCGGATAATGAAAGGGAAAAAGGTTTACAAAAATTATAAGACTCCTGACGCTTTTTATTTGAAAATTATTTAAAACGTGTTAAATTTTAAACTAACGGTTTTTAAATTAAGCTTAAAAGAATTTTCAGAATTCAGGGTTTACTACAAACAAATTTTTTGATGCAAATCGAATCATGAAATCCCGATCCCCGAAACGTTGGAATCTTAATTTAAACATGAATTAATTTAGTCTCTTATAAGAAAGGTTAAGGGTTAAAATAATTATGTCGCGATTTCGGGATTCGCGGTTCAGTGAGATCACATCTCCTGTCATCATGTTTCCAGAAATCCTGAATTACGAAACCCCGATTCATAGTTCACGATTAAATTAAGCTAATTCTGTTTTGGCCTTAATCACAATTAGTTGGTTAATTACGATAAGTTAAGTCTTGTTTAAAAAGCAAGCCGTCGCGATTTCGCGATTTCGGAGATCGGGTTTTATTGATAACATGCTTCTCAACATCAGGATTTTCGAAATTCCGAAAACGTCTAATCTCAATTAATTAACGTGCTAAAAGCGTTTAAATATTAATTAAAACATCGCAATTTCGCAATTTCAGAAATCGTTTTTCATCGACAACATACCTCTCGACATCAGGATTTCTGAAACCCCGAAAAACAAAGTTTTCAGTTTTAAACTATGATTTTAACCTTTTTTCAAAAAAAAAACAAGATTAATGGTAATCATTCTTTAAGGGTCCATTCATGTTTCGCTTTCCGATTAAGTAGGTTTCTCGTTTTATTTAAAAACCCGAAGGCTCCTAAATACGGACATTAAATGCGTATCTCAAAAAAATATCTTCCGCATTAAGAGCTTTAAATTCATGACAGCTGTGCAAATCTTGTCATTTTTAAATGTATTCAAAATAAACATTTGAATATTTGTGTTTTCATTTTAAGCTGAGCTCGTTCATCCATTTTCTGTGACAGGTTTTCAATTAAACGAAGAAGTCATGGCACCCAAAAAGGAACCGAAGAAGAATGAAGACACACGGGAAGGAGATATTATATCCAACACCACTCCATACGCTATAGATTCTATTAAATCTTGGACTTAAATCTCCAAATTGCTGGAATACGAGTTTGAGAATGCTCATCCTGATTTTGAAAATCATTTCTGAGACATAGCTGAGTTAGAGCTTCATAAGATCGTTGCGCGCCCGAGGCTCATGGCATACACTAATATGATCAGCTGGGCTCTGGATAAGGTCGATATCCCAACAAGGAGCATTTTAAACGATCAAGGAGTTTTCGTCGGCTCATTCAGACCAGAGCATATACAAGTAATGTATAAACTCTCGCCAAACCCTAAACATACTTTTAATGCTGAATTTTTAGCAGAGTTTCAGAGAAAAGAATGTATTGAGGCAGACCAGACATATCCCGATATGATTAGAGGATGGGCGAGGTGTCCAGCAAAGTTTAGAGCTGATTCCCATGGGATTTATGCTACAACATCCTTAAATGAATACATGGTATATGTAGCCATTATGTTATGTAGAATTTTCGGGAGAAAAGATCCCTGTCATTTTCATGCAGATTGGGTGCCCTTTTTAGAGGAAGCTTCAGAAGGAAATGGCTTTAACTGGCATAAGATTTTGCCAGATAACCTAACATAAGAAATCTTAAACTACAAAGCAACAAAATCAAAGGAAGAACCAACATCTTTTTATATGTCTGCATACATTATGGATGCAATCTGTTTTGTGACTCCATTTCCATTAATGAATTGGAGTTGGAGCATTTCCTGTCCAGAACCCATTCATAAATATCACTCGGCCCTTTGGGAAGAAAATTCTAAAGACACATTTTACGAGGTTTGTCATTTTATCATAATTCCTATGCACAGGATGTTTTTTGGATGCGAACCCCCTTGCATTTCTGATGCAATCACAAAAAGTCTTAAAGCAGTTGCCGACTGGTTTATTGAGGAAATTTTTTCCTACATAAGAGTTTATGGTTGTTCCATTCCCCCTCATGCACTCCCTAAATTCCTATCGGACAGATTGGTGTGTAGGGAGGTAGCTCATCAGATAGTAAAGGGCAGTGTTGGATTAGAATTAAAAGTAGCTCAAAAGAAATCATGGCCATCTTTCCCTGTTCATATTGGGATATTTTCTTTATTAAATTTAGGCCATTCTAAGGTAGAGGCTGAGTCATTAGAAGAAATAAAATTAGTAGATATTGCGCAAAGAAAATATGACCCCTACCAAGTAATAAGTAGGCATTTCATACATTGTAATCTAAAGGCGTATGAACATGAAGCATCTATTTATGATGATATATTTAAGGATGTTAAATCCTATGAAGAAGTGTTGAACAGAGTACAGGCCATGCCACCTGACTCACAGACTGGATTCACATCTTTTCAGAGCCACAGACGAAGTTGCCTACCCAAGAGTTTGCAGGGTGAAGTTTTGACCCCACCGCTAGAACAGAAAGGGCCCCCTCCAGGGTTTGAAACTGATACACAGGATAAGGCAAATACCAAAGGCAAGTTGAAAAATACTGAGATACCTTCCCAAGAAACAGAGGGTTCTCAAACAAAAGAATCGGAAATAGAGAAGGGAAAAGAGTTGGAAACAACTCCAGAAATTATTAAGGATGTTCCAGAAAAGATAGGAGGAAAAACATCCATAGAGCTAGGTAGTCCTATCACCTCTTTAACTCCATTGCAGACAAATTTTGGAACCCCCCATGAAGGAGATTTATATGTCAGTGATCTAGATCCGATTTCAAGAGATTAAATCCCCACATCAGATTACTTTTTCAGTAAAAAGCGAAGAGCAGTCTTGAAACAGGAAATTCATCCAAGAGGAGAGGGGATGATTAAAAAGCATAGGGTTATTATAGATGGAAAGAAACTCAAAGATGGAGAATTTTCCACAGAGTTAGCAGGTACAATGGGTGTTATAGCATCCGCAAATATGTATTCTGTTAGCAATTTAACAACTATGCTCGAACAAAAAGACCAAACAATAATTCAGTTGCAAGACAAATTAAAAGAAACTGAGAGAAATATTAGTTGGGGAATACAAAAGGGTCTAGAACAAGCTAGACTAAAGGATATGCAAGAAATTCAGAAAATGAATAAAGACTTGGAGGAGGCAAAACACATAATACAGGTCACACAGGAACAGGTCCGAAAGCTGGGAGAAGAAAATAAACTTTTACGAGATAAAATTATTTCTATTACTAATCAAGTAGTAGAACTTGAAAATTTTAGGACACACGCATTGGAGATATATTTGAAAATAGAGGAGGAACAACAGAAAGTGTTTTTGAATCTGGAAGTAGTCCAGAATTATTTTCAAGAAACAAATAAGTCTTTGGAGAATTTTTTCCAGAAGGAAAGGGAGGCGAAAGTAGCTAGAACGACTTTTCAAAAGGCAGTGGCCTTATATTCAAAGGAGGAAGTTGGAAAGATTAAGAAATTATCCATTTCTGAACAGTGAAAGGGGACATAATATTAAAAGTGTGGGAAGAAAACCTGGCCGAATATAAAAGAATAACCAGAGAGGTCAATGATGTTTGCCAGGGAATTTTTGATCTCTTAGAAAGAGCTTCATTGAATATCGGAACAGATGATTGTTCTGGATTATTAGGTGAGATTAATATTTCCAAGCACCAGTTAAGGTTCAAAGAAGAGCTGGAGGCAATGAAGATAGAGATTTCAAAAATTAAATTAATCAATATCACAGAGATCAACAAATGGATGGTGACGTCGAATCTAAAGTTGAAAACTATTAGATTCACAGAAAAGATGATAGAAAATCGTTTGCCCGAATTGCAGAAAATATTTTTCTTGTTTGAAGCAAATGAGATACCAGATGCTCCCAGGACTTTTGTGAAATTTTTGGGAAAGTCTGTGCAGTGTATTGAAGCGGAGAAAGGAAGTTCGTCAACACAAGCTTAAAATCTTTTTTAAATGTTTTTATTTATTAGAAGTTAGAAAGAAAATGTAAATGGTTGACATTATTTTTATATGTAACTGTAATATTAGGAAGTTGGTTAGTCACCAACGAGAAAATTTTGATGAAAATGTATAAATGTAGTTTCTAAAGACTGAAAAAGGGGCTTCGGGATTTTTTGGAGAGAGCCGATTGTAATAACAGTTTTCCAATACATCATAATATAGATTACAAACGAGATTTTGAATCCTGCAAATTTGTAGCTGTGTTCTTTAACCTTGTTTACTATACTTCATTGTATTTTTCTTTCAATGTTTTTCTAATGAAAAATCAATTTGAAGTTATCTACATCTTTGATTTCTAGTTCAGATTGGTTTGGATGTCAAATTGTTTACAGTTTTTCCTCTGAAATTGCTATCAGTGATTTTAAGACCTGTAAATCTTTTGAACCTTAATACTCAACTTTCATTAGAAACCTCGTTTTCTTTCATTATTATCTGTCGAAATATGAGATTCTTTCTTGATTAAAGCCTCATATTTTTATGTAGTATTTATTTGTTATTTTATGATTCTCAGATTGTTACAAATCCAGGAAACGGCCTCGAATGTATTTATGTTAGTATTTTGAATTTCAAAATTGTTTTTTCCTTTTCTCATCTCTGGAAAGTTTGAAGTAACATTTGATTAAAATCCTTTTACAAATAAATAAATTTTTATCCTCCATGATTGTTCCAAGTAGCAGACAACCAAATATTGAACCTGGCCTGCAAGATCAAACTAGTATTGCCTTGAATCTATGTAATACCATTTTACAACCAGCAACTAACCGGGTTGAATTAGAACGTTCATGGGCTACTATCGAGAGAGACATTAGCATCCAAGAACAACACGAAGCAATACAGAGACAGTTGAGAAATTGATTCTGCTTCATCCTTCCTTTTAAATTCTTATTCTCAAATTTTTCCTTTAAACATTTACGGATGCCTTGACGGTATACTTTACAGCCTTAAAGTATAAACTCAGGAACAACATCTTTTTGGCGTCGTTGCCGGGGAATGAAGAAACGAATCTTTTCCCTGGGAAGAACGACATTGACATTTTCTGTTTTTGATAGCGAACAAGGACAAAAAACCTTCTAAGGCTTAATATTTTTCACTTGGCGACTCCACAATAACTAAACTGGCTATTAGACGAAAGAACACCAGAAAAAACACGGACATCAAGCAGACCTCGCCAGTCTCCAATCCGGAAAAGATTTTAAAATCACATAAATCTCTTAAACGAGTCTTTTTACCCACATATACTATATGTCAGCCTAACTTTACGCAATTAAACACTTCGGAAACTCTTGAAAGATCACTTTCACTTCCCCTCTCATACGATACGTTTTCATTTCCTAAATTTTCTTCCCCAGATTTTCGAGAATCTTCTCCTCACACTTTCCGAACTTCAGCTTCAAATCTAGCCATGGTTGCACAAGGAGGTGTTGGAGCTGGGGGTGGTGCCCCTGGAGGTGGCCAAGTACTGCTTCCTGGAATATTCGCTAAAGTAGCTGCTAGATATGCTCCACTTGTTCTTCCCGTTCCTCTTCATGATCTCCCCGAGAATTATATGAAAAGCCTTCTCAAATTTACAGGGGAAGGTGATCTGACTGCCCAAGAACATATAAACCTTTTTGATCAATTTGCTGACATCCTCGGAATAGAACATGAAGATGTCTATTCCAGATTCCTCGTTCAAACTTTTGAGGGACAGGTGAGGACCTGGTTCCGATCCTTAGCAGCTGGATCTTTAAGATCTTATGAAGAACTTGAAAGTGCATTTATTAGACAATGGGGAGAGAGGAAGGACCACCTCTACTACTTGACTGAATTTGGAGCCCTTAGAAAGAAAAACTCTGAATCAGTTCTAGAATTCACACAAAGGTTCAATAAGTTGTATAATAAAATCCCAGTTGAGGTTAAACCTTCACAACCTGCAGCAAAAGTGACTTTTGCTGGAGCTTTTGATCCCGACTTCACCTTATTACTGAGAGAAAGGAGATCAACAAATCTCACGAAAATGCAAGATGATGCGCTTGAGATTGAATCAAACATGATGGCATCGGGGAAATTAAAAGCAAAGACTGAAACTGGAAACAAAGAAAATAGGAAATTTAAAGAACAAGGTGGATCTTTAGGATCGGGAAAATCCTCGGGAGATAGAATAGAAGAGATGGCTAGGGTTATTAGAGAACTTTCAAACAAGATCTCAAAAATGGAACTAGAGAAATCGAAAAGAGATAATTTCCCCAGGAAATATTTTCGAAGAAATCCTGATCCTCAAGGACCACAGAAAATAATTAAAAATGAAGATCAAAAAATTCCAACACCCTTTAAAAGTGAAAACTTCATTGGAGAGGAAGATTTAGGAGATTTTGAAGAAATCGATGAAGATATTAATAACCTTGGCGACGATAATAAATCACCTTATTTATCGAGACAGGATTACGAAGCATCTTTAAGTAAAGAAAGTACATCGGAAGACCATGTTAGCAATAATATGTCTGAATATTTCACATATCAAGATATCGCAGATGATAATATAGCTGAACTACAGGGAAAATATAATTTAAGACCAAGGAATAAAAGTCTCCCAAATATTTCGACAAAAAAAAGTTTACCAAGAAGAGAAACCGATGAGGCAACCCCAAAAGTTGTTGATAAACAGTGCGAAAAGAAACACAGCTGATATGCAACATGTCCATTCAGAACCAGTAGAAACACTCCCTGTGAAGACACAAGCTCCTATAAATGAAAACAAGTTCACATCACAACGAAAAACTGAAAAGAAAGGTATGGAAGCCCCGAACATCAAAAATGATAAGGCCCTAGGAAATTTTAATTTGGAAAACGAAATAAATAAAATCAAAATTCCTATTCCCCTTGTTGAATTAGCTTAAAATCCCATATACAGAAAACAAATCGCCAAGATGATTAATTTTTCCGAAGACAAAATCCAAGCTGACGTCATCAACTTAGAAGATGACAAACCAAACATAGTCTTCGTTCCACACTTTGAAGGTGAAAGAGACACCATGGCTCCCTTTTATATTATGTTAACCTTGTTTGATCACCTTCTCCATAACTGTATGTTGGATTCCAGAGCTTCCCACAATGTTATGCCAAAGGCAATTATGGAAAAACTTGGTCTTGAAATCACAAGGCCCTATGGTGACTTATATTCTTTCGATTCGAGGAAAGTCAAATGTATAGGTATGATTAAAGACCTAGTGGTAGGTTTGGCTCAAATACCTGCTAAAAGTATTCTTATGGATGTAGTGGTCACTGAAATTCACCCAAAGTATGGTATGCTATTATCTAGATCATGGGGTGCCAAGTTTGGAGGATCTCTCCAACTGGATATGACATATGCTACAATTCCAGTTTTCGGAGGACAATACACTTGTCTTTACAGAGAGACTAGGTTGGCATTTACTGTAGGTGATCCACACAACCCGAACAATCATCCAGTTTATATTGTTGACCAAGACTTAGTAAATTGTATATTATCTATTGATGACGATTTTGAAGTAGATGTAGACGATAATTGTATAGAAGAAAAAATTGAAAAAAAATAAATAGAAAAAAATGTATATAGCACTGGTGTATGGAAAATGTATTTTGATGGTGCTTCGTCTTTCCTTGGAGCCGGAGCAGGAGCACTTCTTGTGGCTCCCGATGATCAATTTTTAATTCCTTTTTCATATAGGCTTTAGTGGAATGTGGATTGTACAAACAATGTATGCGAGTATGAAGCTTTAGTGCTAGGATTAGAAGCTGCTAGAAGGATGAAAATTAAGAAACTCGAAGTCTTTGGTGACGCCGAGTTAATTATAAAACAGGTGAATTGGCAGTACCAGGCTAAGCATCCTAGATTACGGTCCTATAGGAATTGTGTCTGGGATTTAATCGAGAACTTCTTCTCATATGTGAATTTTCATTTCATCCCAAGATCTAAAAATCAACAGGCTGATGCTTTAGCCAAAGCTGCATCAACTTTCACACCCCCAACTACTTTTAAATTAAAATATCACATACCAATGAGACATCGCCCTTCGATGCCAAATAACATACAACATTGGCAGGTTTTTGAAGACGATGAGCAGCTTCGAAAGTTTCTAGAATCATTAGACGAATTTGCAGAAACGCACACTGATCAAGAAAATCAAAATGATTCTATTTGGATCATGCAAGAGGGGGAGGATTCTAAAGAGTTTCATGATAAAATTGCAAATCACCGAATGCTTGTTCTCAAGAACAACCAGATTCCCAAGGGTCTAATCCCTTTGGAAAGACTTTTTAATCAAGATGATATCCCTTCAAAAACCACCCTACAAACCCAACCAGAGGAGGTTGAAGATTGTAATATAGGAACTAAAGAAAATCCCCGAATGGTTAAACTATCCAAATATCTATCAACAGAAAACAAAAATAAATACACGGAGTTGTTAAGAAAATACAAAGACATTTTCGCATGGTCGTATGAAGAACTGAAAACATATGACACTTCTGTGATCGAGCATAAGACACCCCTCAAACCTGGTGTCAAACCTTTTAAACAAAAACTCCGACAAATTAACCTTATTTTATTACCTGTTATCGAAAGAGAAGTCAAAAAACTTCTTGATGCTAAGATAATTGTACCACTAAGATATTCTGATTGGGTAGCTAATTTGGTCCCGATTAGAAAGAAAAATGGGGAAATTAGATTCTGTGTCGATTTCAGGAATCTTAATAAATCTTCTCTCAAAGATAATTATCCTCTACCTAAAATGGACCATGTTCTTGAAAAAGTAGTAGGAGCTAATAGGATGTCAATGATTGACGGATTTTCATGTTACAATCAAATTGTCGTCAGTGATCTCGATAAAGAAAAAACCGCATTTACCACTCCTTGGGGCATGTTTATGTACGATAAAATGTCGTTTGGACTGATGAATGCAGGTGCTACTTTTCAACGTGCAATGGATATTTCTTTCGTTGGCGAACGAGACAAGTTTGTAGTCATCTATTTGGATGATCTTACTATTTTTTCTAAATCGGATGAAGACCATATGATTCATCTCAGACAGACATTTGAAAAATGTCACAGGTTTGGTCTATCCTTAAATTCGAAGAAGTCTCATTTCACTATGCAAGAAGGCAAGTTGTTGGGTCACATCGTATCTCAAGATGCAATTAGAATTGACCCTAAAAGAGTAGAATCTATAGATACAATAGCTATTCCTAGGAACGTGAAAGAAATTCAATCATTTTTAGGAAAAATAAATTTCTTGAGAAGATTTATTCCTAACTTCGCTGAAATTGTGAAATTGATTACAGATATGCTCAGAAAAAACAGTGAAGTAAAATGGACAGCAAAAGCTAAAGCATCCTTTTCCCATATCATGAAGGTTATAAGTGAGGCGCCAGTACTAGTGAGCCCCGATTATCTCAAAGATTTTCTTATTTTTCCATTTGCCTCTGAACACACACTTGTTGTTGTACTCCTTCAGAAGAATGAAGAAGGTTTCGAGCAACCAATAGCCTTCTTTAGCAAAAGTCTCCGAGATGCTGAACTCAAATATAATATAATGGAAAAGCAAGCATATGCTATGGTAAAAGCATTGAAAGCTTTCAGAACTTATGTTTTACATTTTAAAGTGATTGCATATGTACCCACTAGTTCTGTAGAAGATTTTTTGGTTCAAGCAGACAGTGATGGAAAAAGAGGAAGATGGCTTGCCAAAATTCAAGAGTTCGACTTGGAGGTTAAACCGACAAAATTGGTAAAGGGGCAAGGTTTAGCTAAACTTTTAGTTGAATCCAATTTCAGAGCTCTTGGGATAAACAACTCTCAGGAGGAGGAAGAATGGGTAGACGTGAATGAACTTCAGGACCAAATAGTCGAAAACAGAATCGAGGAAAAATTCGCGTCGTCGAATTGGTACAAGGACATAGTAACATACTTACTGACATTGAAATGTCCAACTAACTTGTCTCCATCCAAAGCTAGAATGCTAAAGTTGCATGCAATCAAATACTGTATTTCCGAAAAATGATTATATTGGAAAGACCTGCTTGGCTTCCTCTTGGTCTGTCTGGTCGAATCAGAAACAGAAGAAGTTATAGATCAATTTCATGAAGGAGTATGTGGAGGAAACCATGCTTGGAGGGCTACGACATATAAAATCCTGAGGCCTGGTTATTACTGACCCAAACTTTTCCCAGATGTCAATGCTAAGGTACGAGCTTGCAGCCCTTGCCAATTTTTTGCAAGAAAACATAAACTACCAGCGATGCCATTGGTCCCAGTCAAGACAGAAGCTCCTTTTCAGCAATGGGGACTAGACTTCATAGGTGAAATTAATCCTCATTCAAGTGCTCAACATAGATGGATCATGACCGCTACAGACTATTTCACCAAATGGGTGGAAGCTATCCCAAAAAGAAAGGCTATTGATTCAGTAGTTATAGACTTCTTAGAAGAAAATATTTTGTCTAGGTTCGGTTGTCCCAGAAAGATAGTCACAGACAATGCGCAGGATTTTAAGTCTATGGCAATGGTCAGCTTTTGCCAGAAATATAATAATGTGCTGGGTCATTCCACATCATACTATCCTCAGGGAAATGGTCTGGCAGAATCTTCAAACAAGAGCTTAATCAGTATAATCAAGAAAGTGTTAAACGAAAATAAAAAGTCTTGGCATTTGCATTTAAAATACGCTCTGTGGGCAAATTGGATAGGCACAAAAAAGTCTATCAGTACTTCTCCCTTTCAAATGGTATATGGAACAGATGTAGTGTTGCCTATAAACCTAGCACTTCCTGTAATGAATTTATGGCAAGACGAGAAGGAAGAACCGAATCCTCTCAAGAGAAGGATAAATCAGTTGATTGAAGTTCAGCAGCACAGGGCGGTAGTGGATGAAAAGTTGCAGAAGTACCAGGATGACATCAAGGTATTATTTGATCGTAAAGCCAAGGACAGGAATTTTCTTCCCGAGGATCTGGTTTTGAGATGGGATGCTCGAAAAGAGGATTCGGGAAAAAATGGTAAATTCGATCATATTTGGTACGGACCATTTAAGGTAGCATCTCCTGAAGGAAAAAATTCATTTCTGCTTGAAAATTTGGATGGTAAAATCTTGAATGCCCCTGTCAACGGGAGTTTTTTAAAACATTATATGGAATAATTAATTTCCAGAAATTCTCATTGTATATACCGTTTGTTTTTCATTTTTTTTAGAAAGACTATTCTCATTTTGTAAATAAATAAAAATAAAATAAAATTAGTTAAGTTTTTATACCAAAAAACTGATATTTTTTATATTGTTTTGTTTACAGGATTCAAACAAACAGCTTGAACTCAGAGGATTAATTTGCCAAAAAATAGGTGATAGATAGTACTTTTTGTTATTTAAAAAAAAATGATAATGGTAAGGCAAAGTTATGAGTTACAACAAAGTCCATTTTCTTAATAAATAATAAAAATTAAAAAAAAAAATTGTGTTACTTATCCCGTAAGCTGATAGGTAAATAAAAAGCATTTGTTTTTTTTTTTAAATACTTAAACCTTAAGGGTTTCACTTAGAACAAGTTTAAAGGCATTTCGAAGTAAAAATCTTTAAGAAAAGAGTCCAAAGGGTTATTTTTGAATTTACAACCTATGATTTCTGGCTTACAGATTGTTGGACATCTCCTTTTATACCCTCAGTACTGTTTTTCACTTTTTCGGGTTTTCCCATCGAAGTAGGAGAGATGATGTATTAACTTTTGAAATCGAAAAATAGTTAAATTCAGTAAGACCAGTCCTCATAGTTCTTATTCTCTGACTAAAAGTGGTTATGTTTAGGTTGATTCTGACTCTCTTAGGTTTCTTAACAGTTTGTCTGAGGATTTAAGCTTGCTCAAAAGAAAACCCCTGAAAATAATCTTTCCCTTTTTTCTCTACAGACTAAGGGGTTTTGAAAGTTGAGAAAAGATTGGCCTAGAGTAATCAAAACAGGTTGACAAACCTCTATTGTAAATTTTTACACAGATAACCACCCCTGATATCTTAAGTATCACTGATTGCCCCTGCTTCGTATTTATAAGCTAAATATAAGACATATGGTGAAAGGAAATTCATATTTGATTGCCCCCATCTAGTCCCAAAGACGATGAAAGGAAATTCATTTAACTGATTGCCCTCGTCTAATATAAAAGAAACAGATAACTTCATCGGGGTACTGAACAGGCCCGCTGGCAGTGAAGCAATATCTGAGTATAAATATATAATTAGCACTTGAAGCGGTGAAAGGAAATTCAGTAAAAAAGGTACAGATAACTTCACCGGGGTACTGAACAGGCCCACTGGCAGTGACGCAATATCTGAGGTGTCTGTAAGGTTGTCATACTTATCTATCACTCTATTCTAGTTACCAGTTTTTCGAAGCCGGATTTTCATCTTAAGTCAAGATAGAGCTCCCCAATTAAAATTATAAATTTTATTTCGATTGATGCAAGCCGAAATTTACAAATCTATTGAGTTTCCTAAGATTGTTCTAATCATCTTAATACTAACCTAATTTCAGAACGAGAAGGAGAATATTATGAAGAAGACTACAACTGAGTTTAAAGCAATAAGAATTTTTGAAAAGATTTTCAGAAGTTGAAATGAAATCTCTTTTTCCTCTCCTTTAGCAGTTTTAGCAGTGATAAACCCTTGACACCATTTACCCAATGAAGGCATTGAGTCTACACGTTCTCCTCGTCCCACAGGGAGACGAGGTCCCCAGTTGGAGCCTATGTTGAAAAAGATCTTAAATTTTTATCCCTAAGGCCTAAATTTTTCTTTTTCGGGTTTCGGCTTTTCATAAAACACGAGTTTCGTATCATTTTTAAATACACGATACCTTTTTTTTTTCTTTTTTTTCAAATAATGAAAGGGAAAAAGGTTTACAAAAATTATAAGACTCATGACGCTTTTTATTTGAAAATTATTTAAAACGTGTTAAATTTTAAACTAACGATTTTTAAATTAAGCTTAAAAGAATTTTCGGAATTCGGGGTTTACCACAAACAATTTTTTTGATGCAAATCTAATCATAAAATCCCGATCCCCGATTTCCTGAAACGTTGGAATCTTAATTTAAACACGAATTAATTTAGTCTCTTATAAGAAAGGTTAAGGGTTAAAATAATTATGTCACGATTTCGGGATTCGCGGTTCAGTGAGATCACATCTCCTGTCGTCATGTTTCCCGAAATCCCGAATTACGAAACCCCGATTCACAGTTCACGATTAAATTAAGCTAATTTTGTTTTGGCCTTAATCGCGATTAGTTAGTTAATTAAGATAACTTAAGTCTTGTTTAAAAAGCAAGCCGTCATGATTCTGCGATTTCGGAGATCGGGTTTTATTGATAACATGCTTCTCAACATCAGGATTTCCGAAATCCCAAAAACGTCTAATCTCAATTAATTAACGTGCTAAAAGTGTTTAAATATTAATTAAAACATCACGGTTTTACGATTTCGCAATTTCAGAAATCGTTTTTCATCGACGACATACCTCTCGACATCAGGATTTCCAAAAAACGGAGTTTTCAGTTTTAAACTATGATTAACACTAATTAACCTTTTTTCAAAAAAAAACCAAGATTAATGGTAATCATTCTTTAAGGGTTCATTCACGTTTCGCTTTTCGATTAAGTAGGTTTCTCGTCTTCTTTAAAAACCTGAAGGCGCCTAAATACGGACATTAAATGCGTATCTCGGAAAAATATCTTCTGCATTAAGAGCTTTAAATTCATGACAGCTGTGCAAATCTTGTCATTTTTAAATGTATTCAAAATAAACATTCGAATATCTGTGTTTTCATTTTAAGTTGAGCTCGTTCATCCATTTTCTGTGACAGGTTTTTAATTAAACGCAGAAGTCATGGCACCCAAAAAGGCATCGAAGAAGAATGAAGACGCACAGGAAGGAGATATTATATCTGACACCACTCCACACGCTATAGATTCTATTAAATCTTGGACTCAAATCTCTGAATTGCTGGAATATGAGTTTGAGAATGCTCATCCTAATTTTGAAAATCATTTTCGGGACATAGCTGAGTTAGAGCTTCATAAGATCGTTGTGCACCCGAGGCTCGTGGAATACACTGATATGATTAGTTGGGCTCTGGATAAGGTCGATATCCCAACAAGGAGCATTTTAAACGATCAAGGAGCTGTCGTCGGCTCATTCAGACCAGAGCATATACAAGTAATGTATAAACACTCGCCAAACCCTAAACATACTTTTAATGCTGAATTTTTAGCAGAGTTTCAGAGAAAAGAATGTATTGAGGAAGACCAGACATATCCCAATATGATTAGAGGATGGGCAAGGTGTCTAGCAAAGTTTAGAGATGATTCCCATGGAATTTATGCTACATCATCCTTAAATGAATACATGGTATATGTAGCCATTATGTTATGTAGACTTTTCGGGAGAAAAGATCCCTGCCATTTTCATGCAGATTGGGTGCCCTTTTTAGAGGAAGCTTCAGAAGGAAATGGCTTTAACTGGCATAAGATATTGTCAGATAACCTAATACAAGGAATCTTAAACTACAAAGCAGCAAAATCAAAGGGACAACCAACAACTTTTTATATGTCTGCATACATTATGGATGCAATCTGTTTTGTGAATCCATTTCCATTAATGAATTGGAGTTGGAGCATTTCATGTCCAGAACCCATTCATAAATATCACTCGGCCCTTTGGGAAGAAAATGCTAAAGACGCATTTTACGAGGTTTTTCATTTTATCATAATTCCTATGCACATAATGCTTTTTGGATGCAAACCCCCTCGCATTTCTGATGCAATCACAGAAAGTCTTAAAGCAGTTGCCAACTAGTTTATTGAGGAAAATTTTTCCTACATAAGAGTTTATGGCTGTTCCATTCCCCCTCATGCACTCCCTAAATTCCTACCAGACAAATTGGTGTGCAGGGAGGTAGCTCATCAGATAGTAAAGGGCGGTGTTGGATTAGAATTAAAAGTAGCTCAAAAGAAATCATGGCCATCTTTCCCTATTCATATTGGGAAATTTTCTTTATTAAATTTAGGCCATTCTAAGGTAGAGGTTGAGTCATTAGAAGAAGTAAAACTAGTAGATATTGAGCACATAAAATATGACCCCTACCAAGTAATAAGTAGGCATTTCATACATTGTAATCTAAAGGCGTATGAACATGAAGCATCTATTTATGATGATATATTTAAGGATGTTAAATCCTATGAAGAAGTGTTGAACAGAGTACAAGCCATGCCACCTGACTCACAGACCGGATTCACATCTTTTCAGAGCCACAGACGAAGTTGCCTACCCAAGAGTTTGCAGGGTGAAGTTTTGACCCCACCACCAGAACAGGAAGGGCCCCCTCCAGGGTTTGAAACTGATACACAGGATAAAGAAAATACCAAAGGCAAGTTGAAAAATACCGAGATACCTTCCCAAGACACAGAGGGTTCTCAAACAAAAGAATCGGAAACGGAGAAGGGAAAAGAGCTAGAAACAACTCCAGAAATTATTAAGGATGTTCTAGAAAAGATAGGTGGAACAACATCAACAGAGCTAGGTAGTCCTATCACCTCTTTAACTCCATTACAGTCAACTTTTGGAACCCCCCATGAAGGAGCTTTATATGTCAGTGATCTAGAGCCGATTTCAAGAGATGAAATCCCCCCATCCGATTACTTTTTCAGTAAAAAGCGAAGAGCGGTCTTGAAATAGGAAATTCATCCAAGAGGAGAGGGGATGATTAAAAAGCATAGAGTTATTATAGATGGAAAGAAACTCAAAGATGGAGAATTTTTCACAGAGTTAGCAGGTACAATGGGTGCTATAGCATCCGCAAATATGTATTATGTTGGCAATTTAACAACTATGCTCAAACAAAAAGACCAAACAATAATTCAGTTGCAAGACAAATTAAAAGAAACTGAGAGAAATATTAGTTGGGGAATACAAAAGGGTCTAGAACAAGCTAGACTAAAGGATATGCAAGAAATTTATAAAATGAATAAATACTTGGAGGAGGCAAAACACATAATACAGGTCACACAGGAACAGGTACGAAAGTTGGTAGAAGAAAATAAACTTTTACAAGATAAAATTATTTCTATTATTAATCAAGTAGTAGAACTTGAAAATTTCAGGACACAAGCATTGGAGATATATTTGAAAATAGAGGAGGAACAACAAAAAGTGTTTTTGAAACTGGAAGTAGTCCAAAATTATTTTCAAGAAACAAATAAGTCTTTGGAGAATGTTTTCTAGAAGGAAAGGGAGGCGAAAGAAACTAGAACGACTTTTCAAAAGGCAGTGGCCTTCTATTCAAAGGAGGAAGTTGGAAAGATTCAGAAATTATCCATTTCTGAACAAGTTAAAGGGGACATAATATTAAAAGTGTGGGAAGCAAACCTGGCCGAATATAAAAGAATAACCAGAGTGGTCAATGATGATTGCTAGGGAATTTTTTATCTCTTAGAAAGAGCTTCATTGAATATCAGAACAGATGATTGTTCTGGATTATTAGGTGAGATTAATATTGCCAAGCACCAGTTAAGGTTCAAAGAAGAGCTGGAGGCAATGAAGATAGAGATTTAAAAAATTAAATTAATCAATATCACAGAGATCAACAAATGGATGGTGACATCGAATCTAAAGTTGAAAACTATTAAATTCACAGAAAAGATGATAGAAAATCGTTTGCCCGAATTGCAGAAAAGATTTTTCTTGTTTGAAGCAAATGAGATACCAGATGCTCCCAGGACTTTTGTGAAATTTTTGGGAAAGTGTGTTCAGTGTATTGAAGCGGAGAAAGGAAGTTCGTCAAYGCAAGCTTAAAATATTTTTTAAATGTTTTTATTTATTAGAAGTTAGAAAGAAAATTCAAACGGTTGACATATTTTTATATGTAACCGTAATATTAGGAAGTTGGTTAGTCACCAACGAGAAAATTTTGATGAAAATGTATAAATGTAGTTTCTAAAGACTGAAAAAGGGGCTTCAGGATTTTTTGGAGAGAGCCGATTGTAATAATAGTTTTCCAATACATCATAATATAGATTACAAACGAGATTATGAATCCTGCAAATTTGTAGCTATGTGTTCTTTAACTCTGTTTACTATACTTCATTGTATTTTTCTTTCAATGTTTTTCTAATGAAAAATCAATTTGAAGTTATCTACATCTTTGATTTCTAGTTCAGATTGGTTTGGATGTCAAATTATTTACAGTTTTTCCTCTGAAATTACTATCAGTGATTTTAAGACCTGTAAATCTTTTGAACCTTAATACTCAACTTTCATTAGAAACCTCATTTTCTTTCATTATTATCTGTCGAACTATGAGATTCTTTCTTGATTAAAGCCTCATATTTTTCTGTAGTATTTATTTTTTATTTTATGATTCTCAGATTGTTACAAATCTAGGAAACGGCCTCGAATGTATTTATGTTAGTGTTTTGAATTTCAAAATTGTTTTTTCCTTTTCTCATCTCTGGAAAGTTTGAAGTAACATTTGATTAAAATCCTTTTACAAATAAATAAAGTTTTATCCTCCATGACTGTTCCAAGTAGCAGACAACCCAATATTGAACCCGACCTACAAGATCAAACCAGTATTGCCTTGAATCTATTTAATACTATTTTACAAACAACAACTAGCCGGGTTGAATTAGAACGTTCATGGGCTGCTATCGAGAGAGACATTACCATCCAAGAACAACATGAAGCAAGACAGAGACAGTTGAGAAACTGATTCTGCTTCATCCTTCCTTTTAAATTCTTATTCTCAAATTTTTCCTTTAAACATTTACGGATGCCCTGACGGTATACTTTACAGCCTTAAAGTATAAACTCAAGAACAACACTGGTAATGATGTGTCCCTTATTGAAGAGAATATGGGTAACTTTTGGGCTTTCTTTCAACTTAACCACGCAAGTGATGATGCTGAGGATTTAGTGATGAAAAATTTCTAATCCGCTTTTACCGATGATGCTAAGAGGTGGTACAATAGTCTCCCTAGCAAAAGTATCAAGACCATGGATACTTGAGGAGAATTTTCTTAAAATATGGGGTGCTAAGGAGGATCCTAACTTGTTGTTGATGCAACTTACATAAATGAAAAATACATATGATGAAATAGTCAAATAATTTGATTCCAAGTTTGACAATTTTCTTCAACAAATACCTAGAAAACTTCACCACATAAAATAACATCTTCTTTTCCTCTACAATAAGGCTTTCCCATGGCACTTCGGGTACTTAATCAAGGATAAGGGTCCAAAGACTTTTGAGGAGGCCCAAGAAATGGTTGCAAGAATTGAAGCTAATATTTCATCTTGCAAGATAGAACCTTTTTATGCCCCAAGATCCAAGGCTGAAACCAAACCAAGAAAATTACACAATGTTGAGCCCACCAAAGATGTTAGCACTCCATGGATATAAACGATTGAAGAACCAATAAATAACCTCACCAAGAATCAAACTTTAATGATGAACACGATCACCAATATGGAGAGGTCACAATAAAAATCCACCAAGCCTTCTTTCAAGGGCCCGCCTCAAAGATAAAGCCAAGCATGGAAACCTAGGGCTCTAAGTGAACAAAGGGTCCCCAACACTTTAGATCCTTCATATGTTATAAGTCAAAAAGAGAATCATTGGTCCCTACCTTGCAAGGATTCACATTGGGAACATGAATACCCAAGGAGTAATGGGGAATCTGATCATATGAATGTATTTGATACCATAAACTCTATATTTTCCACATCTAACCAAGTGTGCCTCAATATTACACCATAACAACTTGAGGAGGGAAAGAGAGAAGCAACCATGAGGGCTAGGATGGGAGTCATACACAAAATGGATGAGGAATAAAGGGAGAAGATCATGAATAATGAATTACAAGTATACACAAGACAAATAAGTAAACCTCAAGCTCCTCCTATTGACCTAAGCTCCCTGAACCAAGGCCTCCTCCTCCACCAACAAGCAATCCTCATCCTAGTTCCACTTTGCCAAAGACTAGTGATATCGACTTAAATATTGACATAAATGGCATCCTGGAAAATATCAATGTACTTGTACCTCTAATAAAGATCACTAAGATTCCTACGATGAGAAGAAAAGTTTAGAAGTCCTTTAGAGTACAAGGTGAACCTGTAGACCCTCGTTCAATGTTTCAATCCAACCATTTTAGACCAAAATATGATGAGCACCCACATTTCTTCATCTCCTCGCGAATGAACAATAAATTCTTGAACAAATGTATGCTTGAGTCAAGAGTAGGTGCAAATTTCATGGCCTTGAAAGTAATGAGACAATTAGGTTTGGAATTCATAAGGCCTTACATAAGTGTGTGTAGGATTGAATCCAGGGCCATTCCCACACATGGTGTAATAGAGAACGTGAAGGTCCACCTTGATTGATATCCTGAGATAGTTTTCATGATGGACATTGTGGTCATAGATGTCCTAGATGTTTGGGGAATGCTCTTGTCTAGAAATTTTGGTGCAATGTTGGGTGGTACATTACAAATGGATTTGACTTATACTACTATACCCATGGATGACGAGACTAATTCCCACCTACCCAACTTACCAATGGTTGAAGATCATGTTGAAGAAATTGACCACTCTGAAACTGAAGATCCCTTGCAGGAACTGCCTGAGAAAATCGACCTTCCGTAATTTTTCCCAAATGACCTTCCTTTCGCTGAAGAAGAATATTTCAATGTTATAGAATGGCCTAAAAGGGAAGATTACTAGCAACATCTAGACAAGTACAAAGACAAATAAATTGGTTCTATCAAAATATTGAAGAATGATGATAAAGAATTGTTGATTAGACCAAACCAAGATGATATTCTGATCTAAAAATATGACGAAGACTTGATAAACTTGATTAAATTAATTTGCAAGTGAAATGTTATGTGTTTAAGGCAACCGGATCAATTTGCAACACATAATAAAGGATTACTTATGTATAAATAAGCATAGACAGCATAAAAAAATCATTGAACATCAGACATAAACACAACAACTTGATAAAGGAGTTCACCCCACTCCGGGCTACATCTCCTGGTCCAGCCTCCAAATGGATCTTTTATATTAAATTGCTCAAAGTGCTTAAAAATAAGTCTTACAGTGCTCAAATCAACAAAATGACTGCTCCAATGGCTCCGCAGCGTCCCAAAACCCCTGTCTAGGCTCTGACGGCTCCTGAAACGGTCGAAAAATGAAGAAGATAGCCTCCTTGAAGTCTCCCCTTCTTCTTTGTTGTCTCTGGTTCTACAATCTGCACCTTTTGTTCTCCAAACCTGGCACACACGCTCATTTAAGCGTAAAAAACCTAGTCCCGTACGCAACCGCGCACCGGTACAAACCGTAGAACGGTTAGGGCGCCTCCAGCCCCCAACCGCCTCGGCATTTGGTCATATGCTCATGTAACCACAAGCTAAGCGCAAAAGTCGTTGGCCCGTTTCCAAAACCGTGCCAACGGACTTAACCACGCATTAAATAACGTATTACATAACATAAACAAAGCCCCGCGCAACATAACCCACGCGCGTAACAAAATTGGGGTCGCGGGTTCAAACCACGCGCCAACACCCATATATTACAATGTATAAACAATATTTCGCGCGCCTTTTTTTTTTTAATACACAGCCATGTTATATATAAAACATTGTAATAGATTGTAAATGCGCCAACATTTATGTTACGGTCACATATATGGGCATGAAACCATGGGTCGGGGCTTATTCCCCGACCCGCCCCCCCTTTCCAAATGTAAAAACAGATAACTTTAAATATATGTGCATTGGAACATTAAACAAGGAACATTGGCGGGTTATTTGGCTAGCGCATGTGTGTTAAGACTTTGGCTATGGGAGAGGTCCCGGGGTAGAACCCCGCGGACTCTCCAAAAACTTTTACATACAACCATATAAACCAGCAAAATAGTGACACGTGGCATCAAATGATTGGGCCACGTGTCCATTCATTATTGGCCATAAAGGACACGTGTCAATCTCCAATTCCCTGACAAATATCCAACCAACAATCACCACATCACCAGACTGCCACGTCAGCAAAAGGTACGGCCCTCCACGTGGCCATACGGACTGTACGGACAGGTACAGTCAGTGTCCAAATTTTTACCTGTTTGACTTGGCAGTCAAATCGCGATATCTCCTCCATACGGACTCCATTCGCGAAAATAAATATACCGCCAAAATCAGGAAAACGAGACGGACGCAATGGCATTATTTTCGTCTCAATCCGAGCACTTTGAAAATTGAGCAAATTTTGATCCCCTGATCATATTCTTACAATAGAATCCCACCCCCCGCCTTCGAAGCAATATACTAGGGTGATATAATAGAAAATTGATCTCAACGAAGGGGATTACAAAGAAGGAGACTTGGTCTTAGAGTGGGATAAAAGAAAGGGCCAACCTGATACATGAAAGGAGTTTGGAAAATTTTGGCTGGGTCCCTACAAGATTGAAGAGAAGTTTGTTAATGATTCCTACTATCTATTCACATTGTAGGGAAAGAGGCATCCACTACCCATTAGTGGGTCCCTTCCCAAGCCCCATCTTTGGGAACACACTTGACTTCTTGAACTAACATAGATTAGTGTAGGCTAGGTAGGCATTTGCATCTTGCATTTCATTTGTATATATATGTTGCATCTTGCATTCATGCTAGTGTAGTCTTGCATTTTCTTATATAAGTGTTGCATTCTCATTTTTACATAATGAATACATGTTAGGAAATTGCACTTAGTACTTGTATATTACTGCTTTGTTATTTTGTAGCTAAGGAAATTTTCCTTTCAGCCATATTTTGGATTTATTACTGACGTCAATGGATCACATCCACCAACATATACTTCTAAAGGGTGTTGTTGGTTGAAGTGGGTGCAATATTGCAGGTCTTGGACAACCATATATATTGAGGTTCTCATGCACTCTATGGTGAGCACATGTCCCCATGTTGGAGCTAAATGTTACCCCCCATGCCTAGGGGTAACTAGAGGACATCATGTCCCGTGGAACACAATGGAAAACATGATATCGACCATGATGATGATCAACATGTCCACATATGGCAGCCCAACAACCCCTCGTCATTCAACTTTACAGATGCAGATCAACCAAGGCTCATCACATTCAAGCAACCCAGAGTATGGGATATGGTAAGCTATTGTCACCATGAGGTATGTTAGTCTTTATTTTCTTAATGTGTTGTGCTTAATTTGTTGGGCATGTGGATGAGGATCTTTGGTTGAAGTCGAATAATGGATCATTGGTTTGGGAAATTATGTCACTTTCCTTGTTTCACATTGGTGGTAAACTTTTGTGCCCTGGTCCCATGTTGTCACCACCCAATGAAAATGGGTACTACTAGGGGCCCCTCTCAAGGGTAACATTTTTTTCCCCGCCATCCTTAACACTTTCCATCCTAGATCTCTCATAGTGTATTAAACTTCAACAATGGGTTATGGTCCATTCTCTCATGAGAAGAGGGGCTGAAGGCCCAGAGGTTGTTTTGTAGCTGCTATGAAAATAATAAGAAAATGATGCTAAAGAAAGAAAGGAATGATAACAAAGAGGACTAACAAAAGCTAGTCCAAACTTGAGCTCTACTCTTATAGTGCTCACCTCAATCCAAAAAATCCAATGTTAATGGATTGAAACCTTACAAAGGGGACTTGCAAATATAATAAAGCAGGACTTAGAAAAAGGCAGATAAGGGGGATTGGAAAAAATAACAAATAAATATGGGTTAACTCAAGAGCAAGTGTACCCTCCACAAAAGGACTCATAGAAATGGATTCAATGACATCGTTAGCCATGAAGTAATCCCTAAAACCATATCACTATAACACTTACTCTTGAAGGGTTTTTACTTTCCCTTGTCACTCTCAGGACCTAGCCCTCTACCTGGGTTATTTCATTTCCTATCTAGCTGGCACACCTAATAGGGTTGGATGAAGGCCCTCCCATACTTAAACTTGGTAACTCACCTGGGGTCCTGGGATGGTGTGATGCTTGAAGGGAATATTATGGTGAATTATCTTGCATGGATTATATCTTAAGTTGCAACTTACTTTGCAAATTTTAAGGACTAATGTTTCTTATGAACTTTGGCTAACTATGTTTTATGATTTGGTTTGTTTTGGATGGCCCTAAGATCGTTCTTTGAGGGACGTATTGGGCTTGTACCCAGGATGTTGTGCCTTTATTGCAGTACCTTGGCATGTGTGATGGGGAGTAGTGGGTCGTCCAATGACTCACCACCCTTAGATATTGGCTCTCAACTCCTCATAACCCTGGATGATGGAAAAATGGGATTGGTTTGAGCTTATCCAATCATTATGGCACACTAATGGGCTGTAATCACCGCATGATGGGAAGAGTACCCTAGGGCCTATTTACCCACAATATAGAGGACGTTGCAACAAAAATTACTCAAACATCATTAATAGATGAGACACAACCCTCCTCTCCTTGGACGCAACACATTGAGGCCCTCAATGCCACCCTCTTGACCTTGGCGTCACATTCTAGGATATGGTGTTGTTATGGTTTGATGAATGGATGGGTACGAAAGATGATTTAACATAACCTTGGGCAGGTATCAAACCATCTTAAAACCCGTTCTTTCTGTTGACCTAGTCCAACCATTCAATGATCAATATAGGGGGCATTAGGCTTGGCTACTATACTTTCTATTTGATCCCTTGAGGTCACTAGGGAAGCCTCCCTTATGGTGGACCTCTTCCATCACTAAAATGAGGGAAGTCCCTACTAAGGTGACAGTTATAGGTTCTTCCATAGTTACAGAAGATTTGGGAGTCTTGTGTTGGGATTTGCATAAGTACAAATCCTATGTTAACAACTCCATTTTTCAAATGGGCCATTGACTTTATGGAGTGTAACCCTCCCTCCTACAATGATCATAAATACATCATTTTGGGTATTGATTACTTTACCAAATGGGTTGAATCCATGCCTATGTTCAACAAAATCGCAACCACTACAATTTGTTTATTTTTCAACCATATTATCACTCGATTTGGTGTCAAAAAAAATTTTGGAAGATGAAATATGGCATGAGTTAGCTTCACTTTCAAGATTTGAGCACCAATATTAATCTTAGTACTATCCACATGGGAATTTCCAAGCTGAGGCCATCAATAATATCCTTAAAACTATGTTCCAACGAATAATGAATAACCAACTGGCACCATATGCTCTTCCTAGCCTTATGGGCCTATAGGACATTTTCCAAAATTGTCACTGGGTTTACACCCTTTCATATTATTCATGATGAGGAGGGGTGACACTCAGATGGTTCCCCTGTGCATGGTACCACATATCTGTCATCAAGTTCATTCCATCCCCAATATGATACACCAGTTACTAGGTTCTCAAACATGCCTCGGAGATCCTCTAGTAGTGTGTCAACCTTGACTCTCTTCCTAGGATCAACAAACCACTTCTCCCCATCCAAGATTTTTGTCCCATCAACCTTATTGATTCAACATTTGCAATTGCATATAGGATGTCATTGGTACCATATATTGAAACATTCTACTCTATGCAAGTAAAAGATATAAACAACTTGATGTTATTATACTCACCATCTGCTCCCCATGCTCGACGATTTGGTAGCAGTAGATTTGGGTCCCCCTGGTAGTTCATCCTTGCATATGGATAATCCTTGATGTATATTGGAGTTGATCCCAATGTACAAATAAATCAGCTCGGAACAAATTTCCAAACCCCTCCACCTCCCCCTAACCTCAGTAGCTACCCCTAATGCCACATCTAAGGCTTGTATAGTGCCTCATCACGAATGTGAACACGAGGACGAAGAATGGGTATCCTCTCAAAATATAAGGAATATAGGACTATCCCAAATTCACAGTTCCCTTCTGAAGCTCATTAGCAGGAGGTCAATGGGAACTTCAACGTCGTCAAAATCATATGGGCCCAACCAATACTCGTTGTATGCATAACATCTACTCTTCAAATACTCTGTGTGGAGAGTGGCTACCCAATATGCAGATCATCGACGTGGTTGTATCCCATTTCTTCGATCGCTCCAAGTCCATTAGTTGGATAGACAAATCTCTGACCCTAGCACTAGGTAAGCAGATGGTCTCAAGAAACTCCTCCAATTGCCTCCCTTGAGGTAATATAGGCTGAGACTCACCTACTACTCCCATTAGAGGGATCCCTATGAGGAAACATAAGTCTTGTATAATGATCTCAATATGTTGGTTTCGCACCACGAATGCCTCTACATCTATATCCCAATATCACACTATACGAGAGAGGATACCCTCCCCTACTCTCAATAGTGGGTTCTCAATATATTGAGAATCCCATACCGAGCTAACACTCCTCTGACTACTTGGTTCTCCCGAACTTAAGAATGTATATCTTTGAACTCTCACTCTCTATAGAGTACATTGAACTTGAGCATATCTACTCAAAACAACATTTTGATCAGTATTTTCATCATATTTTTCAAATTTCGAGTCTCTACAATATTTCTTCTTTTTGGGCCAAAAAGTTCACCTTTGGCCAATGCAAAAAAACCTTATTTTCTACATTGGCCAACACTGGAAATGGGGGTAGTTCTTGTGGTCCTAATGTAGAAACCACCCCCGCTTAGTGCGTTGGCCCTAAAAAATTGGCCAAGGATTCCCTCATGGCCATTTGTGACCTAATCTACAAAGCCAATTCACGGAAAAGGACAAGTAGGGTTGGGCCACTAGCCTGAAAGTCTGATCTATAATATATGTGCAGAACGAAATGGATACAAATTATTATCAAAAGCTGCTTAACATAGAATAACAGATATACACTAAAATTGGTTTCTATTCAATAAGGAAATAAGATGAAACTATAAAATGCAGCGAAAATAAGATTACTAGAATGGTGGTGGCTTATCTCTGAGAAGAGATGTGACGACTGTGCTCATTCGCAAGAAGATCATTACAATTAGGCTTTGAAGGCCCTTTTACAATAAACACGAATTTTGAAAACCCTAGACATCCAAAAAACCTAACCCTAGGAGATGAAGCACCAAAAGTCATCTGGGCCTCGTTTGGGTAAGTTAATTTAGGGCGAGCCCTAAAAAACGTTGTTTAGGGCCTCAAAATGGCCTTGCAAGTCAAGGGCCCGAAAAATAGGGAAAAACTACCAAAATGAGCTAGTTGGAATAGTTGGGACCCCACCAACATCCATCTAGATCATTCCTCCCCCCTTATGAAGCAATGGTCTCCATTGCGTTGATTTCCCCCATCAGATGAGGAAATTTCTACTGAATTTGGCCCCGGGTGAGCCACTTGCCTTGGTGTAGGAGCTACCCTGCTTTGACAACTCGATAAAGTTGGATCCTTTGTTGGTGAGTTCCCTTGAGCTATTTTTCCACAATTTGATCACTGGATGCATGTTGTATGCAGTCGGGGTTGAGATCTGTTGGTGTCAGTTGTTCTGCTATCTCTGAGGTGTCCAATAATGGTGGGAAATACGGTCAAAGGATATCCACATTGAACATTGGGTGCAAGCCAAGGAAAAGAGGAATGTTGAGCTCAAAAGAATTATCACCCACAACCTTGGTGATGGTGTACGACCCATAACAGAGTGGGCGAAGCTTTCAATGGGGTCCTGTAAGGCACTCTTTCTGCAAGTGCAACCAAAATTTGTCACCCACCTGAAACTTATGTGGCACCTGGTGTTGATCATGGCACTGCTTGTACTTATCATTGGACTTTTGTAGGATATCATGAACCTATTAGTAGATATGTTGGATCCACTCAATGAACTGGGTGGCTTTGTCAACTCTAGTTGGAGCAGGAGATGAGTCAGTCGAGGTGACCGCAAGGGGTAGTGCAACATCTATGGGACCCAATGGTTGGAATCCCAACCCCACATAAAAGGGGTTGTGGTTGATTGAGCTATGCAGGGTTCAGTTGTAGATATGTTGAACATAGGGGAGATTATCATCCCATGTGAGAGGGTACTTGGAATTATACATGTGAAGGATATGCACGATCATTCGATTTACGACCTCGGTTTGGCCATCTGTCTGGGGGTGGAAGGCCGTGGATTTAGTGAGCTTGGTGTCCAGTAGTGACCAGAGGCTTGACCAGAATGTGCTGAGAAATTGACTATCTCGATATGAGACAATGGTTTGTGAGATTCCAAAATATACCCAGACTCGTTCAAATAAGAGCTTGGCAGTGACCTCTGTTGTGATTCTCTTCTTACAGGCGACTAGAATCACCATCTTAGAAAAGCAATCCATAACCACAAAACCACAATCATTGCCCCGCTTGGTGGATGGGAGCCCCGACATGTATTCCATTGAGATGGATTCCTATGGCCTGTCAGGAGTAGACAGAGGGGTCTACATGCCATGTTTCTTAGTGGTCGGTTTGGAAATCACGCAAGCAGTGCAGGACCTGATATACTTGTTGACCTCCTTTCAAAGTTTTTGCCAATAGAAATGTTTCTAGAACATTGCCATTGTATTTTCGATGTTGAAGTGTCCTGCCACCCAATTGTAGTGGGCTTCCCAGATCATCTTCGCTCGCTCGCTTGATAGAACGCAGATATGGCCCAGATGGCACAACAACCTGTCCTGAAGATGGAAATTAGTGACAACTGCATTTGTGCCCAACATTTGATAGGTGGTGGCGAAGTCTGGATCTATTTCGTAGAGTTGGGGCAATCCAAAGGTATCATGGCCGCAAGAGTCTAGCACCGTGGTGAGTGCCGCAACTGGCGTTCTACTAAGGCAATCAGCGACACAGTTGGTGCTTCTCATTTTATACTTGATTTTGAGGTGGAATTCCTGCAAGTACGTGGACCACTTCTGATGGCGGTCATTCTGCAATTTGCCTTATGTCTATATGAACTGCAGTGGATTATGATCAGTGTGGATGACTATCTCCTTCCCAAGAATGTAATGTCTCCACTGGCAGCAGACTTGCACAATGGAGTACATTTCTTTGTCGTAAGTAGGGTACTTATGGACAACATCTGATAGTGTCTCACTATGATAGGCCACGGGGTGGCCGAGCTGAGTGAGAATGACGCCCACATCATAGTCTAAAGCATTTGTCTCGATCTCAAAGGGTTGTTGCAGGTCCAGTAGTGAAAGTACTAGGGTTGAGCACAAGCGTTGCTTCAAATCATCGAACACTTGTTGTTGGGACTGACCCCACATGAATTTATCCTTACCACCACCCATGGTTACTTGGTTGAGGGCCCATGCAATATGGGAGAATCCCAACACGAACCTGCGGTAGAAATTTGCAAGGCCCAAGAAGCTCCGAAGCACAGTGAGTGTGGTTGGGATTGGCCAGTCACGAATGACTTGGATTTTAGTTGGATCCACATGTACGCCATGCAACAATGTAGTCCAGGTAATGAACCCTATCCATGCCGAATGAGCATTTTTCCAAGTTGGCGTAGAGATGGTGTTGTCGTAAGGTGTGCAGAACTTGTTGAATATGTTGCAAGTGTTCTTCCCAAGTCTTGTTGTAAATGAGGATGTCATCCAAATACACCACTACAAAAGTATTGGTGAATGGTCACAGGATATTGTCCATCATCCTCATGAAAGTGGCTGGAGATTTTTTCAAACCAAAGGGGATGGCCAACCATTCAAAAAGACCTTCCTTTGACTTGAAGGCAGTCTTCCATACCACTTTCTGTACTATTGAGACCCGATGGTAGCCAAACTTCAGATCAATCTTACTGAAGTATTTGGCCACCGTGAGTTGATCAAGGAGGTCATCTATTCGAGGAATCAGGTATCAATTTCTGACTAAGATTTTATTCAGGGCCCGGTAATCAATGCAGAGTCGCCATGTTCCATATTTCTTTTGTACCAGCATGATTGGGCTCCTGCAAGGTGATGAGCTAGGACGGATGTGCCCCTTGTGAAGCAGTTCTTGGATATGTCGCTTGATCTCCTCATTTTCTAACAGAGAACGGTGGTAGACTGGCCCATTGGGTAGCGGTGCGTTGGGGGCCAGATCGATGGGGTGCTTGACCTGATAGTGCATAGGTACCTCGGTAGGTGAGGAGAAGATATATGAGTATTCTTCCACGACCTTATCCACTTGCTTCTACTATATGGAGAGGTCAGCTGCGGAGACCCTGGATGTGGCTGTGATCTTTCACTCATTCTAAGAGTGAATCACGAAGAAGACACACTTCCTTGTCTGAGAGATGAAAATTTTGCATTGCTTGGCAAAGATCAAGGAAATAGCACTAGGTGGGACTGCCTCGGGTATCTTGTACAATTTTTTGTTCAAAGTAATAATAACACTGCAAGGACTAGACTCATATACAACATGACGTTTCCATAAATATGGTTGGCCCAAAAGAACATTACAAACTTTGAGAGGGGAAACATCACACAATACCTCGTCTTTGATGGGCTTGATGTCATATGACATGCGACATTGTTGGATGACGCGGATGTCACTTCCTTGGCAGAGCCATCCAATGGTGTAGGGTTGTGGGTGCGGTGTTGTCGGTAGGGCAAGTCACTTGACAAACTCTGCAGAGATGAGGTTCTTTTGGCTACCGCTATCAACGATGAAGTGCAGTGGGGTACCCTTCACCCACATCTATGAATGAAAGACGTGCTTGCCTTACTCTGGCTCGTCTGGTTCACCGGCCTGGAGCTTGGTGGTAGCAATGGTAGCACTGGGTTCTACGTCTATGATCTGTCTCCCCCTTTCTGGTTCTGACTCAGAGTCAGAACCCTCATCTAATTCATAGGCTTTCACCTCAGCCACCAGCGACTGCTTCTAGCGGCAATCAACAGTGTTATGCTAGGGGATCTTATGGAATTCGCACCACTTCCCGATATCTTTCTTTGTCTTTACGGTGTCCTTCTTTGCTTACGGACTGGACTGGTTGTCCTGAGGTTGTCCATATTTGCTCTGTCCTTTGTTCTACGGGTTCGAGCCTCCCTTTCCTGGATTTTTCTGTGAGGGGTTCTCAGGCCCAAATTGTCACATCTTTTGTTTGAGCTTCTGCTTGATTTTGATGGCATATCAGTAGGTCGCGCCCAAGGATGAGATGTCCAAAAAATCCATTTCGGCATGGATGTATCTATGCAGACCGTCGCGATACTTGAGCACCAGATGTCGCTCAAAATTTTTAATACCCAGCTTGGTGTGCAAGGTATGGAAGATATTTGTGAACTCAGGCACCGCTTGGTCTCTTTCCTACCGCAGTGTGGTCCATTTTGTGTACAGGTCGTCGTAACTTCCAACAATGTAGCATTGTTCCTTAATAGAATCCCTGAAGGAATCCCAGGTGACTGCGACTGTAAATAATGAGGGTTCCTCTGTTTCCTTTTTCTCACATAAAGTTTCCCACTAATCTTTGACATGGGGTACGGCTTTGAGGAGCACAAAAGTAATCTTTTCTCTATTCAAGAAGTTATGGACAAAGAAATACCCTTCTAGCAGATTCTACCATTTGTCTACTGCATCTGCGTCTATATTACCTTCAAATATAGGAATATCGAAGTTGATTTGTACCTTGAAGGGGGAAGCACCTCTGTTCGAGGATGATGCATCGCATGTTGGTAGCTAACGAAGGATTTGCGCAAAACTATCCATCATCTCGTTCCTATGTTATGTGAGGGATTCCTCGAGCAACATTTTGAAGGGATATCTTGTCCCGTCATCTTTCTTTTTGTCTTCCATGAGAGGTCGTTTGGGTGTGTGATAGCTTTTGTCCTCAAGAGAAAGAAGCTCAGGACCCAATTCTTTGTACCCTGACCTTGTTGCGGACATGCAATAAGAATGACAAGGAGCAAACCGCTCTGATACCACTGATCCAGAATATATTTGCAGAACAAAATGAATACATATTATTATCAAAAGATGCTTAACACGGAATAACAAATATACAGTAAAATTGGTTTCTATTCAATAAGGAAATAAGTTGAAACTGTAAAATGCAGCGGAAACAAGCTTGCTAGAATGGTGGCGGCTTATCTCTGAGAAGAGATGTGACGACTATGCTCATTCGCAAAAATATAATTACAATGAGGCACTGAAGGCCTTTTTACGATAAATAGGAATGTCAAAAACCCTAGACATCCAAAAATCCCAACCTTGAGAGATGAAGCGCCAAAAGTCATGTGGGCCCCGTTTGGGTAAGTGAGTACATCAACTTCCCAGTGTCGTAACTTTTGCATACGATCTCCATTTTAGGCGCACGATAGCCAGTTGGAAAGGTCTATCTGAGGACTACACATTTTGATGCTATCTATCAAAGGTCAATTTGACTAGGGTGAGCCCTAAAAAATGTTGTTTAGGGCCTCAAAACGGCCCCGCAAGTCAGGGACCCGAAAACTAGGGAAAAAACTGTCAAACTAGAAAACTGCCAAAATGAGCCAGTTGGAATAGGTGGGAGGCCACCGACATCCATATGGATCAAAGTCACAAATCTGAATTTTGATGGTTAGTTTGTTCGCAATGAACTCACCAAGATTTAATGCCTCTCCTCCTCTCCACCAAGTGTAACAATGAATTGGAAATTAGAGGGAAATCCCTTTTACAGAAAAATCCCTCTTTTTTCTCTTGGCTCGTATGGGCTCATATGAAATCTGATTGACACACCATCCACACCATTGGAATTGGGTTTTCGAGCTCTTCAAAAGGGTATTCTTAGAATTTTGTGCTTTGATTATTCACCACGGAGCCATTTTTCCAAGAAGCATTAAAGCATGCTTTGTTTCATAAGAATTCCTAGAAATTTGTCTCAATCACTTGAGCACCTTTATGCTTTGGTCTTTATTTACTTATGAGCATAGATATTGGTCTCCTACTGCCTTTAATTTCCTTGGCATTTATCATAGGTTAACTCCCTTTAGTTCATTGCATTTGTCTTTCATTCCTTATAAATTTCCTGTAGGACCCCCTTCACCTGGGTAGATGGACCAACCCCTCCATATTTTGGATTCACCATCTACCTAGCGATAGAGTTTTCCTTACATGGGTGCCCTAGAATAGTGACCCATGTTGCATTTTTGTGCCCATGCTATTGAATCCCCTTAGGGACTGAGATTCTAGTTAATCGACATACCATAATTGAAGCCACATACTGTTCTTCTCATCACGTTGACAACCTCACCCTCTAGACTCTCGTATTTATGGTTGATATTTGTTGGAGTATGACGTATCACTTTCCCTTCACTTCATTCATACAATGATAGTTCTTCATCTTTATGCCACCATTCATCCATGCTAGAGGAGATTGCCACTAATTATCTACTATTGATTACTTCCATTTGCAGTTTTCACATCACACATTACCACTATTTGGTTGTTTTATGGGGCATTTATCTTCCTTGTTACCCCTTCGCATCCCCATTTAGTTTCCCTAGTGGTACTCTAATTCGATACTGTTTCTTTCGACATGATGGTTAGATCCGTTGCATCCTCCTCATACCCCTTTTGACATATCAAGAGGACCATTTTCCATTTTGGTACTACATCTCTTACCTTCTCCTCCTGACATCCCCTTTGTAAATACAAAGAGGGCCTTGTGCTTTTATATTACTTGGTTTAGTTCTTAGAAACATCCTCGTGTTTCCCTCGTTCAGATCATCTACGATGAGTCACCTTTATGTCCCATGGAATCTGTTGAGTTCCACATTGAGTTTTGTTGTAGTTTTCCCATGCCTTTGT
The DNA here is from genome assembly GCA_009831015.1 of Picea engelmannii. Classification (NCBI taxonomy): domain Eukaryota; kingdom Viridiplantae; phylum Streptophyta; class Pinopsida; order Pinales; family Pinaceae; genus Picea; species Picea engelmannii. The sequence goes on along the minus strand of ML779684.1, from coordinate 1,037,510 downwards.
GAGTCATACCCATCTTGTGCAGCTAAGTTTTGACCTCCAATTGTCCCAATGGTTTACTGATATGTCCTTTAAAATCTGTATGCCCAATAATTGACCATTCCCTGTGGAATGCTTTCAGTTGCTGCTAGGTTAGCGTGACATATATGCTCTGAACAAGGGAATTCTTGAGTCCACTTCTCATTGCCTTCCCCCTTCCCCTTTGGTTTCAATCTTTGTCAGCCACACCTTACTTTCTACTTTGTGTTGGATTCAAGGACTCATCCTTGCCTTACTTCAACGGACCTTCCCCTATCTACTTCAACACTTGTATTCTAGGGGTCTGGCTTAAAGGACTATGTACCTTGGTCTCATCTTCATTATTGGTGGGTGCCTCAAACAAAGCAGGGAGAGTCATCAATGCTCTTTGACTTGGTTATTTTTCATGTGCTTGAATTTAGGTCATTATGATATGATTAAGACTTGTACGCTTCATGGTTCAATGATCTAGTTGAATATACCAATTTCTCGGACATGTGTGAAATGCATCAGACCTTAAGAGGGGGTTTCCCTTTAGGTACCCCCCCACATTTTTTGATACCAACATTTGATTGTAGAGATATAGCTATGCTTATTGTACTTTGGATGATGGACCTAAGGAACTCTTTTCATTCTTGGGTGCTGATGAACTCCCCCCTATTGACATCATCCCCTTCATCCTAAGGGTTAGTCTTATGTACTCTGGTACCTATCCACCTCCTTGACGAGTTACATTGGACCAAGTTGAGAGAGTTCAAATTGTTCTCATACTTAGTAGGATCTTAGGTGATCAACTTAAGTTCATCATTTCACTTCTGAGATTCGTACATAAATCCATGATCCAACCTCAATTACAGTTCCCGAGATTTGATTGGCTCAGTTCCAGTCCACTATTCTTAGAGCCCTCATCTTGACTTCCCTTTAGTTAGATCATTTTAGATCTTAAAAGCCCATTTTCTATTCAACATGGATTCTCAAGTTGTTTAGTGCATATGTACCCAAATCCACAACAAGTATGATGTAGACTTGGCACTTTTGATCCATGCATATGTATATAGGACTATTTGTATTAATGTATTATAATCTGGACCTCCTTTGCCAACATCATATTGTATTTGGGACCTCATTTTGTCTCACTTGCTCATCCCCTTTATATTGGACACACCATTGTATTCATTACCATGAGTTATCTTGACAAGTATGGGTATGCCTACCTTGTCCCTATTGAGCTCATGTATATTCAACATCTTGTGACTTTCTTATTGACAAGTGGTACTGATTGCCCTCTTCTGTGGGTGGTTCTTCTACCCCGAGCACCTCTCTCCCTCCTTGGTCACTTTGTAACTTGGTAAAAGAAAAATGTAATATATTTCAGTCATATGATGTGCTCCTAACTTCTTATATTAGGGGTAATTTGTTATCACCCAAAAGTTGTTCAATTAGACCAAAATACACCACATTACACCATGCGTTCCACTCATTTTACCCATTCCAAATCATTTTACATCATTATGACCTAAGAAAACACATTTCCTAAGGTCATAAACCCCCTTTTGGCCATTTTCTCATGAAATTATTCAAAAAAGCAATATAGTTAAATAAAATAAAGTGATTATTCAAAACCCCTAAAGTAATTGTTAAATTTGATATGGTCAAATAATCCATTTCTATTATTAAAATGTCAAAGGGTTAACCACTATTTTTCTTATAAATATCAAGGTGTCACTCCATTTCGATATCAATCCATCCATAGAAAGTAAATGTTGTCGGATTTGCACCATAGGTCAAGAGCCCTAAATTTTTGATAACATCTCTAGCAACAACCATAACTACTTACAACCACAAGGAGATGAGATCAACCACACACACTTGAGAAGAAAAAACAACCCTCCCAAGGAGGAGGCCAAGGAGCCATTATCTCCAAGAATTTCCTTCACAAGTGTGTTGTGGCTCCCCACAACTACCCATTAAAAAAAAAATGGGTTCCCTCCTATTCTAAATTTTTTAACAGGGTACTATATGTTTGTTTTATTGAAAAGGTTTTGGTATGGGGAAGTTGTTCCTATTGCTAATACTGTCTATGAGTCTTTCCTTTCATTGTTATCCACAGATCGTAATCAACAATGGCCTCCTTGCTGCGTTAATCAACCCTCCTTCCCAGAAATCCATTGTCCCCTTCACTTTCCTCAAGCACATGAAGCTTGTCTCCAACTTAATTTGCTCAGGGAACTTCATACTTGCGCATTTTCACCTAAGTCCGAGTCAGGATAAAAAATAACTCTTACACTGATAATATTCCAACAAAAACCTTTCTGATTTCCAAAAAAAAAAGGATTATGTTGGAGTATTTCCCCTCGCGAACAAGTTTCGACTTCGACTCATATACTCTGATAGCCCAGGAATACAACGTATTCTTTAGTGTTCCACATGGAAACTAATAATCGTTTAGGGATAAACATTCAAGTTTTGAAGCTGGAATTTCAATCTAAATCATGTCACGATAACCTTACAACTTATCATCTCATGATTAGCCGTCAACCCACTCAACGACTCTTTATCTACCTATCTCTAGGGATAACACATTTCTCAAGAAATATAATATACCTTTGATACCATCTCCATCGAGGTCCTATCACTTATGAGGTCTTTTTAACTATGAATTATAAACTCCAATGATGAACATTAAAGTATTTATAACACTCTGGGGTTGGCACACAGATCTAGGTTAAAAAGGTAATATTCTTTCGATACCACCTTCGTCGGGGTTCTAACATCTCTAGGGTCTGTTGGACTCTGAATCATAAAGTTTGACGATGTACATTGAAACCATTTCAAGTCTCTGCAGTTGACACACAAACCCATGTTAAAAGGGGAATATACCTTTGATACCCTCCCATCGGAGTATACATTTACCTGAGTACCGATTACCTCCTACAAGTTGACTCCGATTGGCCCCACCTATCACCACAACTACACTCCTACTATGTTAGCACACGAACCTGGGTGAGATAAGGAATATTTTTCAATCCCTTTCCTTTGGAGCTCAAATAACCCATGAATTTTCCCAGTCCGATGGAAGAGACTCCAACAACCATTCTTTCAAAATTAAGCCTACGCTTCGAACCCCATATGTGTATTTGGACGATCTTCTCTCTTAAATCGCATTAATGGTGAAGATAATGCTTGGATTTTGAAACAGTCCTCGTACACATACAATTTATTACACATTTGGAGTGAGTTAATACATATGAAATGACCCTAAACCCTCATTTTTCACTCTATCTTCCTCCGTAAGCTGGAAAAGTGCTCCAACTTTCTCTAATTAGCTCTGTAATACTTTGAAATCGTTTGTTTCGACTGAATTGTAAGTATTACGCTTTTCTAACATTACTTGTCTCCTTACAGTTGATTCATTGTTTTTGGGGGATTAACTCACATTTCAACTCCGTTGATACAAGACACAGACAGCATTTCATTATGGCAAGTCAAAGTACTAGGAGACCCAACGGCTTTGTCTACTTTCAATCAACCTCTACGCTTGTAAATTCTTCTTGCCAAGTAGAGGTTTGGGTAACAGACACTACCCATCACATTGGTGAAGACCAAAACCTTAGATACAACGAGATCTATAGGATTTTCAATACTGGAGATTTTTCTCCAGAAGACGAAAACCTGGAGATATACTAGAACATACAAAAACGTGGCATTCGTCTAGTTGCTGCTCGATTGCCCCTTTTTCCTTACAATGAAGCAACCTAGTGGCGATTTCAACAGTTTGACCCAAACACTACAACCATCATAAGAGAGCACAAAAGGCACGTAGCATCCCTAAGGCCCGAAGATATCAACACGAGATATCACTTACCCACACCTGCATGTATTCTCAATGAGCCATTCTTAAAAGGTTTTGCTCAAAGAAACAAAGAACCAACTAAATTGATGAAATATTGGTGGTTAGATGAAAACAAGACTCTCAAGTAGGGACATAAGTTGGTCCCCACATAGGAATTCAAAGAACCATACAAAAGTTGGTTGCCATGCTGAATCAGTTGTACGACGAGGAAAAAATCACACACTTTCAAACAAATTGGCTACCATTGGCCCATACCATCGTTAAAACGGGACAGGTGTTCAATTGGGTAGATATCTTGGCTTTCAACATATGTCTCCACATGAAAAATATTCCAGGTATGAGAAAGCCATAATTTTATATGTCATCCTAGCTGATTGATGCCATATGTTCCTCTGTGCAATTTATTGACGTTGGGTGGAACTGGGACCGGGGCCAACCCTCTGTACATGTGTATTGATCTAAAATATGGAGCATAAATTACGAAAGGTATTTTTACGACATCTGTAACTACGTGCTCACCCCTCTCTAAACTGTACTTTTTGGTTTCCCTACGCACAAAATTTCCATCGAATCCCGGACTGGAATGAAAGGGGTAGCAGACTGGTACCTGGGAAAATACTACTCATACAATTGGGTGTATGGTTCCATAGGGGCCCCACATATTTAACCTTACTTTGTCCCAAACTGTCTCCTAATGAGAGAAACCACTTATCAAATCATGAGAACAGGGGTCACCTCTCTTCTCAAGAGCAATAACAAAAAACGTTGACTTATGTTTCCTATCCACATAGGAAATTACACCATTTCTAATGGTCCTCATGCTATAGAAGAGGCAGAATCCCTACAAGATGTATGCATATGCCTTGGAGAGCCAAACGGTCATAGCCCACATGAACTTGTTGTTGGCCACGTCATATCTGTAGGTCTCACCCATCCTAACATACATGTGGTTGATTTTGAGAAAGATATGCTCAAAGGAGTTCTCTTCTATGAAGAAGTTTTACAAAAACTACCGAATGATGCTACCAAAAAAGAATTGGAGTCCGACAACGAAGCAATGAAAAGGGTTACACTGGACTAGTTTCAAAGACTGTTGCAAGAAGAGTAGGATAAATTGAAAACCAAAGAACAAGAAAAAATCAAGAAGGTAAAAAAGTTAGAGCAAAAAAGATTGCAAGCTGAGGAAGAGTACCAAAAAAATCAAGATGAGGATGAAAGAATAAAAAGGGAAAATGATATCAAATCAGAGTATGCTTCCCTCCAAAAGAAGAAAGATGAAGAAGAGGCTAAGAGACTGGCTAATGAAGAAAAAGCTAAAAATTTGGTTGATGAGGCAGAGGCCAAACAATTAGCTGAAGAGGTCGAGGCTAAAAGGAAAGCAAACGAGCAATTGAAACAACAAAAATCACAAGAATTGAGAAAGGACCCAAGTGGTCCATCAACTCCCAATTTGGGCATTGTGAACATTCCACCCCAGGAATACACTCCCCTCAATGCCATCCCAGGTGATTCTACCTTCTCTTCACAAGTTCTGAATTTTGAAGGCACTGTAGTGGCCGTTGGAGATTATTATTATTATGATAGAACAAAAATCATTGAGAAGAGATCAAACAAGAAAAAAAGGGGAGAATCCACCAAGTCTAGATTGTCTACAAGAAGAGTTTTGGAGTGGAAAGCTAGTCCTAACCCATAGGAGAATGTTATTCAAGAAGCTTCTGCCCTCCATGCATTCACGAGATTAAATGCCTCACTTGTTCTTGATGTGACCAACGCCTTAGGCACAACTAGAACCATAATTACAGAGTTGGAGGCATAATTGAAGATTGTGAAGAATGAACTCACTTCAGATTTCGAAAATACCACAAGGGTGACTGAAACCCTCAATGCAAAAAAATTGAGCAAAGCTTTGCAAATGCAAAAGGACGAGATGAATGCAGAATTTGAGAGAAGGGCATAGACCCAACATGATACCCATGCCATAGAATTAGAATGTATGAAATTGGAATTTGGTGATGAGATAGAACAACTAAAAGGGGAGCACGTTGGAGAAGCTGCCAAGATGTGGACATACTTAACTTAATCTAAGGGGCTCATGGAACAACAAAATTTCCAGATCCTGGGGTTAGTACAAGAAAAGAAAAAACTTGAAAAAAGCTATAGAAGAGAGCAAGACATCAATTCTTGTTGTAGAAACTATTAAAGCCAAGGAATTGGAACTGAATGAGAAACTTAAATTCGAGCAGAAATAATTCCTATGTCTACTCATTTATATGCAGGCTGATCAAGATGATCAGTTAAATTTGCAGGACATAATAACTGAAATTCAAGGACAATATCAGGAGGCAAATGATGCCTTTGTTCAAATTCTCAAATGGTAAGAATTGTATAAACCCCCGGACTACACTACCACTGTATTCTATGAAGGAAAAACTCAGGCATCCAGTTTTCTTCGACTCTTGGAAACCTTTCTTGAAAGATATTCAAAGCGTCCAAGAAGCAACAACTAATTCCTGCAAGAAGTTGTGGAGTAGCCTAGATGATCTCGTGAAAGAATTTTAAATGCATTTGATGCCCCCCATCAACGAGGCAGCACCTGCCACAGTAAGAATAGCTGAAGTGGAGGAACATAGGGGAATTATCAAGGTAAACATTGGAAATTTAACTCAAGTGAAAAAATAATTCCTAGAAGAAGACATGTTGAAGCCTGTCATGCTCATTAGTATGACCCAACACTTTGTGAAACACGCCGCACATGAGTTTAATCAAGAAGTGTCCACTAAAGTTTGTGATGGGGAACTAGTCATGGAAAAAATGTAACCAGGCAAGCTAGAGAACATAATGAAGGATCATTCCCTCTGGGAAGAGTATCAAGACTAGATGCAAGGGCATAACAACTCGTGATGACAATTTTTTTGTAATCGATCCAAATGTCTCGTTCCTTTTGCTTTGTAATTTTATTTTTGATTGGGAATATGAAGGGTCATTTTTGAAAATTGCCCTGGGCTCATGGTTGAGCCATGAGAATGTAAACAATCACTCCAAAATTATAAAAGAGGAGGACTGCCCATGAAAAAGGGCTTTTGGTTTTCAGATTGTAGATGAACAATACTGTTACTGTATGTTTAATTTGAACTAGAGACATTTTGAGCATCTTGGTGCGAATATGTATGAATGGGATTTTTCTACATATGCATGTTTATTTATGTGATATGTGAATGTTGGTTTTATGAATTACTTCTAGACTAATTTTCATATGTTTACAGTTACCGTGATTTTCATTCTAAGTGTAACGACAATATAATCAATTGGTGAATCAATTAGTTGTTTCTAACTTATTATATTGTTAAGTCTTCATGATTCTTGCCCTTAAGAATTATTTATGTGCAAGTTCGAATCTTCAAAACACTTGCAGGATTTTCAAAAAGGAAAGGGGTTTTGACTCTTGTAATATGAACAATGGTGCCACGTGGCATCTCGGAGGTGCCACATGTCCTCTTGGTCCTTTATGTTGACCTGTCACATTGTATGATGTCCTCTGAGCTTGTTACACGTCTTCTTGATTCTTGCTTGTGATGGACTTATTCATGTTCCACAGACTTTCCATACTTAAGATTGAGTGATTTCAAGTTCTTTTATCCTAAAGGTGCACAACATCATCACACATACCCAAAAATTTAGAAAGCATAATTAAATATTGGTTAGGGTCAATGGAGGGACTTGTGTAGACACATAAAACAAATAACTTAGAATTTTCTTAGCCCAACAAACCCAAAATGTTTAAGAAACTCAACTAAATCCATTTTGAAAGAGGAAATTTCACTTAGCCTGGCCATGTGTTAGACTCGGAGCAACCACCTTTCTTACATGATTCGTTTATGCTAATTTAATGTTTCTATATGGAAATATATGATAGGCTCACAAACCTTCCATATTAGCAATGCTAGCATCATCATGTGACATGGATATATTTGAGCATGTCCCACTGTCCTTTATTTATGTCCTTGTTACCCCTACTACATGAGCCTTTCCCTTCTTTGCAAACCTGGAATGATATGAATTTCATTTTAACTCATGCTCAAGCATGTATAGATCTTCATATTAAAATAACACAATCTATCCAAGATCTTGGACCCAAAAAACTAAAAGCATAGTGAATTCAAAGGTCAGGTCCATATAAGAACTTATGCCTCTAATAAACATAAAGTCCACAATCTTACTAGACTCATGAACCTGAAACTATAATATAATTCCGTGAAATTAGATGTTGGGTCTGGAGTGAAGTTTCTAATAAAAGAAACATAAAGCATATAATCCCCTCACATTCACAAACCAAAAATATTGTATGTCTCGGTGAAACAAAGAATTGGGTCTGCAGAGAAGGTTGTGTGAGTTAAAGTCCAAAAGGACATGATAATGCCCAGATTCATGAAAAGGAAAGGACCAAATTTAGTTAAAGGTGCATTGGGTTCATAGGTGGAGTGGTGCAACTTGGAATGCAAAGAACCCAAATCCACTTGATGATTAATAAATTTTATTGAATGAGAATAAGTGCATAAAATCCCAAAATAAGAGGGCCAAGACACTAATGAACTAAGATCCATGAAAGCTACAACCAATCATAGAGCTCCACACGACAACCACATCAAAGCCACTTGGATTACGCTTTGACCAATAAGGTGCTACCATGTGGCAGTGTGGGCCAGTATTATTTATTGGACAATTTTAATCCTCAAGGATGCAATTAGAAATTTTATTGACATCCAAAACACAATTTCTAGATGCATCTAAACCCAATGTACATTTGTCATTACTCCTAACATATTAACTTTCAAGTTTAATAACTTTTGAGGTTCCCTTTTATCCATTGCAAAAATAATTTATTCTTGAAATGAAGAAGCATAATAAATATGTATTTCCAATGCAGAAGTTATGAAAATGAAAATTATTCAAATCCAAAAATAACATAATGTATGCAAGGTTATTTAAAAATAAACACTACAATGTAAATACAAGTTCCAAGTTATTTCAACTAAAATGTAATCTCTCATACAAAATAAGATACAAGTTATTTTAATAAAATAAATCAATCTTTCATCGCAATCAATGGACATTTTATAATTCTACATTCATTACAATATATATTAAGATATACATTAATTCATCGAGACATTTTATAATTTTACATTCATTGCAATATATTCGAGACATGCATTAATTCATTTAGACATTTTATAATTCTACATTCATTACAATATATTTGAGATATGCATTAATTCATCTAGACATTTTATAATTCTGGATTTATTGCGATATATCTTAAGATATACAATAATTCATCTTGAAATGTCTAATAATTCTACATTCATTGCAATATATCTTAAAATATACATTAATTAATCCAGACATTTTATAATTCTACATTCATTGCAATATATTTGAGATAAGCATGAATTCATGTAGACATTTTATAATTTTACATTCATTGCAATATATTTGAGATAAGCATGAATTCATGACATTTTATAATTTTACATTCATTGCAATATATTTGAGATAAACATGAATCCAACTAGATATTTTATAATTCTACATTCATTGCAGTGTATCTTGAAATATACAATAATTCATCTTGAAATGTCTCAATCACATAGTACATATGTCAAACACAATCCATAATGTTTCTTCTCTAAATGCTAGATCTAAGTTAAAGGTAAATGCAAGTTTCAAGATATTTTAACAGAAGGTTAGTCTTTTGTACATCAAGAGGTTAGTCTTTCATCATCATAATAATAATAATCTATTTTTAAAATCACTACCAAACCATATACTAAATTGGTGTATGAGACCCTCTTGTATGTAAAACAAAGTATTCATTACAATATATCTTTACATTATTTCATCTGAATTGTTTCAATCACACTCACATAGTCATCACATAGTCATAGTAATATGTTTAGCCTGGTGGACCTTAAAATCATTTCTTCTTCTTCATAATACTAATACTAACCCTGGGTGCGAGTTCAAAGTTATTTTACCCGAAAATAGAGTCTTTCCATAACAGATTACCCGTGGTAGATGAGGTTGTGATTCAAGAAGAGTACTCCATATGCCACTATGGCAGAAGTTCGAAGTTGCTTTCATATAGAAAGAGCGTAATCTCTCAGGGCGGATTACCTATTACAGTGCCAACCTCGGCCAGTTGTTATCTTCAAGGAAAGCGTTTTTCCCAAACCGAAAAAAAGGCCGGATTACCAATTACAGTGCCAACCTCGGCCAGTTGTTATCTTCAAGGAAAACGTTTTTCCCAAACCGAAAAAAAATATTGTGGAGTGGCCTTAAATGCATCATGGACCCCTTAGCACTTAGAATCCTCTCTCAACCAGCGCTGGATTGACATGTGGCAAGGGCACGATCTTTGAACATGGGTATAAAGACAGTTTGACACGTAACAAAAAGCACCTAATGCACTACTTTACCTTCCAGTCTAACGTCAATCCTTTCGGTCAAATTTGATGTCGACCCAGTTAATTCTCAACGGAATTCCAATTTTTTTCTGAAAGGCTGACAACCAAATAACGGTGATCCACTCAACGCAAAGTAATTTCATTCCCCATAAGGGCGGAATAAAGGGGTCAAAGAATAATATGTCATGGGGAATGTTCACCCAGCATTTTTAAAACTCCGTATCAGATTCCTAACGCTAAGACAAACAGTACCCGGGAAGGATTTCATCCATTAATCTGATCCGGTCCTGCTTTCACCCAGCATTTTTAAAAGTCAATCAGATTCCTAACGCTAAGACAAACAGTACCTGGGAAGGATTTCATCCATTAATCTGATCTGGTCCTGGTTCTGTCGTTTATGCTCAGTGTTCGGCTCTTGAAGGTAATGTGGTATTCGTTCCTCTTTCTTTGTGTCAATTTTTTTCAATTGTTGGTACTCATGTTTATGTTCAGAAGATGAGATTACTCTGCACAATTCTTTGCATTCATAATTTCCCCGCATTTCCTGGCGTAGCAATCAGATTATGAACGCATAGTTAAATTGTGTAGGATGTTTGATTCCTGCACTAAAACTGAATGAAAGACAGAAATATCACATACTAAGCATCTGCTTTATCATTCCATGCTGAGACACCAAGTTAGAAACTGAGAGGACTATCACTCCATGTTGGTATTGAGGATAAGTGTTCATCATCTCTTTCAGTACACTAATAACATATGGCGTGGCTCTGGTCTATTGACGAAGTTGTAGTGCTTGTTGTTCGGATAACCCAATTTTAAATCCCAGCGGGCAGGTTCCAATAGAAAACCAACAGCCAAGACCAGGTGAATCTCCCAACAACCTTGATGGCCCATGGCTGCAGTGGATTAAAATGTAAGAGGCTCTGATCATGGGCATTATAGCCCAAATGTTCTCTCCTGAAAATAAACCTATAACGATCAGTAAATAGCTACCATGTATTGTACGTGTATTCTCATGAAGCTGAAATTCAAAGAGCCGAAAATCTTACCTTGCTTGGTGAATAAGGAAGTAAAATCAGGGTTCTTGTGCCCTGCTGAAGGATGGGTTTTGGGTATAGCAAGATATTTTTCTCTCTGTGCGAAGGCAAACAGGGTCCCATTGGGATCTTGGTCTTAAATGAGAAAATCTCCTAACAAAATAATAGGCCAGATAACAACTTCCAAAAGATCAGGACAGTTAACGAACTTGGCATCCTTGAACATAACAATGTAGAAACCACTCAAACCCAGATCCTTTCCTTTACATATGGTAAATACCACACTACGAAGTTCTTTTGCTGTAGCGTTCTTTGTTGTTGGACGTTATTCATCAGCTTTGGGACATGACTTGGTAACTCTTCCAATATCTCATGTCTGTATATTGATCCTTCCTCCTTATAGATATCTTTATAAAAGCAAGTACTAGCTTCTCCAGTCTTTCTTAGATTCTGGGTTATGTGCGCATCCACCATCTTGATTCTGTTCATTTTATTGCTCACCCTTCTTTGGGCACAAATATTGTGCAAACATTTGGTGCCTTTATTCCTTACATTCAGCCAAGTCATTCTGTATTTTAATCTCGATTCTTTTTTACATGCATATATTTTATAAATTATATCAGGCTCTTTAGTGGATGCAATTTCTTAACTTCATGATCAACATCAAGAGTCAAGACACGCTCGTAGTATGGTTACTTGGGTGAATTTAAATACTTTCCTAGCTCATCATCTTCTGTGTGTACGCAATCAAGCATTCATCTCAATGCTCCTGCATCCAGAGGTGAAAATTCATGAAGAAAAAGCAATTATCCCCATTTCAACAGATTTTACACCTGTCAATACACGTACAGATAAGGCATTGAATGGAAATCCCTCTGATGAAACAACTAATAAATGGGTTTAGTCAGTGGAAAGTTCAAGAGACATATCTATTGTCTCCAGAAATGGTGTTACCATTATTAATAAGGATGAAAAGGCACAAAAGCTAGCCATTCTCAGAATAACGCAACACTTGATCAAACAGGTATTAATTATATATCTCCGTCAAGCATGAGCATTCATGTCCTTGCGGGTGCTCTGTCTAAGACTATCTCATATGTTCTACTGAACCACAGAGAGGAACTACTTCCTCTAATGATGTGTGCAATTGAACGCCATCCTGAGAATGTATCTGATTCAAGTGAGTTTGTTGCCTACAAAGATAAAGAAGGAAATGGGAGAGTGACAACCTTGTATGATGCGCATGCACAAAAGGAGCAGATGGAGCAGCCACCAAACTGAATTTGAGGATCAGCATGATCCAAAAAGTTTCTCAAGAAGAAAGCACTCCACAACGCCTTAATCTAGCACAGCATTCTTCCATTTTAAGGGAAAATTCTTAAATGGAATTTATCTATCTGAAAATATCATGCTAAAAATAAATAAAGTCTGTGAGATCTACATGAGAAAAACAGAGATCAAAAGGACTGTGTTCAGGATAAAACATATTTTTAGAGATGCTTCCTTTTCAAAAAAAGCAAGGTCCAGTTTAGTTCGAGAAAGGAGAGAAACTTATCCATACAAACTGTTGCTCTTGAAGATTGCATAATGACAATGCTTTGCATATGAGGATAAGCTTGATCTATTGCTCTTTCATTCTTAGCGCTCCTAGGTGTTAATGTTTAAACCATTATTATGGTTCTTTGCATTTCAATAGATAACAGCAACATAAGACAAGATCACTGAGAAATACACAATCACAAGAGACACAACATTTATCCTGGGAAACCCTCTAGGGGAAGAAAACCCAGCAAAACTTCCTTATTGTAGATAGCCAATACAATGCCAAGAGATAACTTAAGCTAATACAGAAGATCCTCTCCCAAAGATGCACCACTCTCTCTTTCTCTTCTCCAACTGCAATTCCGAAACTTGTCTTTCAATGAGCAAGTGAGGTGTGTCTAAGTGAGGCCCTAGCCTTCTTATTTATACTAATCTGGCACGTGTGAAGTGTCTCTTCACTGGCAGGGCCGACTTCTTAATCTGGGTGGTTATAACCACCTTTATTATATTTCGGGGCCTCTTTAATATATTCTGGGGCCGACTTCTTCTTTTGCCTTTTATAATTACATTATGACCAATCCGCAAAAGGGGATTTGGTCCTTTTACAATAGCCGACATGATCAATCCACAATGGGGATTGATCCAATGAATAATATATCAAATAATAATAAGAATACACTTTGCAGTTACATTATTTCAACACTCCCCCCTAACAAGAAGGGTATTCTTCAGCAGCATTAGGCGAGAGAGAGAGGACAACATCATCAACAACGTCAATTGGGTGAGAGGACAACATCATCAATATCATCTTGGAACATTGACTGGCGTATCTATAAATCATCGGAAGTTTTCTTCATCGGCAACATCATCATTCTCAAAGGAATGCAATCATCATCTGCATCAATATGAATTAGTATAAAACTAATACATCATCATCATCATAGCACGAGGCTGGGTCATCATAATACAGCACTGGCTTTATGTCACAACTGTCAAGCTGGAAGCTCAATAATCGTCTTGCTTTACGTCACAACAATCAAGTTGGAAGCAAGATACTAGACTGGCTTTACGTCATAGCTGTCAAGCCGGAAGCACAGTACTAGTCTCATCACATCGTCTTGCTTTACGTCACAACTATCGGGTTGGAAGCAAGATACTAGACTAGCTTTACGTCACAGTTGTCAAGCCAGAAGCACAGTACTAGTCTCATCTCATCGTCTTGCTTTACGTCACAACAATAAAGCTAGAAGCAAGATACTCGTTCTGCTTTACGTCACAACAATCAAGTTGGAAGCAGGATACTAGACTGGCTTTATGTCGTAGCTGTTTAGCCGAAAGCACAGTTCTAGTCTCATCACATCGTCTTGCTTTACGTCACAACAATAAAGCTGGAAGCAAGAGATGTCTTATCACAACAACTACTCCCCCGTTCGAGGAAGGTCCTTTCGGACTATACTAAGCTTATCTCAAAAGTGCTCAAACTTTACACAAGATAGAGGCTTGGTAAACACATCAGCAACCTGTTCATCCGTGCTAATGTACTGGAGCTTTATGGCTCCTCTCTGCACCATGTCACGGATGTAATGATAACGAATCTCTATGTTCTTTGACCTTTCATGGAATACAGGATTTTCTATCATCTTTATGTAGCTCTGGTTGTCACATAGGATCGTGATTGCTTCCATCTCTAGGTCAAATAGGCCGGTCAACAACTTTCGAAGCCATATAGCTTCACAGCTGGCAGAACATGCAACAATGTATTCTGCTTCCGTTGTGCTGAGAGCAATGTTGGATTGCTTCCTACTCTGCCACGAGATCATGGCTGATCCCAAACTGAAACAACATCCTGAAGTGCTTTTCTTGTCAGAAACACTTCCTGCCCAATCTGCATCAGTATATCCACTCAATGTGAAATCATGATCTCCATCATAG
>ML779684.1:969931-986363 GCA_009831015.1 Picea engelmannii | reverse complement strand
ACCCCATTTGCCCAACCTTAGGCACTAGTCTTTAGTTGACTTAGGGAAAGGGCTGACTTTGCATCTAGACTTAGACTTGCACTTGCATTGCTGCTTGTCATCATAGGCTAGTTTTCCCCTTTGGCCTATAACGAAATAAAACTGACTCCTAGAACATTTAACTCTAAAATCAACTTAGTAACTAGGGACAACCCCCCTTGGCTTCCCTAGGAGTAAGCCTAGAAGGAAGAGGTTCCAGTCAAGGTGACAGTGTGGACTTGGAACCTAGACATTGTGTCTCCGAGGGCACACTAAGTGAGCAGGACTTAGCTCACGCTAGCAAGTGTGCATTAGGACGGGAACACACTTATAATGGGACCAACCTAATGGAATCTTGTTAGATCTTAACACTTCAGTTGCTCAAGCAAATTTGGGGATTAACAATGACGACTCAAGGGGACGACATCCCTTTGCTGGGTGTTGAGAACCATTGAATCTTTGTACTCTGATGCTTTGAAAAATGATCCATGGAAACTTGGGATGTACCCAAGTGCCTATCCATTAGGAAATGGAGTCAAATGCATGATGCCTCAGTTAGTCAACCAGAATGATTAAACAACCATGCTTGCTCATTTGCAACCCACCAAATATGTATGCTCCTCTCACTAGAAAATGAGTTGAAATTGACAATTGGGAAGAAGCCACTTGGTCTAATGCCAATGATGAAAACACCTACTAGGGGTGAAGATTCCACCAACAAGGCTAATGGGCTCTAAGGTATGAGCACAACCCATTAGAGTGAAAAATGTGATGAAGTTGAACACCAATGAAACTCATCTAATCAAGACCCAATGATGCTCAGTCATGTCTGATGCGAGATGACCACCAATGAGGCTAACAACCATCAAGGTGCTTTAGCTTCTAGGTCAATCCTAAGATGACGTGTTAAATTCATTGAGGAATGATTTGCTAGGAGAAAGGCAATGATGAAAACATTTCCCCTAGCATGGAGCGAAAATCATGAAGTACAACCATATGGTGCCATGTCCTTACTGCTGGACAAGGTAGTGACCAACAAGAGTTGACTTGATGAAACATATGAAGATACAAGACAATAATATGACACATGACTCCTATTGTCTCTTCAACACTACACGTGCCTACCATGCTCAATACTCAAGCAAGGCAATGAAGTGTAAGGAATGATGCCTTCATCCAGACTTGACATAGACCAATCTCTCAAGGAACAAACAACTCTCATATGATATCAGATTTAGGAATTCAACTTACGACAATAGAATTTGGCTGAAAAGGAAAAGAAACATGGATAACGACCTATGACTGCTTGCACATGCAGAGAACAATTTATTGTGTTCCAAAACTCAAAATAATTGACATAAGGTCGACTGAAAGCATAAATAAATGACATAACAGCAATCTGAAAATAAAAACAGCAGGCTGGAAATGAAAATCAGTGAAAGGAAAATGGTAAAAAATGATGACAACTACTCTATAGAACTCCCAAAATCACTCTTTTTTTTTGTGAGCACAAAGGCCCTTATTCATTCTGGAAAGAGATCAAATCTGCCCTATTTGATCATCATAATTGATGACCAATACAACCATGTATACAAGTGATTGATCCTATGAGAAAGATCAATATAGTCAATCCTCTAGTGTAGCCAATCATGAAGTCTCCTAAGACGGAAAGATGCATTCATGTGCTTGCTGGTCAAGCAGTCAAATAGGTCTACTGGCTGAAACTTGGAACATGGTCCCTCACCAGTGATGAAGAAGAAAGTAGAAGAGCCAAAACTCTTTAGATCTGCTGCTGGAAACACCTCCATCATCCTCAACTCAACGAGATCATGACTAGTCCTCATATCCAAGCAATGATCTGCTTGAGGATCTCCTTGAAGAACAAAACTTGAGTGCGGGATCATTGGAAAGTTGTGAGGAAGATCATCTTTTGGTTGAACCAAAATTTGCTCCCCCTGTTGCAATTGTATCTCATCGAACTGTTCTTGAATCATCATTTGGATATGCAAAGATAAACTCTCTTGCTGATTCAATTCTGCATGGCTGATTTGTTGATCTTCTTTTGGTAATTTATCATCATTGTGAAATTTTCGAAACCCTAGGTGACTGCTGTCCTATGCTTCTTTATTAAATAAATCAGACCTTGAATTTACTCAATAATAGAAATAAAATTCTGAGCATGCAACAATCACACATATAGCTGAAAATTAATAGCAGAAGCATAAATATGATACACCAATAATTACACGCTCAAATCAAATTTTCATTTAAATTCCAAGTTTACAGGGAAACCTCCACAAGCTGTTAAACTAACAGCTGTATGGTATGCACAAAAAATCAGATCTGCACTTACGGAGATAAATCTGATTGCTGGACAACTGAGAATCTGCCTGCTTGATTTGTTGTACAATATTGTACAGACTGTACTTAGGCCTGCTTCTCAACCTCAGCTTCTCTCCTGTGCTTTGAATCTGCTCAACTGATTTCTCTCTGATCTCTTGAGTCTTCTTGGTATATAAAATGTGTGTTCAACCTCTCCCATCTTGTTCTATTTATGCTTTGAGAGAGAAAACTAATCTCCTCAATCCTAGCAACTAATTTCCCAAATCTTAGCAACTAATCTAAACTAATCTCCTTAATCCTTGTAACTACCTTATCTCAACAATGAGGTGTACGACTAAGATTAGATCAACTCTAACTCACTAATATCCTAGAATCTCTAGAATATTTCTTTTAGATTTCTAATATTTAATAGATCTAGGGAAATTAAACTTTCACTTTTATTTAATAAATGAAATTACAAGATGATATTATTTCCCACTTTTACTAAGTGGTCACTGTTATCCCCAATTTCTAGGGATAACTAAGGAGATGACGTCTTGAGGCCCTCAGGTTGCAGACATGGAGTACCGAGGGACATATGACTGACAGTGTCCACATGCACAGACAAAGACCCACTTCAGCACCGCACATCCTCGGTTCATCACGATGGCATTCACCACATCAACTTGCTTCCAGAAGACGATGGGTCTTGCTCCATGAGGTACAATTCAGGTACTGTGGTAAGTGTCACTTTAATATTTGAGGCATTTGAGTATGTTGCATTTAAAACTGTTTTTGTTATAGAATGTTTTCTTGGAAATTATGCTTTTTGCACTGTTTCACCTTGGTGGTTGACATTGTGCCCTAGTAAGTTGTCACCATTAGGGATGGGTTTGCTATTGGGAGGTCTCCTTGACAAGTCATCGTGCCATTCCCAATCATACTTATCATTTTCCACACTTTGTCCTTTTCATCTCCTTATCTTTTGGGATTTTCGGGTGTACTGACATAATAAGGGATTGTACCTCAATTCATGGGAAGAAGGGGTTGAAGGCCCAGAGGGAATGCAGCTGGAAAAAGATAAAATCCAAAACTATAACCTTCCAGATGCTCGCCCAAAGAGGTCTTGAGAACAATGAAACGTTTCTCCTAAAAGATCAAAGACATGCAAAAACAAATACACATATATAAAAATGTCCCACTTGTTGAGGGATCTACACAAGTGCGTTACAAGCTTTTCTTTACCCTTATGGCACTTTGTGTACCTCACCCTTAAGTGACACTGTGGTACTTGCCCCCAAGTTTTATGTTACCCATTGGGAGTACCCGGTCGTTTTGGACCTTAATTAATTAATGGAAAAATAGATGGGCTTGGAAAAAGGATGCATTGAAAATGAAGGTGTGGTACACCCTCTACAAAGGAACCCATAAATGAGACACTATGAACCCTTGTATGTCATGAACCACATGCCCAAAAGTCTTACCCCCATCCACTTCATCTTCTCCACATGACTTAGAGAGGGTCCACCTAGGAAACACTCCTTGACTTAAGGGATGATTCATCCAATAGGTCACCTTGTCAACCCTCCCATACCTAAACTTGGCAAATTGCACAGGGTCTTTGAGCACTTGTTTAATTTGATAAGGTAGTTTTGATGCACATGTTTAGGTGGATCTTGTATTAAAAGTGATTTTACTTGCCATGATGCTTTGACTTGAGATCCTTGGAGGGTGCACTCGTCTATCTTTGCAGGACCTTGTTGATGGACGTTTTGGAGGAACAAGCCCAACTTGGGCCTTCATTGGGGTAGGAAGTCCACAGGTTGGATGCCATGACCCACACCTTGGGACCAACTGGATGATGGACGCTGCCTTTGGAGGCAAGAGAGGATACCTTGGTCAATGACACCTAGCCCTCTTCCAGCTCAACGACTTGCTTTGGAGCTCTTATGCCACTTTTCTAGGCCTGACGTCTTGTTTTGGGGTAGGGCATGTGGTGGTTGATGGAAACTTGGCACTTTTGGATGGGAGGACCCCTTGCATTGTGGAGGAGACACTTGGCTTGAGGACACATGGCCTATGGAGGCCTAGCGCTTTCTCCCACAACCCCATCGACTTCACTAAAGTGCCAAAACGTCACCCTTTAGGGAGATGACGTCATATTTTTAGGGTTTCTTCATGTGCAAATTTAAATTTATTTTGTAAAGGGGCAAAGTAAAGGAGGTCAACCTCCTTACTTTGTGGTTTACCCTAACTAAATGTGGTCAAACTCTTTTTATAGGTTTTGTATAAATAAGGATCATTTTCATTTCATTTGGACATAGCTCTCTCATAAGAGAGAAATACTCGGCTGAAATTTTCACCCTCTTTGGGCAATTTGGACTATCTCTCTCTTGTGCAACTATCTTTTGGTGTTTTCTCTTGGTATATTGTGGAGCTAAGGTGGTGCGCACCTCTTGGAGGCTTGATATCTTGTTTTGGATGGATATTGCTTGGTAACCTAGGGTTTGTTCATGCTATTGGTAAGGAAATTTGTAATGTTCCCAAGCCAAGATGCCAGGAACATTGCGTTTTTATTGATTTTTAGGTGTTTTCTGGTTGTGGCATTTCATCAAACACTTTGCTGATTTTGATCTTTAAGGTTGCGCTAGGGGTTATACTGATGGTTTTAATGTGTGTTTGCAGCAACAAATAAGAAGATATAGCAATGGAACATACCTCAACAAGATACAAGATCAACAACACAAGGAATAACCAAAAATACCTCAGATCCGATTTTATTCGTAGTAGTAGAAGATCTTGATACAATAGATCTACAGATATGGAACAATATAGTTGAGAACTCATAACAAAATGACAATAATCCTCCAACAAGTCCAAGAGGAGAAGATACAAGCCTCCAAAGGCCAATAGCTGCAAGAGATGAATGATAAGATGAAATCCTGGCCCTATGAAGTCCTAAACCCCCAAACTGGCTGAGTTGCGCACAATCCTGGTGGTTGTAGATACCCTAGAATTTGGTCCTCCTCTTCCTGTGCTCCAAATGACTCCAAACTCTCTCAGAATGTAGATCGGGCCACTAGAACCCTCCTGGCAAAGTCTCAAGCAGAATGAAGAAGATCTGGACCTCCAGAAGTTTGATCCCTCTATCTGCAGTGTGCCCTCTTTCTTCCCAACTCGTGCTATGCCCAATAAATAATAAGACAGAGAAACCTCCTCCAGAAATGGCTAGGAAAGGCGTCCTAGGCACTATAAAGAATACCCAGAAGTCCTTTTTTCTCAGAATCCTTCTCCTTTGCCTAGATCGTGCTATTCTCCTCAAGGTGGTGCGCCCTCCTGCTGGTAACCCTCTGAAGCTGCGCCCTAGCTCTCTCTGAACCTATAACTGATGTAGAATTCACCTGTGACTGAGAGAGACAGATGTAGAATGGTGAGGGAGGAATCTTTCATCTCCGTGACCAAGCTTGGACTAGGTTGGGTGGGATCTTTCATCATTGAGCTGATCTCTAGGGTTTATTTAGTCAAACCCTCAAAACCCCCAAGTGCATGGGCTCACTAGCTAGAAGCTAGATATCAAACTGATAATCAACATAATGAGAGAATAGAGGCCCCTATCTCTCTTTTATCCTCCCTGCTCACCTTGTCTCTCCAGGTGACTTTTACTTTATTTAATTAATTAAATCACTTTAATTAATTAATTAACCATTTTACCTCTAAAAAGTGGTTTATCTCTCCTTGTGGCTTCTTTGACCACTGAAAGTCACTTCTCATCATCCTATCCTGTAGTGCTATTCCTCCCGATTCCGATGAGCTATTACACTAAGAGGTTCCTCCAAGTATTATGCCCAATATGACCTCCTTAGTGAATTTAATTAACATATAGCCCAAAATAACTCAAACTTACGGAAATCGTCGGAATGCAATGGAACCAAAGCCAAGCTATGCAGAATGGATCATGATGATGAAATGAGATGAGCGATGCAAATCGGGCCCAAAAAACTCCTCAATAGCTCCTGTACTCGCTATCACCCCCGTCTGGCTAGTCTGGTCAGCATAACACTTTGTAATATAATGGTGTCCAAAAGTGGGGACATATCCTCCTTGCTAGAAAATTGCTTGTCCTCATGCAATAACTGAGTCAATCCACATATAATACCGAGATCCCATGTCCACCTGTGGGACACAAAGTAGGCTCCATCCAAAGATGAACTATCACGCACTCTACCCCCTGGATCCCATATCAAGACGTGAACTGCAATACCCTGTGAGACGTAATCCTGTAACATATCGACACTATGAGTCTCCTGCAAATGACACCTGGCCTCAACCCGGTATGAGTCTATCCTCCAAGTCCATATCAAGACCAACACAGTGTCCACTAACTGAACATGCTGTTGCCATAGTGAGGTACTACAAGACCTCAATGAATCACTCTCAAGTGACGTGCTCCCCTCACTATTGAAGCTCAATGGAAAGTCAAAGTGACCTTTCCCTGCAAAGATCCACTCGCCTCTGTCAGTCGATGAACTACTCAGCCTTGCAATCCCTGGGTCCCATGCTAGTCTCTGCCCGAGATCACCACGCTGACGCTGCACTACTTTGATCATGACTGTCTGCTCACAATATATATACTGGATCCCCCACTCCTCGGTCCTCATGCTGAAATACCTGTGGAAACTGGACCTGCTGTCATGAAGCTGCACCTGTAAAAGTATCTCTGTGGAAGTAACATCTGCCCAACCATCTCCATACTCGATCATGAGTATCAATATGGAGAACTTGTCTCGCTCCATAGGACAAGCCCCTGCATGCCCTCTCAAAACCATCCAAGAGTGAAGTATGTTTCACTCTAGCGCAACCTGGAACCTGGGGCTGACTTCTCCTTCTGGGTACCTGTCTGTTCAGTATATTATTATTATTTCTGGTCGACTTCTTCTCTTGGAGGCTAATAACCTAATATAAATTATCTTCTTGAGCCGACAAGTCTTCTAGGGTTATTAGCCAACTTATTAGGGTTTCTTCTTTCTTCCCGGAGTATTCTATTCTCGTCAGGTTCACACGTGGAGGTAAATACCTCTCGCAGCCATAATATCAACAATCAGAACCAGACCGGTTGATCCCAGGAACTGGACATTGGTCAAAACTGGGGAAAAATCGGAGGACCAAAATATACATAAAATATTCAAATTTTGATTAAAAAAATATATTTATGTATATACATGTGAATCCAAACCATTAGACACAAATACACAAAGTTTACTCATGTATATAGCAACTTGCAAGTAAAGGTGTATATAACCAAATAGAACCAAGTGCAATCCATATCTAAACCAAAATACATAAACAAAGAGGCTCTAAATGGCCCCAAGAGTCCAAAAAACATCATACTACAAAAAATAACTACATATCATCAAAATCATTGCCTATATTGGGATCCTCATCCTCAGTAGCACCCTTTGGCCCTTCCTGTATGCTCTAGCTTTTGCCTCTACCTCGATCCTCCAGGGACATAAGTCAACACCCTCCAATTTTTGATGAAACTCTCTAATCCAAGCCTTAAAATAAGGTAGAAAAAGCTTAACATGCCTAATCAATGATTTTGCTTGAGTGAAGGATACATTTTTACTAGGTCATGCCAGAGGAGTTAAACAATTAGCATCACCAATATCGAGGTACATAGAGGGCTTGGTGCTCTTGATTAAATGCCAATCCTATACCCTCATACATGATGGAATCCAGTGTAAATGTTGCAATCCTACCATTCCTGAAATTTTGAAAATTGTTAAGTTCACTGATTTTTGAATGGGATTTGAAATTCTACTTTCTCCATATGAAGTCCGATGAGGGTGGAACGACTCTCAAATATCTTGAAACAATTAATGGTAATTTTAAAAATTTAAGTAAAAGGGGATAGAAAAGGGAAGATAAAGGAGAATGTCAAATTTTACTTTAAAAATTTAATATTATGAGTAATTACCAGTATGACAAACTTAGGGTCCATGATTCATTTTAGGGTTGTCGTTTTGCTTTTTTTTTTTTTTTAAATTTCACGGGTCACTTTTGTGGTCCATGCAGTGGCGTATGGATTTGTAGAGTCAGCCGGTTCCACATGGAACCAGCTGTCTCCGGTTTAGACCCTTGATTTGAACTAGAAACCCTTGTACATTGGTCGAACTAGCCGGTTTTGGAAAAACTGGTCCAGTTCTGATAACACTGCTCTTGGTTAGCACCAAGATCTCCAATCCCTAGCCTTTCTATTGTGTCACTGCACTTCTACTATTATATCTTTCTTTGTTAGACTTTTAGTGAATACCTTAGCTATACAGTTAGTTGCTTTTTAATTTTCTCTTCTTTTTTGCTTTCAGCATCGATATAGGAGTTGCTTTTGTTCTTCCACACTATATTCGCACTGGGCATACCTTTTAGTTCCATTGACCTGCTTTTGTGGTCGTTTGTTGGTAATCAATAAAATTATCTTATCTTATCTTATCTATATGTGAGTGATGGCAGACCCGTAAAGGGTTCCAGACTGGCAAGATAGAGGCTATGGTGGATTTCAAGTTGTTCATCAAAAGCTAAGCTCAAGTTTGTGTTGAGGAGGTGACGGAGGGGGGGGGGGGTTGTTAGAATATATATATGTTGAGGGTGAGAGGCTGTTAGAATAAAGTTAAAACACAAATGTGGTGGTGTATTTATGTTGCTTAGTTATACATTAAGTCTTAAAAGTTATTATCATGTGACCAACATGCAATTAATCTTATTGTTAGGTGGTTTAATTCCATGACTGTATTAGGGTGCTATAAATGATGTAACTGAGAGGTATTATAGTTGAGCGAGTGTGGTACAGCATATACAAGCCTTATGTGGGGCAGCCTATCATGGGCTCATTGTGATCTATATTCACTGCAGCATTAATACAAAGTTTCATATTCTCTCCACTCTCTTGTGTGTTATGAACAAGTATGCACTCTTTGAAAACTAACATCTGTTGCTAAGCCTTTGTGAGTTATCAAGGGAAATGAACTTTGAAGATGTCTTTTAAGTTGTAGAAAGCAAGCTTGTGATAATGAAATGTCTTCTGTTCTGACTTCAGAGAATTTGATAATACAGCTTGAATGATTGTAACAGACTCTCAGAGGCTTCAGAATAATGCTTATTGCTGTTTGTCAATAATCAAGTAGACATCATATTAACCTTGTTGCCATTCATTCTGAAAACAAATAGTTGTTTTCCTCACTTCTCATCTTCTTGATTTTCCATAATTTATTCCTGATTCTTTGTACAGATATGGATGGATCTGTAGGCTCAAGTTTATATCCTCTGCACAGATGCAAAACTTTGCACCTGGTATGTCAACTATTCTCCATCATGTTACGTGATTGCCTTTTCTTCTATAGGTAGACCTTAAAAGATGAGAAATAGATCGGAGGATTGAATTTTCATGCAAGTGGTTCTGTCTAAGAACAAATCCATTTTAAGTATTTTCATGTGTGGCTAATGCTTGCTATTTTATTCTATTCTTCGAGATAAGGAATTTTATATATTGGACAGAAGAAGATTTGTCTCTTTATATTTCACATCAGTTTTTGGCAATCATCTCATTTAAATTAATCTGCTTTTGCATGTATTTAGGTGAGGCATGCACAAGGGTTCCATAATCTAGCAGGATTAACAGATGAACAGGCACTCTTTTCGTATGAATATTTTGATGCTAGCCTTACTCCTTTAGGGTGGAAGCAGGTACCTACTTTGTCATAAGGAGCATCCAAAATTCCGTTTCTTTAAATCATACCTTTGAGAAGGTGCGAGTAAATTTAATCCTTATGGTCAACTAAATTTGACTGGATTGGTGACATGGCATCCATCATAGTAAATTTGTGTGTAAGAGCCTTGGCATCAGGCCATGTTTTATTGTATAGAAATGACCATAATGAATATGCTATGTGAGAATAAGGAAAGCATATTTTTTACAATGTGGATACTTCTAGACTCTAGTATTAGGTAATCCTATGCTCAATGGCAGTGCACTGCACTAGATATGTGAGAATAGGTGAGGCATATGTATAGGGTAATCCTATGCTCAATGTCAATGCACTGCCCTGGAAATATATCTTCTGTAAAGTCATTATAATTTTTGTCTGTGTTTGGCTAGAGCAGAATTTCTTGTATGTTGAATGGCTGTAGAATGTTGGTCCAAACTTGATTGATTATTATTACCCAAATGACTTGCTGAGAAAATAGAGTATCATTTTCCACTATCTAGCACTGCAAACGATTTTTTCCCCTTATCCAATCTAAATATACTCTGCTTTATTCTACAGGGTTTCCAATGTTGAATGTTCATACTTGGGTGCAAAAACCACCTTGAAATATCATCACTACTCGTTTTTCTGTCTAAGCTATAAAATAAACTTAAGAAACGGCAAACTAACTTGGAATTTGCTTTTTCCCAAGTTGTTGATGTGAAGGCTTCTGCAGAATTCTGTTGCACTGATTGACTCTGAATATATATTGAATGCAACAGGTTGAAAATCTACGCAAGCATGTTGCAGAAACTGAAATTTTTTCTAAGATTGAGTTGGTTGTGACCTCACCTTTATTGAGGTATTAATAGGTTTGGTACCTCCCACTATCCTTGAACTTTATCTTAGCTCTCCAGTTTAAATATTGAAGTACATGATATGGATGTGATAACTGAAATTGTTTTTGTAAACGATACTCACATTAGCTCAACTATGTGGATGATGATATAAAAATTTCAATTTGCTGCAATCTATGCTACTCTTTTAGGATAGCCCAGGTTCTAATTCTTTTATATTTTCTTGCAGGACCATGCAGACAGCAGCAGGGGTTTTTGGTGGTGGAGACTATATTGATGATGTGGCATCTCCTCCCTTAATGGTGGCTGGTTCTGGTAATAATAGCCATGCTTCAATTTCAAGCTCTGGTTGCCCACCTTTTATGGCTGTGGAGCTGTGTCGTGAACACTGGGTGAGAAGCATAAGTTGATATTTGCAATTTTCTGCATGTTTTTCTATAGCTGCTGTAACATAGTCTCTTTGAGATCTATACCTCCTAGAAAACAATGAAGTGGTATTGGATTCCATTTTCTGTGGAGCATCCTCTCAAAAGGAAGAATGAAATATAAAGAAAACATGCAAACTGGCCACCTCTTCACCATTGACACAGTAGTCCTAGTTAGATGTAAGATAACTGTTCATGTCTGCAAATTCTCATGCCAAGTGCCAACAATCACCTTAGCTAATTGTCACCTTTTCCCTTTGTCTATGCCGTCTCCTTCCAAGGCAGCTGAACTATTGATTACAAATGACAGTTGGAATGAGATCTATATTATACTGTCATCTTCCTATAGACTAGGGCAGCTCTACCTTATGCTTGTAAGAGCAGCCGTTGGGTATCTACTACAATCTGGATTTTTCTATTACAAGCATATCATATTTGAAAGACTGACCCCAATGCAGTGGGATCAGGATAAGGTTACCCTTATTTAGTCTATGGGACAAACTCCTAACCATGGGGAGCAATCAATGCTGTACAAGTTTCTGAAACGTGGGATATGGATGTTTAGAATGGTTAGAGTTTTGTCTAAATTTGCAGGAAATGACAAGCTGGAAGTGATAATCACATATGTAGAAATTCTGAGGTCCTATGAGGCTGCCATCTAGGTCTGTCTTTGACCTCAAGATGGCTCTAAGTTTTGTCTTCAAGACTGTCCTTAGCTGCTGTTTTAGGACAGCAAACAGTCAAGTACTTTCTTCTCACAGTTTTGATGGTTAAGTGTTCTTTTGAGGTGCCCTTGCAAGTGTTATATTATCCCAATGTTAGCACATGCAATATACTCAAAACAAATAACACTACCTCCTAGATATTTACAACTTTAAATGCTAATTTTACAATTCTAAGCATGCATGACATGAACACAAGTATTTTTGGTCAACATGAAACAAATGAACCTGATACAATAGAAGCTTGTCTCAAGCTGCAACACAAGTCCAAGAGTGAAAGATGCGCCCAAGCATGGTGTGCCCTCCTCAAACACTTGGTCATATTTGACCATTTTTGTGACTTCGACAACTTGTCAAAGATGGAGCACAAGGCAAAGCAGAGATCATGAAGCTAGACCCCCTTTTTGGGTTTTTGGGGATAATGTAATGGGACCGAGATGTCGGCCCATGGGTTTACCCATGTTTAGGCCCCTTTTTGTAATGTATAAGTAGAAGTCTAGGCTATGTAAGAAGGGACCTTTTTTAGGACACTTGAGAAGTGGCTTAGTGCTAAGAGTTGATCTGTGTGATATACTTGCAGAGTTGAGTGCAAGTATTGTAAGTGCTGAGTGCACGGATTGTAAGAAGGTTTTATGCTTAGAGCTACTTGGGGAAGGAGGATCTAGCGAGCTGCACAGATCTCTTGTCCTGCGCGGAGTAGGTTTTGAGGCTCTATGCTTGTAATTGATTGGCCAGCAATAATAGAGAAGAAGAGTTGGTGGACGTAGCCCCAGGGTGAGGGTGAACCACGTAAATCTGTGTGTCATGCTTTGTGCTGTTACTTACATGTGTTTTCCCTCTCTTGCTAAGTGCTATGACATGTTTAGATAGATTTACTTATGCTTTGTGCTTATTAGATGTGTATAGATGATAGATTTGATGTGTATGAAGTTGCTAAGTGCTTGGTCTACCAGATCCGGTTTGTTATATGTTGCTAAGTGCTGAATCATCTTAGATCTAAGTATATACTGCAATGCTTTGTGTTATCTGCAGAGTGAGATAAGGGTTAATTCTAGGTGAACTATTGATGCTAAGTGCTTTGTTAAGCGTGTAATCACAGATCTGTATCCCAGCTAAGGTTTCAGACACCTGAGTCCTGCAACCACCCCTGCCTCTACCTCGAGTGAGACTTCATTTGCTTCGAAGGTGTTGCCGAAAGGGCCGGTAGTTAGGGTTTTGTTGGTGTGCTGTTGTAGCATTGAACCCTGGGTCTGCCCTTGTGCCAACACTGCTGTTTTAGGACAACAAACAGTCAAGTACTTTCTGCTCACAGTTTTGATGGTTAAGTGTCCTTTTGAGGTGCCCTTGCAAGTGTTATATTATCCCAATGTTAGCACATGCAATATACTCAAAACAAATAACACTATCTCCTAGATATTTACAACTTTAAATGCTAATTTTACAATTCTAAGCATGCATGACATGAACACAAGTATTTTTGGTCAAATTGAAACAAATGAACCTGATACAATAGCAACTTGTCTCAAGCTGCAACACAAGTCCAAGAGTGAAAGATGCGCCCAAGCATGGTGTGCCCTCCTCAAATATTGCTCTATCCACTGAAATGAAGCACCCTTGCTCCCTGAAGCTCTAATGGAGAAACCCTTGCACACAACTCTGAATATGCGAGCCACTGAAACTGTCCTCAAAGAAATTTGACCACTGCAAGACCTCCCTGCTATAAGTGCTCCCTCCTCCAAGCAAGAACAACAACCACAAATAATCTGGGCCCTAAGCCTTCATGAGCCCTCCATGAAAGGAGGCACCCAAGCTCTCCTCTCCCAATGCTTCCATTCTCATCCTCTTTCCCTTCTTCAAACTCTCTTGGTGAACATACAAGTGAATGAGCCTGTCCTTGCCTTATGCGCCCCTCTTAAGGAAACATAAGGAAACCTAAAAGTTGGGTGGATGAGATCATCTCATCCCATCTCTATTCAATGGTTGAGATCTCTCCAAAAGAATCTCAACTCAAAACCCACTTTACTCAAGTTTCCATAATTTCACTTTATGTCCTTCAATTCACCCACAAAGTGAATTAATAGTCATTTTAGGCTAAAATGACCAAATTTCACTTTTGACTTAAATCTCCTAAGTCAAAGTGAAATTAGACATAAAGTACATGGTACATAGTACAAATTATTTTCCACTTGTGTTTAGAGGCTCAAAAACACAAGGGGACCACTTTCCAAGGTACCCAAATCTCAACACTCCCTCTTATCGAGGAAAGTGCCCTTCACCACCAATATCATCCTTATAGTGGACATGGTTGCCTACTGGCAAATACTCAGTGAGTATGGCTGTACCCTGATCAATGAAAGTAGTCTCTGACATAGATTTGCTCAGTCTGCGTGATCTATAAATGGAAGTGTCTCTCCACCTATCCAAGATCACTTAAATCTTGGTATCAAACCAAAGATCTCAAGCTTGCTCTCCCACCAAAGATTTCTACCTCCTAGTATCTCGCCAATGGTCACTACTCCTGGCATATCACCAAGAGTCACTCTCTTGGCATCTCACCAAGAGTCTCCCCTACTTGGTATCTCACCAAGAGTACCGGGCTCTCGGCATTTCACCAAGATCCTCAACTTGGCCTCTCACCAAGTGACTTCCACCTGAAGTGAATCCATAACCTGATCTGCCTGTCTCCGTAGCCAAGTGAGGCTGAAGCCTCTATGGTTCCCTACTCCTCCTCCTCATCAATTTATGATGCTCTGAAGCCCCTGCACCAACCCTTTGTCTTGACAACTCTAAAACTAAAGCTGTCCCGGGTGGACCAATCACCCCCGATGATGGTGTCCATGAAAACTGAGTCTGAGCTTCTTTTGAATCACTACTATGAGTCAATAGGTCCTCCTCAACTCTGTCTCCCCACCTGAGTTGGATGGTGTAACAGCTGACAAGGAACTAACGAACTGTTGAGATTTCGGTACCTTGGAAAGTGGTCCCCTTGTGTTTGTGAGCTTCTAAACACATGTGGGAAGTACTTTATACCTTGTACTATGTACTTTATGTCTAATTTCACTTTGACTTAGGAGATTTAAGTCAAAAGTGAAATTTGGTTATTTTAGCCTAAAATGACAATTAATTCGCTTTGTTGGTGAATTAAGGGACATAAAGTGAAACTATGGAAACTTAAGTAAAGTGGGTTTTGAGTTGAGATTTACTTGAGATGATCTCAACCATTGACTTAGGATGAGATGAGATGATCTCATCCATTCATTTCTTAGGTTTCCTTATGCATCCTTAAGGAGGGCGCAAGGGGCAAATGAGAGCTCAATTGTTCACCTTGAGAGTTTGGTGAGGAGTAGAGAAGTGAGAATTCAGAGGAGAGTTCAACAAGCTAGGGCGTACATGTTCATGGAGGGTGCAAAGCAAGTTGGAGTCTCAGTTATTTGTGGTGAGTGTGTTTGCTAGGAGGAGGGCGCAAGGCTAGCAGGGAGCACTTTGTGTGGAGCTTTCTTGTTTCTGGTTTGTGGGTTGTTGAGAGGGAAAGCAAAGGGAAGTTTGTATGTAAGGGTTCCTCATTCAACAAAGAGACAGAGCAAGGGTGCAAGGGTCTTCAGGCATAGTCAAGGAAGGAGGAGGCACACTCTTCTAGGGTCGCACATCCCAAGGAACCATTGCAAAGCTTGTGAGGAGCTTGCAAAGTATCAGGTTTCTTTGTATTTATCTTCCTTGTTGTATTACATGCTTGAAGCACGCCATATATATACATTCATCTCAAACTGGTTTTCCCCGGGGGGGGTTTATCCAGGGTCATGTTGACTAAAAATACCTGTGTTCACTTTCATGTATGTTAGAGTTTAGAACAACATTATTTCAGCACTAAAATATCTCTAGGTGTGTTATATAGCTTATGGTATGCGTGTGCTAACATCTTGTGACAAAACTATATGCTAGAGCACCCATTTGGCCTATGTAACCTTAACAAATCAGCGAAGAAGTTACTGAACAGTTTGGTGTTCTAAAACAACAACAAACCATTGTTAGATAGTTGAAACTTACAGCCAACTTGAGGTCAAAGACAAACCTAGTTGGCAGCTTGATAGGACCTGGAAAATCTTCATGGTATCAGAGCTTGGTGGCTGATTTTTGCTGAGTTTTGGACAATATATTGAGGGACTGTTTTAGACATCTTTTGGGCAGATTTTGTGGACAGCCATTGACAAAGTTTAGTGGCAGAATTTCTGTGGAGAGTTGTAGAGCAGTTGGTGG
Organism: Picea engelmannii; assembly: GCA_009831015.1. Classification (NCBI taxonomy): domain Eukaryota; kingdom Viridiplantae; phylum Streptophyta; class Pinopsida; order Pinales; family Pinaceae; genus Picea; species Picea engelmannii. Next base: position 970,023 of record ML779684.1, on the reverse strand, counting down.
ACATTTTTGTCAGTCTCTTTTCACACCTACGTGGTAGGAGTGAGGCTGATTTTTCACGACCTCTTTTCACACCTATATTGCTAGGAGTGAGG
>ML779684.1:939373-954398 GCA_009831015.1 Picea engelmannii | reverse complement strand
TTCACTTTTGACTTAAAACTCCTAAGTCAAAGTGAAATTAGAATCATAAAGTAAAGTATGAGGGTAAAAGTCTTCCCCCTTTGTGCTTAGAGACTCATAAGCACATGGGAACCACTTTCCAAGGTATCCAAATCTCAACAGAATGCACACTCTCTCGCAAACTGATCACTGAACTCTATCTCCTCTGTTGTCGCTGCTGACACATCCTGTTGCTTCTTCTTCTGCTTGGGACATTGTCCTGCATAGTGACCCATATCACCACAAACAAAGCATCTCACTGTGCTCATGTCTCTCTTCTGCCCACTGCTGCTGCTGCTCTCTCCTCCCTGTGGTGGGGCCCCAATCTTGGGACCCTGTCGACCTCCACGACCGGTCTTCTTCTTGCCCTTTGTCCAAAGAACAAGGTCCTCAACACCTGGAACTGACTGTTGCTGCTGTCCAGAAGCCTTGGCTGCAAGCCTAATCTCCTCCTGGACGAAGTCATCCCACATCCTCTCCCATGTAGGCATAACCTCCCTGGCAACAATGCCACGCACAAATGGACCCCAAGGTTTGGTGAAGATATTCATAGCTGTCCTCACCAAATATTTAGGGTTCACCACCTCTCCAACGTCTCCAAGCTCGTCTCTGATCTGGGTGTATCTACCAAGGACTCATCCTCGAGCATGCGAATTCTCCTCAGTCGATCATGAAGAACCAACTTCCGGTTCTCATTAGAGCTCTCATACAACTTGCATAGAGATGCCCACATCTCGTATGCACAGGTCTTTCCAGTCAAGTGGGGAATAATGTGATCTCTCATAGCATAAAAAATGATCCTCTTTGCCTTGTTGTTCCTCCTCCTGAACTCTACCACCAAGACGGGAGCAGTGACAGGAATGGGAGGAACAGTTGCCTCGACTATGTCCCATAGCTCGAGGTCCTCTAAGACAAAGACCATCCTTGCCTTCCAAGGCGACCAATTGCTAGCCCCAGCTAGCCTATCCTCCACACGCATATGAGATACTGACATGTATGTCAAACTGTGCTCACTTTGATGCTCCAAATGCAAAGGAACGCTGCCTCACTCTTGTCAACACGGGTGTGAAAAGAGGCAAGTAAAACCCCGACCTCACTCCTAGTCAGTAGGTGTGAAAAGAGGTCGTACACTATAGCCTCACTCCTGTCCACACAGGTGTGAAAAGAGGCTGTCCACAAGTGTCAAAAATCAGCCCAACAAATCCACCCACAACTGTCCACAAACACTGTCAACTAGCTGTCCAAAATCTGCCCTGAGCTGTCCAACTGACACTGAATGTGAGGTACCTTCAGATCTGAAGTTTACCCACTGTTTTGGACTAAAAACTTGCTGTCCAAAGCAGCCAACAAATCTGATACGAAAACTCACAAAACTGCCCACAAAAGTGCTCCAAAATCAGCAAGTCTAAGCCACCTTTGGCTTTGATACCATGTAGATTTTCTGAGGTCCTATGAGGCTTCCACCTAAGGTCTGTCCTTGACCTTAGTATGGCTCTAAGTTTCGACTGTATGGCTGTCTTCTTTTGCTGTTTTAGGACAGAAAACAGTCATCCAACTTTCTGCTCAATGTTTTGATGGTTAAGTTCTCTTTTAAGGTGTCCTTGCAAGTGTTTTCTTTACTCAATGTTAGCACATGCAATATAACTTAAAACACATAACACTACCTCTAGATCTTTTAACTTTAAAATGATGATCTACACTTCTAAGCATGCATAAATTTGACACAGGTATTTTTGGTCAACATGACCCTGGATAAACCCCCCCGGGGAAAACTAGTTTGGGATATATGTCTATATAATGGGAAAATAGATGGTGGAATACAACAAGTACAAAATGTAGATGAACTTGTTACAATAGCATCTTGTCTCAAGCTGAAGTACAAGTCCAAACCAAGCAAGAGCGCCCTAGCATGGTGCTCCCCTCATAAATGCTACCAAATCCACCAAAACTGCTGCAGATGCCAACTGGAAGCTCTGATCTGGAAACCCCTCCACAATAATCAAGCACTGATGAGTAGCCTCCCTTTGAAACATACCCCACTGCAATCTGACAGGTGAAAGTGCTCCCCATTGATGATGCACCCTCCTCCTCAAGTGCGCCCTCCTCAGATTTGAAAGCTCCCCACTAAATAAACAAGGCCAATAGATGAATGCCTCCCTCCATGAAAGAAAGCGCCCAAGCTCTAGCCTCCTCATGCATCAAACCTCATCTCAATGCTCCCTCTCTTCCTCTCCAAGTGAGCATAACAAGGAAAATGCGCCCCTCCTCCATGTAGCATGCGCCCTCACAAGTATAGAAGCTAAACCTCCATGGATAACCTCTCCATGCAAGCTCAATCCAACAAGAGCTTCCTCCTCAAGCTCTCAAGGGTTTCTCCTCAAACCCTCATCAAGTGTGCTCTCCTCTCCTTGAGAAATGCACCTCTCCTCTTCTCCAAAACTCACAAGTGAAGAATGAATCTCAAAATGCACTATACCCTCACTTTAGCCTCCTTTGGCCAAGCCCTAATATATTAATGGCCTAGATCCAATCTAGCCAATTCTAATCAATGGGTGAGATCTCATCCAAAAATCTCACTAAGGAAACCCACTTTCCTTAGTTGTTTTATGTCTATTAATTCACCCACATTGTGAATTAAATGTCACTTTAATGCTTAAGTGACATATTTCACTTTTGACTTAAATCTCCTAAGTCAAAGTGAAATTAGAATCATAAAGTAAAGTACAAGGGTAATAGTCTTCCCCCTTTGTGCTTAGAGACTCATAAGCACATGGGGACCACTTCCCAAGGTACCCAAATCTCAACATAGAGCTATGTTTCCCGTTGCACCAGGAAACCATGGTAGATCCCAAGGTAAAAAAACAATTGGATGTGCTCTTCCGGTCCACTGCGCTCCCTGCCCAATCTGCATCGACATATCCCTGCAAACTCATGTCTACACTGGAGGCATTTCACAGGCCATATCCAATTGTGCCTTGTAGATATCTCAATACATGCTTCGCTACTATCCAGTGAGTCTGTCTCGACTCACTCATCAATTGAATAAGTACATTCACTGCATAGCATATATCAGGTCTGGTGTTAACGAGATGCATCAATGATCCAATCAGTTGTCGGTACAAATGTGGATCAATCTCGCCTAAATCAGTAGAAGCATCATTCATTTTCTTCAAATCCATCACCATCGGTGTAGGCATGGATTTACACTTTGTCATACCGAACTTCTTCAATATCTCCACTGTATATTTTCCTTGACTCAGGAAAATCTCATCAGTCCTCTGCCATACTTCTAGTCCCAAGAAGTAGTGCATCATACCTAGATCCTTCATCTCGAATTTAGAAGTCAATGCTCGCTTGCATTCATCAATAAGTCTTTCTGAACCGGTGAGGAATAAGTCATCCACATACAAGACGAAGATTAGACACTTGTTACCAACAATATGATAATATAGGTTTGGATCAACAACACTCTTGCTGAAGCCCAAACTCATCAAGAATCCATCCATCTTCTTGTACCAAGCACGAGGTTCTTGCTTTAGTCCATACATGGCTTTCTTCAACCTGCACACATGAGTTTTCTCGTTGTGTATCACGAATCCTTCTGGCTACTCGATGTAAACTTCTTCCTCAATCTCACCATTGAGAAATGTTGTTTTTACATCCATCTGATGTAGTTTCCAACCCATGGATGCAACTAGTGTAATGATAGTACGGATGGAAGTGTATCGGGCTACTGGAGCAAATGTCTCCTCATAGTCAATTCCCTCCACCTGCGAGAATCCTCTGGGTACAAATCTTGCTGCATGTTTGATCTTATAGATCCACTTGGAAGTTACTACAAACTTCCCTTCTGGTCTTGGAACAATATCCCACACATCATTCTTCAAGATGGATTGATATTCTTCTGCATGGCATCTTGCCATACCTTCTAACCTGTCGCTTCTCCATGACAAGAAGGCTCATAATCAATGATGTGGCTCATGGTTGAAACGTAGATCGAAAATCTCTTTGGTCTCTTGCTCTCTCAGGATGTGCCTTGATGAGCTGCATGGCCCTTTGCCTCTTGCAGAGTTTGTCGAGCCCAGGTAGGCCTTTTATGCCCTACTGCAATATCTCTGGGGATATCAACTGGGGCAACTGCATCAGCTGGAACAACTGGAATAATGGTTGTCTCCCTCTGAATTGTTGAAGGGGGAGAAGGTATTGTCTCGCTGTCGATCTCCATCTAAGATTTTCTAGATCTTTGAAAGGCCTCTCTTCTTCAAAGATAACATCTCTGCTTACCTCAATCTGTCTGTGACCAGGGATGTAGATCTTATATGTTTTCGAAGATTCACTGTATCCCACAAATGTACCTTTTCTGCCTGAAGGGTCTAGCTTGGATCTTTTCTCTTTGGGTACATGAAAGTATACTGGACACCCAAATATCCTAAAGTGTCCAATCTCAGGCTTCACTCCGGTGAAGGCTTCTTCAGGAGTTATGTTCTTCAAAATCTGGTGAGGACTTTTGTTCTGAACATATACTGCTGTCATGCATGCTTCTGCCCATAGAATCATAGGTAGACTCTAATCATGTATCATTTCTTTGGTTGCCTCAATGATGGTTTCGTTCTTCCTCTCTACAACCCCATTTTGTTGAGGGTTGTAAGGAACTGTGTACTCCCTCTTGATCCCTACTTCAATACATAAATTACTGAAATCTTTGGAGGTGTATTCTCCTCCATTATCTGATCTTAGTACCTTGATCTTTCTTCTGGTAAGGTTCTCAACCTGAGCTTTGAATTCTTGAAATATTGCAAGGACTCCATCCTTGGTCTTCAGGAAATAAATCCAAGTTTTCTGAGAGTGATCATCTATGAAGAGTATATAGTACAAATATCCATTCAGGGAGGAAACGATCATTGGCCCACACACATCTGAATGTATCAAGTCCAAGACATCTGAATGTATCAAGTCCAAGATTTCCTTGGATCTATTGTCACTTCTCAAGAAGGACCCCTTGACATTCTTGCCAAGTGCACAACCTCTGCAAACACCTTTATGCTGAATCTGTATCTCTAGAAGACTTGTTACCATTTTCCCTAGAGATGGAAGGGCTCTATAATGAATGTGAGCAAGTCTCCTATGCCATAGCTCACTCAAGCTAATAGTATCATGTAATAGGGCCTGGACTGGTTTGATAGTTAACCTGTATAAGCTTCTTTTTCGAACACCAATTACTCTGGTAGAATTTATATGAGAGTCCTTGTGCCATGCAAGAACTTTTCCTTCAGAAAAAGTAACCTTGTAGCCTTTGTCTTCTAAGGCAGAAATGGAGAAAAGGTTCCTCTTCATCCTAGGTACATATAGTACTTCACTTAACTAAAGAGGTATGTCAAAATCTAGTTAAAAAGTAGAAGTTCTAACCCCTTTCACATTATATTTGGCATTGTCTCCAAGAACAACATGTAGATTGGTCTCTTTCTCAACAAGATCAATCAAGTGATCTTTAAATTTGGTCATGTGCCTAGAGGCACCACTGTCAATTAACCAAGTAGCATCATTAGTAGGAACAATACCTTAGAGTGCTGAAATGAATAAGAAGGCTTCTTCTTTGATGGCTTCGTCTCTCTGAAGTCTTGGCTTACAGGGACTGTATTTGCTTGATCCATCAAGCTTATCTTCCATCATAGTTTTGTTCATCATATTTTCAGATTCTTCACAAACCCTTACCAACTGGGCTAGGAAACCTAACGGTCAGGCTAAGCTAGCAATATTAGGTTTCATCGGGCTTATGACTGCCAACAATAAGCCTTGAAAGTCAGAAGAACACTATTGAGTTGAAAAACTCCTTCAATACGCTGCAGAAACCCTAAATCTGAATTTTTTGCAGAAAATTGCGAAACCCTGGGGCCAAAAATTCAAAATGCTCGGAAATGCAATGTGAAGGTTGCTGGAGGTGCACTGAAGGAGGCCGTACACTCCTATGCAATTTTCAGCCCCAACTTCCAGGTATTAAGTGTTGGAAGACCCAAAAAGAGAGGGTCGTACAGATTTTCTGGAAATCCTAGGAGGGTCGTACAGTTCTGCAGAAGTGAGAGGATGGCTTGCTTGAAGCTTGTGTAATGGGTTCTTGAAGACCTATGCTCTGATACCATGTTCAATTTTCACTATGCTAGGCTCAAGTATGAGGTTTATTTCAATTTTAGCATTTACTTGAACCATAAACAAATGTAGCTACACCATTCACAATGGCTGCAATAACCAAGATCACAAGAAGAAATACCATGCACAAGTACACAAGAAATATCTTGGGAAACCCTTCTCGACAAGGGAATAAAACCCAACAATCCTTTGCTATATTCTCAAGAGAAAGACCTCTCACACCATAAACTTAACAGACAAAAGGGTATTGTCCAAAACCAAGAAGCTAACGCCCAAGAGAGATGCACACTTCATCCCTAGAAGATGTACTTGTTGAAATTTCCAAATGACAAGTGACTTGTGTGTGTTGTGTGTTTTCTCAATGGGGAAATTACCTTTATTTATACCAGATTGGACAAACCAAAAATGGTGTCTATTGGCTCAACAGGGCCGACCTTAATAACTTAGAAAATAATTAAATATTACAACAACCATTAATTGTCTTTTACATATGGTGGAGCCAATCTGTACCCTTTACATCACAATTAGGGTTACAGGTAAATCTCACTCTCTGAAAATATAGCAAGGGATCTTACCCACCCACTAGTGCTCAACCACTAGGGACACGTCCTCCTGTGCTCATCCACAAGGATGTCCTACTCAATAGATCTCTATCTCACTAAGTCACACATGAGAATCATTTGGAGTACCACATCGTCTGAACTCTCTGCACAGAGGAGAACAATACACCCATCACATGGGCACCTTCACCCCTCACAAGGGTACACATCGTTTCATCTCAAACGACACACCCATCTTATGGGCATCCTCACCCCACATAGGGGCATACACATCGATACACCCATCTCATGGGCATCCTCACCCCACACAGGGGCACACAACGTCCCATCTCAGTCTCAGAGAGGAACAACACACCCAACACATGGACTCTCTCTATAATGATCCCAAGCCATTATGCTAGGAAAATCACGGTTTTGGGTGTCTTTTAAACTTTTTTTGGTTGTGGTATTACATCAAACACTTCGYTGACCTACTTGTTTAGATGTGTTTACTTGTTAAATGGCCTCTTGATTTCGGCCTTAGGGTTTACTGATGTGTTTATATGAGTGTTTGCAGCAATAAACAAGAAGATACAATCATGGACATACCTCAATCATATGCAATATGATAGACAAGCCAAAACATCTCAAATATGCTTTTATTCATGAAATAGAGAAACCTGCTACAATGAAAATGCCCATCTGGAATGCTCAACAGATGGCTAAGTAGATAGACATTAGAGCTGCTACAAAATGCTCCAATAGAAGACTACAATAAGCCTCCAAAGGCTGGATATACAATGAAGATTGAATACAAGTAGATCTGGGCTGTAAGAATGCTAAGCCCCAAAGCTGGAAGGTGCCACACCCTGCTGGATAGCTAAAGCTCCTCAACAATTCGGCCCTGCTGCCAAAAGTGTCCAATCACCCCAAGAAATATGTCAAATGATAGATAGGGAAACTGTAAGCACAACCCAGGTGCTCAAATCTCTAAGGCCACTCTCCAACCCTATAGATCTGGTTCTCCTCAAGGAATGGTGTGCCCCCCTCGATGCCTAAAACCCTAATAATTCAACCTCTCTCCTAGAGACCTCCAACAACTCCACCAATCCACTAGAATGATAGATCGGGGCATGGCAATGAAAACCCAAGTGCTCAACTGGGCAAAATACCTGCTAGATCCTTAGATCTAGATACCCTCCAAATAATGGTGCGTCCTCCTCTTAGGGAAATCGTCCCTCTCTCAATGCCAATCAATCCTCCATAATAATACCTCCAAAAACATCCAATAATGGCGCTATGGTACCTGCAAGGAAAACCCAATACCTGGAATTCCCGAAATCTCTTCTCCTCAGCTAGAATGAATCCTCCCTCAAGGGATGGTGCGCCCCTCTTGTTGGAAACCCTCAACTGGTGTGCCCTCTCTCTATCTGCACATGTAACTGGTGTAGAATCCTCCTGCAACTGAGTAGATCTGGAACTAGAATGGTGTGGGAGAGTATTGCATCTTCGAGACCAAGCTTGGGACAAGCTAGGTGGAATCTTTCACCATCGAATCATCCTCTAGGTTTTGTTAAGTCAAAACCCTCAAAACCCCCAATTCTGGGCTCACTAGCTAAAAGCTAGATATCAAAAGATACATGAATGAATGAGTAGAGGCCCTTGCCTTTCCTTTATACTTTTTGGCTCACCTTGTCCCTCAAAAGTGACTTTCATTTTATTAATAATTAATTAATTAATTAAATCACTTTAATTAGTTAATTCACCTTTTTACCACTGAAAATCGTCTTATCTCTCGTTGTGGCTTCCCTGGCCACTGAAAGTCACTTCTAAGCATCCCATCCTATAGTGCTGCTTCTCCCGATTCCAATGAGCTATTACACTGAGAGGTTCCTCCAAGTAATGTGCCCAAAATGACCTCTTCAGTGAATTTAATTGACTTATAGCTAAAAATACTCTAAACCATGGAAATCGTCGGAATGCCTCGGAACGCCTCGGAACCAAAGCCAATCTATGCGGAATGGCTCATCATGATGAAATAGGATGAGCAATGCAAGTTGGACCCCACAATGTCTCTCAATAACCCTTGTACTCTCTATAACATCCATCTGGCTACTCTGGTCATCACAAAGCTCTGCATTATGGTGATGTCCCAAAGTGGGGACATTATAGTCCTCCCTGCTAGAAAATTGCTTGTCCTCAAGAAATAACCAAATCCCCTCAAATAAAATACCAGGATCCCATGTCCACCTATGGGATACACAGTAGAACCCATCCAAAGATGAACACTCATACACTCTGCCCCCTAGGTCCCATGTCAAGTCATGAACTGCTCGCCCCTAGGAAGCATAACCCTGAAATATACCAACTCTGGGAGTCTCCTGCATATGACACATGGCCTCATCTCGGAATGAATTCATCCTCCAAGTCTCTACCAAGATCCTTACGGCCTCCATCAACTACACATGCTGATACCCGAATGAGGTGCTGCAAGACCTCCGTGAGACACCTGCAAGCGATGCGCTCCTCTCAACACTGAAGCTCAATGGAGAGTTAGAATAACTTTCCCCTGCAATGGTCCACTCTCCCCTGTCAGTCAGTGAAATGCTCAGTCCTGCAATCCCTGGGTCCCATGCTAACCTCTGTTGAAGATCACCATGCTGGCCCTGCACTACTCTAACTATGACTGTCTGGCCCCTGCATACATACTGGATCCTCCTCCCCTAGATCCTCATGCTGAAATACCTATGACCACTGGACCTGCTGTCCATGAACTATGTCTGTAAGGACATCTATGTAGAACAAGTACTTGTCCACCCCTCTCCACATCCTATCATGATGATCAAGAGTGAAAAGATGCCTCGCTCTATCAGATAAATACCTGCAGGTCCACTCCAAACCAACCCCTGGTGGAGTATGTGGCTCTCTAACGCAACCTGGGTCATCATGTAGCGAAACATCCTACTAGCCAAGTGAACTCCCGGATCCCATGGCAAACTTGGAGGTTTATCACTTCCAATCTTTGCTGGCTGCTCCTGTGTCAGGTTGATCACTGTCTGAAGCCCTCTGTGCTCCACTGCTATCATCTGGCCTATGGTGCTCACCATCACGTACCACGTCTCAGCTGACTGCCTATGACGATTCACCTCTATCCTGCTAGATGCCGTAAGAGTACTCTTGTCAGGTGGTCTCGACCTAGTCACTCTCCATGCCCTCAGGCACTGTCTATCTATCGTCATGTTGTTGTCCATGATAAAAGTGTCGGGAAAAGGTAACAAAGACCTCTGTAGCTAACTGTAGGGCTGAAAAATACCATCTTCCTCGGTCAATCCCAAGGACTCGACCAAGAGCACGTCTACCTGTACCCTTGATAATTGCTCGCCCGTAGCCCTCACTAAACCCCAATCATCAGGTACAACTAGAAGTAACTCCCCCAAATGCTGGTAAATCAATCTCCATCTCCTATCACCCACGCAACTGCTGAAACGGTGAAGGTGATATCTCATAACCATATGATGCTACAAAGGAGTGGCCTCAGATAGAGTGAGCATCATGTCTGATTAGTCAGATAGAGTATGGTTTCGAGAGATGATGCAGCTGATGACACTAATGATGATGATGGTGCTCATGATCTAGTCATAAGATAGTATATACTGTTAATGTTTAAGCCATAATTATAGTTCTTTGCATTTCAATAGATAACAATAGCATAATACAAGATCATTGAGAAATACACAATCACAAGAGACACAGAATTTATCCTGGGAAACCCTCTAGGGGAAGAAAACCCAACAAAACTTCCTTATTATATATAGCCAATACAATGCTAAGAGATAACTTAAACTAATACAAAAGATCCTCTCCCAAAGATGCGCCACTCTCTCTCTCTCTTCTCCAACTGCAATTCTGAAACTTGTCTCTTAATGAACAAGTAAGGTGTGTGTCTAAGTGAGGCGCTGGCCTCCTTATTTATACAAATCCGGTACGTGTGAAGTGCCTCTTCACTGGCAGGGCCGACTTCTCAAACTGGGTGGTTATAACCACCTTTATTATATTTCGGGGCCTCTTTAATATATTCTGGGGCCGACTTTTCTTTCTGCCTATTACAATTACATTATGACCAATCCGCAAAAGGGGATTTGGTCCTTTTACAATAGCTGACATGATCAATCCACAATGGGGATTGATCCAATGAATAATATATCAAATAATAATAAGAATACACTTTGCAGTTACATTATTTTAACACTCCCCCTTAACAAGAAGGGTATTCTTCAAGAACATCATGTGAGAGAGAGAGGACAACATCATCAACAACATCAAGTGGGTGAGAGGATAGCATCATCAATATCATCTTGGAACACTGACTGGCGTATCTATAAATCATTGAAAGTTTTCTTCATCGGCAACATCGTCATTCTCAAAGGAATGCAATCATCATCTGCATCAATATGTATTAGTATAAAGCTAATACACCATCATCATCACAGCATGAGGCTGGCTCATCATCATAATACTGGACTGGCTTTATGTCACAGCTGTAAGGCTGGAAGCACAGTGCTCGTCTTGCTTTACGTCATAGCAGTCGAGCTGGAAGCAAGAAACTCGTCCTGCTTTATGTCACAATAATCAAGCTGGAAGCAGGATACTAGACTGGCTTTACGTCACAGATGTCAAGCCGGAAGAACAGTTCTAGTCTCATCTCATAGTCTTTCTTTACGTAACAACAGTCAAGCTGGAAGCAAGAAACTCGTCCCGCTTTACGTCACAACAATCAAGCTGGAAGTAGGATACTAGACTGGCTTTACGTCACAACTGTCAAGCCAGAAGCTCAGTGCTAGTCTCATCTCATCGTCTTGCTTTACGTCACAACCATCAGGCTGGAAGCAAGATACTAGACTGGCTTTACGTCACAGTTGTCAAGCCGGAAGTACAGTACTAGTCTCATCACATCTTCTTGCTTTATGTCACAACCATCAGGTTGGAAACAAGATACTAGACTGGCTTTACGTCATAGCTGTCAAGCCGGAAGCACAGTACTAGTCTCATCTCATCGTCTTGCTTTACGTCATAGCAATAAAGATGGAAGCAAGATACTCATCCTGCTTTACGTCACAACTGTCAAGCCGAAAGCAAGATACTAGACTGGCTTTACGTCACAGCTGTCAAGCCGGAAGCACAGTTCTAGTCTCATCACATCATCTTGCTTTACGTCACAACAATGAGGTTGGAAGCAAGAGATGTCTCATCACAACAACTACTCCCCCTTTCGAGGAAGGTTGTTTCGGACTATACCAAGCTTATCTCAAAAGTTCTCAAACTTTATACGAGATAGAGGCTTGGTCAACACATCAACAACCTGTTCATTCGTGCTAATGTACTGGAGCTTTAAGGCTCCTCTCTGCACCATGTCACAGATGTAATGATATCGGATCTCTATGTGCTTCAACCTGTCGTGGAATACAAGATTCTCTGTCATCTTTATGCAGCTCTGGTTGTCACATAGGATCGTGGTTGCTTCCGTCTCTAGGTCAAATAGACCGGTCAACAACTTTCAAAGCCATATAGCTTCGCAACTGGTAGAACATGCAGCAATGTATTCTACTTCCGTTGTGCTGAGAGCAATGCTGGATTGCTTCCTACTCTGCCACGAGATCATGGTTGATTCCAAACTGAAACAACATCCTGAAGTGCTTTTCCCGTCCGAAACACTTCTTGCCCAATCTGCATCAGTATATCCACTCAATGTGAAATCATGATCTCCATCATAGCTGAGACCATAATCTATTGTACCCTTAAGGTACCTCATCACATGTTTTGCAACCACTAGGTGAACATGTCTGGGTTCTACTAGAAACTGACTGAAGGTGTTCACGACAAAACAAATGTCTGGTCTAGTGTTCATCAGGTACATCAACGATCCAATAATCTGTCTGTACAGCGTGGCATCAATTAATTCTGACGAAGTGTCGACCAACAGCTTCAGCTTCGCTTCCATGGGTGTATTCATGGACTTGCATTCCAACATGTTGAATCTCTTCAGGATTTCAACTGCATACTTCCCTTGATTAAGGAAGATCCTTTCTGGACTCTGCCATACCTCAAGACCTAAGAAATAATGCATTAGGCCAAGGTCTTTCATTTCAAATTCTGAGGCAAGTCTCTTCTTACATTCGGTGATGATCTTTTCTTCTCCGGTTAAGAATAAGTCATCCACATATAGCAATAATATTACTGGCTCATCGTTCATAACCTTGAAGTAGAGGTTAGAATTTGCTTTACTCTTGGTAAAGCCCAAGCTCGTAAGGAAACTGTCTATCCGGCCATACCAAGATCTAGGAGCTTGCTTTAATCCGTATAACGCTTTCTTCAATCTGCAGAGATGAGACTTCCTCTCTTCAACTTCAAATCCTTGAGGTTTCTCTATATACACTTCCTCTTCGATGACACCATTTAGGAAGGTTGTCTTTACGTCCATCTGGTGCAGCTTCCACTTCATCTTAGCTGCAAGAGCTATGATGGTTCCGATCGAAGTGTATCTGGCTACAGGAGCGAATGTCTCTTCATAGTCAATGCCTTCTCTCTGAGGAAAGCCACGAGCAACAAATCTTGCTTTGTACTTCTCATTACTTCCATCAGCAACATGTTTTATTTTGAAGAGGCATCTGGACGATACCACATCCTTGTTATTCGGTCTGGGAACTATTTCCCATACATCGTTCTTTATTATGGATTGGTATTCTTCTGTCATGGCATCTACCCATTCTTTCTTCTGAATGGCTTCTTCTAAGCAGGTAGGCTCCTTTTCTAGGAGATCACATAGCAAAGCCATATAACTGGAGAATGGCTTAGGTTTCTTCACATGTCTCGTGGTTCCTTTGGGAACACCATACTTCTCTCCATCTTGAATAAGCTCTCTAGCCCAAGCTGGCTTTCGTTTATGGAGGATCGTCATCTGAGGAGGTTTTTGAAACTCTGCTACGTCATGATCTGCTAGAATTTCCTCATAAGGGGAAGTTACGACTTCCCTCATTGGTTGAGTAGTTCTGGGAACCTCCCTCACTGCAGTTTTGGGGATTACGGGTTCCTCTTCATATACTTCTTCAAGCTGACATCTTCTTGATTTCTTGAGCTCTGCATCTTCATCAAAGGTCACATCCTTGCTGATCTCAATGTGATGGTGACCTAGTATATAGATTCTGAAGGCCTTGGAGACCTCACAGTATCCCACAAATATTCCCTTCTTTCCTGAAGGTTCTAGCTTGTTTCTCTTCACTTTCGGTATATGTATAAATACTGGGTAGCCAAATATTTTGAGATGGCTTACCTCTGGCTTCTTTCCGGTGAACATCTCTTCCGGGGTCTTGAACTCAAGTGCACTATGGGACAATCGGTTTTGCACATATACAGTTGCCATTGCTGCTTCTTCCCATAAGCACATAGGAAGATCTTGATCATGGATCATAGTCTTCACAGCTTCCATTATCGTTCTGTTCTTTCGTTCAGCTACATCGTTTTCTTGGGGATTATAGGGAGTAGTGAGTTCCCTCTTGATCCCAACATCTTTGCAGAAGTTCACAAACTCTTTTGAGGTATATTCTCCTCCATTATCTGACCTGAGTATCTTGATCTTTCTTTTGGAAAGGTTCTCTATCAAGGCTTTGAATTCCTTGAACTTGTTGAACACTTCATCCACTAATGGAGGACGATGGCATTGGGCCACACACATCTGAATGAATGAGTTCTAGGACTCCTTCTGCTTTGTTGTCTCTCTTCGGAAAAGGGTTCTTGATGTTCTTCCCTTGTGCACATTCATTGCATACGCCTTCATGGTCAACCTTGAGTTCTGGTAAACCTGTGACCGCTTTGCATATGTATGGTAGCGCCTTGTAGTTAATGTGAGCTAATCTTCTATGCCAAAGTTCCCATGGATTCTCAATGGCATGGGTCATGGCAGCTTCTGAGTGACCCTTTAGCTTGTGCAAGCCACCTTATTTTCCAATGATGATTTCTTCATTTATGGTCTCTCCTTTAGTACGTTGCCTTCTACAACCTTCACTATAGCTTCCGCAGGGTTATTACTTGTGACCTGGAGCAAGGTCAACAAAACAACAAGCAAGAGTAATATCTTGATGATAATATAAGGTAATAGTACGAACAATCATCACAGTAGCTCCTTTAGAGCTTGTTGCCGTCCTAATGCACACTTGCTAACGTGAGCTAAGTCCAACTCACTTAGTGTGCCCTCGGAGACACAATGTCTAAGTTCCAAGTCCACACTGTCACCTTGACTGGAACTTCTTCCTTCTAGGCTTACTCCTAGG
>ML779684.1:914430-925940 GCA_009831015.1 Picea engelmannii | reverse complement strand
ACATCATACTTTGTGAGAATCTCTCAGTTAAGAGATCAACTACAAGCTATTGAAGAGACCATTTCAGAGAAGGAATTGGTAAACATAGTACTCAATGGTCTTCCCAAGACGTGGGATGCATTTGCCGCAAGCATGAACACAAGGAAGGAGTATCCTACATTTGAAGAACTTAGCACTTGCTGTGCTCAAGAAGAATCCAGGAGCAGTGCAAAAGAGAAACCCCAAAAGAAGTACGATGATCAAGCCTTCATAGCAAGATTCAAGAATTTCAGGAACAAAAAGGAACGTTGGTTCAAGGAGGAAGACAAATCAAGAGAAAGATATTTCAGAAATACAATGCTTCAACTGTCGAAAGTATGGTCACTACAAGAATCATTGTCCCGAGCTAAAGAAAAGGAAGGAGAAACACGAAGCATCAGTTGCCAAAGAAAAGGAACCTACAAAGAAGACTAAGCAGGATGAAAGAGACTTCTTCTTCTGAAGGTAACAATACTCTTCTTAGTTCTTGTACATATCTTGTATATCTATCTCTTAGAAGATAATATGTTCCAAGAAGAACTATACTTATGGAAGAACAACAAGATAAGGATTGCTATCATTATACAAGTCAGATAATACACATGAAAGGATGAAATACATCAAACAAATCATGTGGAAGCTATTACAAGATAAGCCGAAATCATAATCAATCTTAAAGAGACTTAGAAGAAGCAAAGACAGAAATAAGTCAACAATCAAGAGGAAATTGAAGAAAGGCTTATAACACTTTGCAGAAGGGAATAAGGATGCAGACGAAAGCATGGACTCTCATAAATGGAGGGAGCCAATTATATATCACCAAAAAGAAGAGCATGCATTCATACATGAAGTAAGGATTAGGAGGGAGCTAATCCTATGATCCATTGAAGATGATGAAATATATATCCATGGTAGCAGCCATGAAAAGCAGTACGTGTTCAGTTTGACTTTAGAAGAAGTCTTCTTCGAAAAGAAGCCTTAAATTATCCCTGGTTGTCCATCCACATTCGTGATCCTATGACGAAAGAAAGAAGTGGAATCTTTAGGGCATGGAATCTATAAGAAACTCCATGGACCCAAGAGCTAAAGAAAAACATTAGGAAGAACATGAAGATCCCAAGAAAGAAAAAGAAGCCAGAATAACCAGTCATTCTATCGAGAATCACAAGATTACCAGCTTGATATGAACTCACTAAAAGCAATCAAGCAGAGGAACTGAAAGTCGTGATGAAGAGCAGTGTGTTATCTCCTCAAATAACATAGTCAAATTTGTTAATTTTAGGTTTCGGTGGCTTAAAAGAAAATTTCGGGGCTCTCCTAACCACCGAAATCGCAGACAAGTTTGAAATGGTTACAACACTGTCAATCTTGGAGTAGTGATTATGCTACAGATATGGGGGAACTTTTGTTGGAGGTTTCAATACACAGTACAGGGTTCACGTGATGTTGAAAGCGATAATATTAGAACTAATCTTTGAAGCCTCTATTTCACAAATTGTTGCTCCTATTCATCTAGCATTTAAATCCAAAATATACCTCGGCCTGGCTCTATCAAGATTGCAGCTGATATGCCTATGTTAACTGAACCATGTGTTTTAGATGCTCTATTTCCTTTTGTGCTTGGAGGAACATGTGCCATATTTGGTACATTCGGTTGTGGTAAAACTATCATCACTCTTGCAAACAAAGGCATACCTCATCATAGCTGTTGCAGACAAGAAAACATGATCAAAAGGTGTTGGATCAAATCATGTGCTATTTGGTTTTGAAACAAATGCATACTAAAGAGATACAACACTGATTTCTGCAACTTATTTGAAGCAACCCTGAACTTAAATGAACAACCTTGAAGATCAAGAAGCTGAGAGGAAACATATTTTTGCAATCTTGAAAGTTATTTTCAAAACAGGGCTTTCGGTGGCTTAGGCAGGCTTTCACAACTGCCCTTAGCCACCGAAAGCAGAGCTTTCGGTAGCTTACAGGCTAGAAATTTTGGCTCCTTAGCCACCAAAAGCACAAAAAATTGCAGAATGCTCTTCTTTTTGCTCGGATCGATTATTTTTGTTTCCAGATCATGTGGGGATGGTTTTTAATGAAAGATAATAATTAAAGGGATACAAAACATCATCCCTTTTCATCTTTTGAGGTAGATGATAAGACAAGAAGACTAAGTGGTCTTTCTATTTTTGGGTAAAAATGCACAAATTTTAGTCAAAAAGTCAAAATTTGACTTGAAAAAAGTGTATTCAAGAGAAGATGATGACTATTACTCAAAGATATTATCAAATCTCATCCATGGGTGCAGGTGACACTTCATTTGATCAATAGAAATATTCTAGGGATCAATTCCTAAAATGTAGGAATATGACTAGATTTGGAAATCTGGATTTTCCTGTTTTAGTCACCTTCTTGGGAGACAGATCCTAATCATCTGGAAGAGTATTTTTCGAAACTGAAGGAGGTTTTTCATAAGCACGGGCTGATATTCAATAACCTCTCTCAGTGCCCCACGATATACTTTGATTTGTGAAATATAGGTCAATCTTTGAGCACCATATTTCCAGAAATTAAATACTCTGTTTTTTCTATTTTAGTCACTGTCTTTGAGGACAAATTCTGATGAGCTGGAAGAGTATTTGTAGAAATTGAAGGACCTATTTCATAAGCACGGGATTATCTTCAATAACCTCTCTCAGTTTCCTAAGATCTATTTTTATTTGTGAAATATAGGTGAATCTTGGAGAAGCATATTTCTAGAAATTCTAAATTCTGTTTTTCTTGCCACATCACAAATTCGAATTTGTGATAGATATCTTCCACAAACTAAAAATAGAAGAAGTGGTTATCAGATCCATCTTTTGAGGATCTCAAATAAGTTGTAAAGGCTATATAATCCTATTGATTTCATATTGTAAAAGGGGGGTYYRACTTTKGGGATKATACATTGCTTGTACTCCCAAACTTCTCATAGCATTTCATAATATAAGCTTCTTTTGCCTATAATGTTCAGATTTACCTCTTGTCCATTYTATGCTTGWATCTGAATGATTTATTTCATTTCTTATGCTTATCTAGTGTCTGAGAACTGTCATCTTGTCATTACACTGATAAACTAAACTTTACAAGTATTCCTTGCTTATTATATTGGCCATTCATATATATTGTTTATGTATGTTTCTGCTAATAAGATAAGATCTATCCACACATTCACCTTTATTAAATCCTCTGAACAGAGTTAGCTAAAAGCCTTGTCTATATGATTATGTCTATGCATGTTTTGATTGAGTAAACCTTGTATCAGTCACCCGACTTGATCCACTAGAGTAAACATTGAGAGAATAAGTTAAGTTACCAGGCTCATTCCCTTTTCAGTCAGGGAAAGACTCCTGGAGTGATAACAAACGGCGTCGTTGCTGGGGAATGGAAGTGAAGCTAGTTTCCCTGGGAGAACGACATAGGTCCAACTTTGATGGCAGACAAAGGAAGGACACAGAATTGACTGTAATCATTTGCCTAACAACTCCACGATTAAAGACTCCACTGGGGAGGATCCGGTTACATGATCTTTTGTTATTCTTTATCATCTCCTTCATGCTTTTCCCTTCACATGTCAAGCGAATCATTTTCTGTTTTGTATATTCGGATCATCATCATCCTTCTTTCATATATCCATCTTTAAAAAGGAAAGCTTGCAGCCTCCTTATGCTGTTGATGTTGATCCTATTTCTTTATCTCATCCCGTTCATAAAGATGAGCTTTGCATTCAAATCTCTCTTGAAACTGATCAGCCATATAACCTCGAGGAGGTCAAAACTGATTCAAAACCTTCTCAGATTTCAGTGACTATTGAGCCTTCCAATCATCTTGTTACACCTCATGATCATCCCATTGCTTTCTCATCTAAAATCAGAATGAAGATGTTCAAGCCTTTAAGGTTGCCATGTCACCTTAACCCTTATCCTCTTGACTGCCTTGAATATCTTCCCCGATTTCCTGGATAGAATCAAGTTTCAGCTGAGAGACACTTGGAATCCTTTGAAAATTTTGTTGATCGATTCGAGATTGTTCATGATGATGTGATCATGAGGATGTTTTCTAAGTCTTTGTTCATAGATGCTTCTATTTGGTTTAAGGGTCTAAGAGCTGATTCCATTGGTTCTTGGATCGAGTTGTCAAATGCTTTTTTGAAACATTGGGGTGAGAACAAATCTCTTGATTTGTATCTCGCTGATTTCTATGCTTTGAAGAGAGAGGAGGACGAAGCTTTCCCTGTCCTCAATTGAAGGTTCTACAACATTTATCATGATATGCCTTTGGAAATCCGGCCTACAGAGACTGCTTCCATGATATATTATGTTATGGGTCTCCATTCAGAGATTGCCTCCTCTTGTTAGAAAGGAAGTCTTCATCCCTAAGATGCTTGTTTGAAAATGCTCTAGAGATTGAGGAGAATATCCGTGCTTCCAGGGGGATCTGAGAGCGGGTTTACTTTGAAAATCTGTATGCGCATGAGCAAGCAAAATGTCAGTATGGTTCAGATTTTGAGCAAAAGATAGTGAATGTGAAGCAGATTTGGGGCAGCAACAAGCATGTGAATTTATTTCTTATTGTGAATCAGATTCTTCAATGTTTGCAGATGTTTCAATGGACAGGTATGCATCTCAAATTCATGAGCAGTTTTCAAACGATTTTGAAAATGAAATAGTTGATCACTGCATTGGCAACTACATGTTTCTAGCTGATCATAATCCTTATGATTTAAACACGGTTTTGTCATTATCTTATAAGCATCATTCTGAAGAAAGGGATTTGTTACAAATGATCAAGATATGATCACAATAGAATTAGAGGGTCATCAGTCTTCCAACAAAGAAGCAGTCATAGCAGAGCAAATGTTCTTCGTGGATCAACATGTTTCTTATCTTTGTTTCAAAGACCCGATGGCAGCCTTCATGGAATTATATATTCCAGAGAACCCAAAGATTTCAATTTTTTTAAACTTATCAACAGTTTCGGGTGAGTATGATTTCCTAAATGAGTTTTTACCACTATTGTTACATTTCAAACATCAGTTGTTGATTAGTGACAAAGACAAGGTTTCTTCAATTTTAAAATTGCTTGAATGGTTGTTATGGAAGTCAACATTTACTTAACCAAATTGCAGAGCTAGTTAGAGTAGAGTAGGGCAGTAAATAAGCTCTTTTTCGAGCATTTCTTTCTTCCCATTTGCAGCATAAATAACATTTTTCTTGTGTGAATAAAGGCAGGTTTTGAAGGTGTACAAAGATCAGTTGCACAGGTTTGGAGAAATTTCATAGATCGGTTTTACAAGTCAAATGAATCCATAGCCCAATGGTAAAGACTACAGGCAAGTTATAGGTTTGCAGGGAATTAGTTGTAAAGGCCAGATGACTCCATGCCCAATGGAACACTAGAGTTTAGGCTCTGTTTGATTTTTCCAGGAAAGGCATCAGATCTATGGTCCTTGAAACCTCACAGGGAGGCTTTCATCCCCAGAAGGAGCCAAATGTTATCTCCTCAAATAACATAGTCAAATTTGTTAATTTTAGGTTTCAGTGGCTTAAACGCAAATTTCAGGGCTCTCCTAACCACCGAAATCACAGACAAGTTTGAAATAGTTACAACACTGTCAATCTTGGAGCAGTGATTATGCTACATATATGGGGGAACTTTAGGGTTTCGGCCTTAGGGTTTACTGATGTGTTTATATGAGTGTTTGCAACAATAAACAAGAAGATACAATCATGGACATACCTCAACCGTATGCAATATGATAGATAGGCCAAAACATCTCAAATTTGCTTTTATTCATGAAATAGAGAAACCTGCTACAATGAAGATGCCGATCTGGAATGATCAATAAATGGCTAAGAAGACAGACAATAGAGCTGCTACAAAATGCTCCAATAGAAGACTACAATAAGCCTCCAAAGGCTGGATATACAATGAAGACTGAATACAAGTAGATCTGGGTCGTGAGAATGCTAAACCCCCAAGCTAGAAGGTGCCACACCCTGCTGGATAGCTGAAGCTCCTCAACAATTCGGCCCTGCTGCCAAAAGTGTCCAATCACCCCAAGAAATATGCCAAATGATAGATCGGGCAACTGTAAGCACAACCCATGTGCTCAAATCTCCAAGGCCACTCTCCAACCCTATAGATTTGGTTCTCCTCAAGGAATGGTGCGCCCCCCTGGATGCTTGAAACCCTAATAATTCGGCCTCTCTCCTAGAGACCTCCAACAGCTCCACCAATCCACTAGAATGATAGATCGGGGCACGACAATGAAAACCCAAGTGCTCAACTGGGCAAAATACCTACTAGATCCTTAGATCTAGCTACCCTCCAAATAATGGTGCACCCTCCTCTTAGGGAAACCGTCCCTCTCTCAATGTCAGTCAATCCTCCATAAGAATACCTCCAAAAACATCCAATAATGGTTCTATGGTACCTGCAAGGAAAACCCAATACCTGGAATTCTCGAAATCTCTTCTCCTCAGCTAGAATGAATCCTCCCTCAAGGGATGGTGGGCCCCTCTTGCTGGAAACCCTCAACTGGTGCGCCCTCTCGCTATCTGCACATGTAACTGGTGTAGAATCCTCCTGCAGTTGAGTAGATCTGGAACTAGAATGGTGTGGGAGAGTATTGCATCTCCGAGACCAAGCTTGGGACAAGCTAGGTGGAATCTTTCACCGCCGAATTGTCCTCTAGGGTTTGTTAAGTCAAAACCCTCAAAACCCCCAATGCCGGGATCACTAGCTAAAAGCCAAATATCAAAAGATAATCATACTTGAATGAATGAGTAGAGGCCCTTGCCTTTCCTTTATACTTTTTGGCTCACCTTGTCCCTCCAAAGTGACTTTCATTTTATTAATATTTAATTAATTAATTAAATCACTTTAATTAATTAATTAACCTTTTTACCTCTGAAAATCGTCTTACTCTCCTTGTGGCTTCCCTAGCCACTGAAAGTCACTTTTAAGCATCCCATCCTGTAGTGTTGCTTCTTCCGATTCCAATGAGCTATTACACTGAGAGGTTCCTCCAAGTAATGTGCCCAAAATGACCTCTTCAGTGAATTTAATTGACTTATAGCCAAAAATACTCAAAACCATGGAAATCGTCAGAATGCCTCAGAACCAAAGCCAATCTATGCCGAATGGCTCATCATAATGAAATAGGATGAGAAATGCAAGCTGGACCCCACAATGCCTCTCAATAACCCATGTACTCACTATAACATCCATTTGGCTACTCTGGTCATCATAAACCTCTGCACTGTGATGATGTCCCAAAGTGGGGACATTACACTCTCACAAGTCGACTCACTCAGTTTGTGTCCTGGAGGATGTCTCACGAAGCTGTAATCATCAACAATAACAAGGGAAGGTAGTCCACTACAAACCTTCCTAGGGTTTCAAGACAAAGTTTATTCAAGAAATACAAGATAGTATGCAATTATCACCACTTTGATAAAACATTCACTTAATACATCAAGAAATAAATCATCAAAGACTTGAAAAGAGCACTTACTATGAAAATCAATGAGTATCCATGAAACCCTAATCATGAAATTATCCACAAAACTTGAAAAGCATCCATAAGATCATCTCCAAGAAGGTGCGCATAAGTGATCCATAGTGAAAGAGAAAGATAAAAGACAAGTGTAGTGATGATTCTCCACAAGATGAGTTATGATTTACAAAATGGAGCGCTCCTTGTATATATACGAAGTAACCAAGTGCTATATCCTCCTAAGAAGCCCCTAAAACATGTACATCCATATGACAAGGTGGATAGGTCTTAGGCATGTTGATACTCACACCAATACTAAGAGGGGGGGGGGGTGAACAATATTGCATTAACCTTCTGTATTTTTCTTTCCTTTCAACCAGTTAAACTATTTAGAAATGCACACTTAATGATAGATACAACTAGAAATCAAAATAGCACAGTGAACACAATACACAAGGATTTTTACGTGGAAACCCAATGTGAGAAAAAAACACAGAACATCTTCTATATGATCTTCTGCAAGCACCAACTTACAAGTTATAAATTTTCAGCTCAATATGCACCCACCTGTCGTAGAAAACGAGGACACAAATCCTCTCAGGCACCAATTTGTCACAGATAATGAGGACATGAATCATCTCAGGCACCAACTTGTTACAAAAATGAGGACACCAATCCTCTGCGAGCTTCAAGTCATCCTAACACCACCGTGCCACCTTAAACTCAGAAAAATATGTTACATCACTAAATCTTTCAACACATCCTGACAAATTTACATTTTTGTTCCTATGAACTGTTATAGTATCATCTTCCACTTCACTTCTCGCACAACTCCATGATCAAAGCACATCCATACTTATACTAATTTGATTGAGTTCACCTTCCTGTATGTGGACGCGTAACAATTACAATGTGGACACACTTTGACCACATCAAAATCCTGTCATTTAAGCTTTTGTTTTAATAAGGTATGACGGTTATATTGTGAACAAACTTTGACCATATCAAAATCCTACCAGTTACAATTTTGTCTAAATAAAGTATGTGGACGCATGACTGTTACAATGTGGACAAACTTTGACTAAATCAAATGGACCAAGTCTTCCTATGAGTGTGCTCCAGATTATCCGAGCATCTCCTGAAGAATGACACAATAATTTCATTCTGGTCTACAAAGCATCCACTACGCAGATAGAACCAGAGAGAAAGACTCAAGTCACAAGTCTTCATCTTGTCGCATTATACTTCAGACTTCATCTCGTCACACTCCACTACACCATTCGTCGCACTGGCTCGGTGTAATCACTATAAAAAAAAGAAGGTGGCGCGGGGGGGTGGCAGATGGGATGTGGTGTGGGGCAAGGGTGTGGGATGTAGAGAGGGAGAAGGTGAGGAGGGCGTGGTTTGCCAGAGGGAGGTGAGACACAAAGAAGTGATGGATATTTGGGAGAAGATCCTGGTTGGCTAGGACATAGTCAATCATGTTAGCCCCCCCATTGTGGGGGAAACAAGTAAAATCTGTTGAACTTGAAAAACAAGGGAGCCCATTCAGGATCAATAAGCCATGGGATTCACTTATCTGCAAAAGGTGTCTCTCGTAACCTGTGAGGGGCTCATATTTGTCTTGCAAACTCCTATGAAGGCCCACAGACTCTGGATCTAACTCCTGGAGGCAACGCGCATCCTTGGTTCTGTCATGAAGGGATACTTGTAGGTTTCTGGTACAGTCGTTAAAATCATCTAGAAGAATGACCTCCCCAAGAGTGGAAAAGTGGGAGGCGTCTACATAGAGATCAAGGAAAGGGTCCCCCTTGGACTCCCTGTGAAGTGAAAAGTGCGACGAGGTTGGGGTGAAATAACAAACTACAATGTGGATATCTCGAAGGAAGGGGTTGTTTTGATGGACCCAAACCCATAGAAATTTAGCATGCTCGTCTTATGACAACATAGTAACCCTACTCTGAAGGGAGTCTTGTATAAGAAAAAAGACCCCCCGAACCCTCTGATGCTATCAGATCTTGTCTCCTGTCGGCAAGCCCATGCCCAGTGGTACCCATGTATCGAGGGTGGCATCCACATGGGGCTTGTGTGCATCTCTGTGAGGAAAAGGAGGTTGTGGGACCCAATCACATCGTGAAGACCAAAACGTACCATTACAGTTCCAACATCCAATGGAGATGTGGACCCGCTCCCCCTAACCTGTCCTCCCACTGAACGAAATTGTCATTTGGACCAAGGGCGGGAGTATCCCTGGGGATCGACTCACGGATAACGACTTTGAGGTCACAGATAACTGCCCACTTACCTTCTTTCCGTGCCACTCCGACTTGGGCCCTAGACAATTTGAGTTCCATCTATTGGGATTTGGTGAGGTTAGCATCAAGGAAGATTCTTTCTGTGGGTGGGAGGAAAGTTAGTCTTCTCTTATCTTGAAGGGATTTGAGTCGGTCCTTTAGTTTCCAGAAATGGAGGAAGAGTGTGGAGTTGGGCCCCATCCATGCATGTTCAAGGGTGAGTTCCTTCAGAGCCAAAGTGTCATGAAGGAAAGAGGTACCTATCTATATGGGATCCGATGGGGCCTCGGGAGGGGGAAGCCCACCCACTCTAAGATTAAGCTCTTGGGTTTGACGAAGGCACTCCTCGTTCAATTTTGCTTGAACCACGCCTTCGACCATGGTGAGCGGAGGAGGCTATTCCCTTTTTCGGACCACTTCAACCCAATAATTAAGTGTTTGTTGCTGCATTTTTGCCTCTTTTAAAAGGGTATGCTGTGATCTCATCTCTTCTTGCAAATATTTTATGCTCGAGATTTTTGTTTGGAGCATGGGGGAGTCTACACTTGGTTTTTGTACGTGTATGTTTTCCTTTTTTTTCATTTCAGAATCTAGCTGTCTGAGGTCTATTACTTCTGCCTGGAAATCATGCTCAACCTTGCAGTGAGTGAAGCTATGATTAATAAAGAATTTGTGGATCTTCTCATACCAGGTGCAAGGGGCTTGTTTAAGGCCATATAGAGATTTCTTAATCTTACAAACCAAGGAAATAAGACCATTATGGACAAACCTTGGTGGTTGTTGTGTATAAATCTCTTCTTGAAAATCTCCATGGAGAAAAGTACTTTTGACATCCATTTGATGAACTTCCCAAGTCAGTGAAGCAATTATACTGTTAGAATATGAAAGATGTGTGCTCGTTTTACCATTGACAATACCCTTGTCACCCAACCATACGCCGAAGCCACCCTCTGAGCACCTTAACCTTGACAAAGAATCAGTCCGGAAGCAAACCCTAGGCTAGATAGCCAAACAAAGGGTAGTGCACCTTTCGCCAAGGATAGCGCATCACAAAGAGCTAATCAGATAGTCCAAACCCTAACCAAGAGATAGTCCAAGCCAAAACGTAACTGCTAGCTGCAGCAGCTGCACCGACAGCTCTCCTTAAACCTGCGCACAAGACTAGGCACTGCAGTGCGCACCAGTTGCTGCTCTGCAATTCTGAGACTGTGTCAAATGAGAGACTGGCGCCTTGTATTTATAGTATTCCTGGCTAACTGCCTAGGCCGACTTCTTATTCTGGGTATTTGTCTGTTTAGTATATTATTATTTCTTCTGGCTGACTTCTTCTCTTGGAGGCTAATAACCTAATATAAATTATCTTCTTGAGCTGACAAGTCTTCTAGGGTCATTAGCCAACTCATTAGGGTTTCTCTTGCTTCCCGGAGTCTTCTATTCTCGCCAGGTTTACACGTGGAGGTAAATACCTCCCGCGGCTACCATAATATCAACACTCCCTCCTAGATAGGGAGGTATTACAGGTAATGGTCTTGAGCACAAAACATACCATTCACCCGGTAGCATCAACATAGTTATATGGACTAGATCATGACTAGATCATGAGCACCATCATCATCATCAACCGCATCATCTCTCGAAACCATACTCTATCTGAGTAATCA
>ML779684.1:838153-863529 GCA_009831015.1 Picea engelmannii | reverse complement strand
CCAGTTGTGAGGCCCTTTGGCTTCGCAAGATGCTGGTGGGATTGTTCGGTGTGCAGTTGAGGCCTATTGTGATTTACTGTGATAATCAGAGTTGCATTAAACTCTCGGAGAATCCAGTTTTTCATGACCGGTCTAAGCATATCCAGATTCGTTATCACTTCATGCGTGACTATGTTCAGAGAGGAGCTGTGGAGCTACAGTACATATCTACAGAGGAGTAGGTTGCAGACATACTCACCAAGGCATTGAGCAGAGGCAAGTTTGTATTTTTCAGGGACAAGCTTGGAGTGGTGAGTAACACTTTCCTCGGTAAGAGGGAGTGTTAAATTTTTAATTAAATAAAGTACCTAGGCAAGTGTTTCTGATCCCTAGGCGCCTAAGGGGTGAGAAAGTGCCTAATGTGGGCCCTAGTCATTTAATTTGTGAGATGCAAATTAAAAGGTGACTTTATGACTTTAGTGAGGGTGAATGAAGAGACATTTAATCTCAGCCACTCATCTAATCTAATCTCAGCCATTGGATCAGAAAACCCCTCACCTACCTCATGAGGTCGATTAGGGTAGGAGGGCACACCCATTGTTGGGTAGTTGATTCATTGTTTGAGAGAGCACTTTCGAGCAGCCATTTCTGAGAGCTAGGGCACGCATTCCAAGGTAGAATAATAGCACAGAAATCAAGGCAAAGGTTCAACATACACAGGAGGTCGTACAACACGGATTTCGAGGTCCGTACAGTCATTTGTGTGCATAGAAATCGAGACGTCAGACAACATTTATTTATGTCCGTACGGTACAGATTTTGTCAGTCCGTACAATCGTACTTTGGCACAAATTTCGAGGGGGGATAGACAACCATACTCAGGCCGTACCATACGGATTCTGTACAGGTCCTTACAGTCCTTTCTTGGCACAAAAATCGAGACAAATTGCTGTGAGTTTTTTTTGGAAAGTTTGGCACGGTTTTCAAGGCGATCGTACAACCATTAATGCACCCAAAAATTTGCTGAAGCTGTTGGCACGTATTTCGAGGCATCCGTACAGAAGTTTGGAGGCATAGAAATTGAGAAGCAGACCTGCAATTTATTGCAGAAAATTCTGGAAAGAATTTTGAGGAGTTTGGCTTATTTTCTGTGTGAAGACATGGCACGGTTATTGAGATAAGTTTGTCATTTAAATTTCTGAAGATGAACATGTTGTAACAGAATTCTCTGAAGCTCCTAAATAATAAAAATCTCCCTCTCTCACTGGTTTTCCCCTTGTGGGTTTTTCCAGGGTTGATGTTAGACCGAAAATATTTGTGTCTATAATTTTCTGAGTTTTATGTGCTGCTGATATTTTATTTCTACGTTATAAACGATGTTCAGAATCCTCATGTTTCAGTTCTGAAATTAATTTTCTGCTAAGTTTTATTTGTTGATATAAAACTGGGTTTGGGCATTAAACATTGGCTGAAAAATCAGTGACTGAAACTGGGTTGGGGTCTGAAAATTTACATTATTTACCCCTAGTTATACCCCTCTTGGTGTTAGAATCATCTAGCAGATCTCTCATCATTCACATCCCCTAGTTACCCCCTTCCTAGTGCTTGAATGATTTTACTCGCCATGGCATGGGTCCTTCTACAAATACTAGTTTTTATATGTCATGCTTCATGGAATGGTGTGATAACTCATCACATGGGTGATTACATGGAATAGATTTGCCTTTGACACAATTGACAAAGCCATAGATTTGCCTTTGACACAATTGACAAAGCCATGTGCATGGAATATGAATGAGTTTGAGAACCATACCATCTGTGGAAAAAGAAGAACTACATGTGCACATTGATTATATGGTTGGACACTATTAAGCAACTTTATGCACAACACCCTTGAGTTCCTAAAGAATAATATGGAGGAAAAAACGGATAGAAGGCCATGCCGATTATACTAAATTTACCATACTTAATGATAATTTGCTTCCACATGTCTTAGGATTTAATATTAGCAAATCAAAAGTGGTTAATGAGATTTCCAGACAATTAACTCATAGATCCTGAAGGCATGAATATCAACCAACAATATAGATGGACATTGGAATTTGATTGGCAATGGATTTTGAAGATGAAGAAGTTGCTAAAGAAAATTTCCAACAGCAAGTAGGAAGTACAACAAAATTGGCAATTGACAAGGATAAAGCTCAAGTAATAATGGAAGAAAAGAAGTCGATCAATGTCAGTAATAAACTTATGGCATTGACTATAGAGTTGGGCAAGGAAAGAAGAAGTGAAGCACAAGAAAAGGCCTTGCAGGAACAAAACACCGGGCAAAAGGTACAAGTCAAAGAGCTATCCCATGATCCAATCCATGTATTGGATAATAAGCTTGGTAAACCCCAACAAAATGAATCCCGTGTTAAATTTGTCTGAAATTTGTAGATTTTTGAGGAACTATGAGGACTGCCCAACATGCCTGTCCTATGACCTCTTGTTGGGCTCTAAAAGTTTGGTTATGCAAATCTTTCCTTGCTGCATTTTAGGACAACAAACAGGTCTGTTTGCTTCTGCCAAGAATTCTGCCCTCAACTGATGGATATATGCTCTTTTAAGGTGCACTTGCAAGTAGTTTTAGTAACCCAATGTTAGTATATGCAAACCTCAAAACATATAGCACTCCTCTAGGACCTTTACAAGCTCCTACTGCTGTTCTAAATACTAAGCATACATGAAAAATGAACATAGGTATTTTTGGTCTGTTATCCCCGATTTCTAGGGATAACTAGGAGATCATGTCTCGAGGCCCACAGGTCCTAGACATGGAGTACCGAGAGAAGGATTGATTTGAGCATGGCCCTGGAGGGCCCATCCTTTTCTTCTTTTGTCAGATTCGTCTTGTCAGCAGCAGTAGCATCCATCACCATTGGCTTGGTCTTGTATCAGAGAAGGCTCTTGCTCCATGAGGTAATTAGTCCAGGTATCATGGTATGTGTCACTTTTGATCATTATAACCTTTAAATGTATGCATCTGATCCCTTTTATCTCTGACAACTGCTTGGATCTTACATTGGCCCACTTGACCATGGTTGGGGAGATTGACTGGGTGCCCTAGCAAGCCTGTACCCATAGGTTTTGGTTTGCCCCTGGGGGATTTCTGAAGAGCCATCGTCCGCTCCTATCATACCACCACTTTTCCATCTTATCTCCCGCTCATCTGTCCCATTCCCCTTGTCCGGGCATTAGGATGATCTGTTTGTGGGGTTGCACCTTATCTCGTGGGAAGAAGGGGCTAAAAGCCCAGAAGGTAAAAGTAGCTGGTAAAAGATAAAAGCCTAGAAATAAAACCTCAAGATGCTTCGCCCAGGGATCCCCGAGAAGGCAATAAAATGCCTCTCAACAAGAAACAAGAGGGACCCGAAAAAATAACAAACAAGATTTAATGAAGAGGATAGGGGGTCTCATCACGAGCCAACCTATTATGTTCATGGGTACCTAACAACATGACATTGCCACCATCTGGATACCACACCAGGGCAGTGACCTTTGGTTGCATGGCCAAGGGAAAGGGGGTCTCATCATGAGCCAACCTTATCATATCTATGAAAGTACTTGTGAGTAACATTGTCAGCTCTGGTCACCACGCCAAGGTAGTGTCCTCTGGTTAGCCCTTGAATAGAAAGAAAAAGAAGAAGAAAAAGCAAATAAAGAAAAGAATGAAGGCAAGAAAGGGCTTGGAAAAATTTGCATCCATGACAGGTACAACTCGCCTTCTACAAAGGCACCCACAGGTAATATCATGCATCCTTGGCTCTCACTCTACCCGTATGTCTGGACATCCCTTAGCCACCTCACCTCATTTACATGGCTTGGATGAAACCCCTTGGAAACTTTCCTTTCCTTATGGATACTTGCCCAATAGGGTGTCTTGTCCTTTTTCTCAACCTTGTATTGTAGGATTTTGTAGAGTCTTTGAGCTATTGAATGATTTATTAGGGTTTTTACGCATATGTTTGATAATATTAATGATGAAATGTGATTAACATTGCTATGATCCCTGTGACTAATGAGCCCATGGAGGGCGTAGTTTTTGATGTGCAGGACCATGCCCGACGGACAGGTACCATTTGGACCGGTACACATGGGGAGATGATTAGTTTGGACCTCCATGGGGCTGAAGAGCCCATCAGATGGTTGTTGAGACCCCGTCAGAGGGGTAGAGACAGGACAGTGTTTGACCGAGGTTTTGCACTAGAGAAGAAGAGGACGTTTCACTAGAGGCACTTTGGCAGAGCCCGGCCTAGGGGGAATGACCCCTTTTCAGTGGAACGTTGGCCTTGGAAGGCACAGAGCGCCCCCATCCTTACCATGACGTCATCGAGCTTCATGGTCATTCTTGGAGGCAGATTGGACAACAGTGGCACTAGTGGCATGTTGGAGAAGCCCCTGGGGGGGCTAACGTTTTGCTCCTGGATGTCTCAGTTTCCCTAAAAGGGGCTAGTGCCTCCCTTGAAGGGGCTTTTACCTTTATTACAGCTCAGTTAGGGTTTTAATTTGACAATTTAATGTAAAAACAGTATGATTTTGGTTTAAAGCCTTGACAACTAATTTTTATGACCTAAAATTAATTAAAGGTCATTGATATAGTATATATTGAGGAGTTTTATCCTCATTTTGACATAACACAACACTCACTCTCCTAGTGAGATCTGATTTTTGCGCCCTACTTGGGTATTTGTTCTCTTTGAGTGAGGCGCACTTGTTGAAGGAAGGAATTTCTTGGCATTTTTGGCATTTCTCTTGAAGGAAGGCTTACAACTAGGGTTTGCAATGCTATTTCATCATGATATGTAAGTGTTTTTTCTGCAAAACTTCTTAATTGAATGGTTGTAGTTTTATATTCTTGCATTTATAATAAACTTTGCTGATTTTAAAACCCTAGGGGACAAACACACAAGTAGGTCGTTGTCTCATGTCCCCTAAAAGAGAAATTTTCAGCCATTGAAGAAGGAAGGAAGAGCCTAACCATTGCTACACTCTTATTGCTCCTTCCCCTTGTGCTAGCCGTACCTTTAAAAGTCAAGAAGGAGGAGACGTCCCAAGCCTAGGTTATCTACACCTAGGGCCGTCCTGCTTCTAGGGTTTGGTGATAGGGTCTTGCCTTAGCAACACTCTGCCTCACCACACTCTCGTGTCTTGATTTATCTTTTATGCTAGCCGTTTTTCCAAGTTAAACCTAAGGAAGGAGGAAAGAGCACGAGGCCTTGCTTAAGCAACATCGGAGTGAGCCTCTTTCCCGTAGGGTTTTGTTTCTGGGGCGCTGCCATTGCAACACTTCAGAACCCTTCCCTCTAGTCCTTAGCCTTTTTCCTTCAACCTTTGCGTCCTCCCTTAATTTGACTCCATTTATCCTTAGGCACTGATCTCAGGCCTCCAACGTTGAAGTGATAGTGCTCAAACAAACTTTCAAACTCTTATAAATTGAAATCCTAACTAACTACTAACCCTAATAAGGCTGACGTCATCCTTGGTTATTCCATCTTGACGCAACAAGTTCTCTTTATAGGCAATTAGATGATGGTTTAAAGAATTTATTGAATAAGGGATTGATTGGACATACTGATTGCTACATCATCTTGGTGTTTGTTGATGAATTGATATTATTTCATTGTTGTATTAATAAACATTGATCTCGTCAATATCTACTGCTTATATATTGATATCAGATAGTTGTATGAAGTACTAACCCTTTGAATCATAGCCTGCATGTATTAGTTTGCTGTTGCTTTTTTCCGGGCAGGTGTTCTCATTTGGGCCTACACTTCATTATTGGTTGTTTAGCCGGACTATCTGCTCTTGGTGGTGACTTGTGAAGAGGGAATTTCACTTTGACCTTTATACCTTAGCTTCTTCAAAATTCCAAGTTACGTCTCCCCTGGGCCTAACCTCCCTAAATAGAAAGAACCTCCCCATCGTGGTGACATTGGGTGGGGTAGGTTCCTGTTACGCCAGTTTGGCCTCTATCTTCTAGCCTTTTGACCTAGTTACAAATTGTGTGATAACATTTTGGTGCCGTTGCCGGGGAACACTGAGTCAATTCTCCTTAAAACGACAAATCTTTTCGGTAAGCCTTGCCTCAGAGACCTTTTCTTACAAGCTTACCTGGCGACTCCACTAGGGTGTTTTTCCCCTTTTTCTTTGGTAGTTTCAAAGTAAGCTATCTGGCGACTCCACAAACTAAAAGGAGATTCAATAATCCTCCTTTATCTTTCAGAAGGAAGCCTCCCTTAAACTCTCCTGTTGTCAAATCACTTTTCGGGAAGAGCCTTCCTTTAAGAATCATGTCTAGCTCTCAGACCGCTACAACGAACCCAACCAACAATCAAAGACAATGGTCATCTACCCTTTTCAGGCCGTTAGACATGTCAGCCATACCAGGCTACCCTAGGCAGATGCCACCCAAGTATGAGAAGTGGTTGCCTAAATTCACCGGTACTGATGCAATCAGTGTCGAAGAGCATATGAGTAACTTTTGGGCATTCTTTCAGCTTCACCCCATCAGTGATGATGCTGAAGATTTGGTCATGAAGTTGTTCTCTGCTACTCTCTATGATGCCTCAAGGTGCTGGTACCTAAGCCTCCCTGATGGAAGCATCAAGACCATGGATAGACTTGAAGAGGCCTTTCTCAAAAGATGGAGTATCAAAGAAGACCCTAATATGCTTCTCACACGATTAAATAGCCTTGCTAAGTATGAAAATGAGTCCATTCGGGAGTTTCACACCAGATTCGAGACATTGCTACAAAGAATTCCCGCAAGCCATCACCTGAAAGATGACTACCTTGTCCACATTTACACCAGATCTTTCAATGGCCAACTAGGGTATCTTCTTAGAGACAAAACCCCCCAGTCCATTCAAGAAGCCCAAGAGCTCGCCACCAAGATAGAAGGGAACCTCCTTTCATCTAAAATTGAGCCTTTTGCTAACCCAAGGGGGAGAATAGACACTAGGCAAAAAATAGTACACAATGATGAACCTACTTTAGATCTATGTACCAGTATCAACAAGCTACAAGCCTCCATGGACGACATCATAAAGAATCAAGAGGAAATGATGAGCAGGATTGTCAAACTTGAAAAGTCTCAGATCCAAGCACCCAGGGCCCCGTACAAAGGACAATTCCAGAAAGGGAACCGATTTTACAAGCCAAAGAATGAACATGAAGTTCCTAATACCTTGGCCCCTACAAACATTGTTGATGAAAATCCCTGGTGCCTGGAGTGAAGTGAAGCACATTGGGAGCATGAATGCCCTTATAACGCTGGCCATCAACAAGTCAACAACATGGATTGTTTCATGGAGTTTCCTTAGATAAATATCACAGATATAGAACATCAAGAGGCCGTGAAAGAAGCAGCCAGAGCAACAAGGATGGCGGTAATAAACAACCTGGATCAGGAATCACGAGAAAAGCTAAAGAAACAAGAAGTTCAAGTATACAGAAGGAAGAATTTGAAACAACCTACCGCTGATCAGGAAAAGCCCCCGTCCCTGGAGATACTTCTTCCCAAGACATCCAAGGCTGGTAAGGTTGACCTGAATTTTGACTTCGAAGGGGCGTTATCAAAGATGCATGTAAATGTTCCCCTAAGAGAAGCAATCAAGATCCCATCCATCAAGGAACGCTTTGATACTTTCTTTTCGGGATCAGATGAACCTATGGACCCCCCTATTATGTTGCAAGCTGATCATTTCAGGGTCCAATATGGTGAAAACCCTCCTTTCTTCATGACTTTGACAATGAACGACAAAAATCTCAACAATTGCATGCTAGATACAGGTGCTGGTGCCAACATGATGTCGCTTAAATTCATGCAACAAGTGGGTTTGAAGGTCACACGACCTTACAGGAACGTATGTGGTTTCGAAT
This sequence comes from Picea engelmannii, assembly GCA_009831015.1. NCBI lineage: Eukaryota > Viridiplantae > Streptophyta > Pinopsida > Pinales > Pinaceae > Picea > Picea engelmannii. The sequence goes on along the minus strand of ML779684.1, from coordinate 855,624 downwards.
CTAAAGCAATACCCATACATGGGGTGGTTGAAAATGTTGAAGTACGCCTGAAGGAGTATCCAGAGAAGACAATCCACATTGACATTGTGTGGTTGATGTCCCAGATGTGTGGGGAATGTTATTATCTAGGAAGTTTGGTGCAATGTTAAGTGGCTCCCTTGAGATGGACCTCACGTTTTTGCGATTACCTTTGAAAAATGGAACGGTGGGACATCTACTCAATGTGCCAATAACTGGGGACCATGTGCAGGATATTATTCGTCCCGTCAATAATGACAAAGCACAAAACGAGATGATACAAACTCTTCAGAAGTATTCTCCAGAAGACATGCCCTTTGCAACAGAGGAAGACTTTGATCAGATCAAATGGCCCAAGAAAGAAGAATACCAACAACTCCTCGATGAATTCGAGAACAAAGAAATTGGGACGGTAAAGATATGAAAGAAACATGATGATGACCTACAGATCCACCCGTCTCAATAAGAAGTTTTTACAGCAGAAGTCCACCCACCTCCCTCAGTACAATACACCAGGGTTGTTCAGTTAACGACCAAATACAAAGTCAGAAAGTATAAGGAGGGAGATATGGTATGGATGTGGGATACCCAGAAAGGAGAGCCAACTAATGTAAAAGGAAGCACACAGTCATGGCTCGGACCCTTCAAAGTTGGAATGGAATCAGTTGATAACTCATACTACTTATCCACTTTGGAAGGAAGAAGGCACCCATTACCTATCAGCGGGCACCTCCTTAAACCCCACCAAGGTGGGGGGACCTGACTTCACAGGTAAGTACAGGTAGGTAGGCATTCTTCGTGTATTATACCATTTGCATTTCATGTTAGCTTGCTTTCACATTTGCATATTGATTGTTTTATTTCAGTTTATATATATATGTCTATATATGCTGGGGTGGCGTTATCGCCCCATTTTTGTTACTGATGCCCCTATCGAGTTGAGCAGGTCTATAGGTTATGACAAAGATGCTGAGGTTCTCATGCGCTCTACGGTGAGCACATGTCCCCGAGTTGGAGCTAGATGTTATCCCCGATTTCTAGGGATAACTAGGAGATCATGTCTTGAGGCCCACAAGTGCTAGACATGGAGTACCGAGAGCAGGATTGACCTGAGCATGGCCCTGGAAGGCCCATCCTTTTCTTCTTTCGTCAGATTCGTCTTGTCAGCAGTAGCAACATCCATCACCATCGACTTGGTCTTGTATCAGAGAAGGCTCTTGCTCCATGAGGTAATTGGTATAGGTATCATGGTATGTGTCACTTTTGATCATTGTAACCTTTAAATGTATGCATCTGATCCCTTTTATCTCTGACAACTGCTTGGATCTTACATTGGCCCACTTGACCATGGTTGGGGAGATTGACTGGGTGCCCTAGCAAGCCTGTACCCATAGAATTTGGTTTGCCCCCGGGGGATTTCTGAAGAGCAATCGTCCGCTCCCATCATACCACCACTTTTCCATCTTATCTCCTGCTCATCTGTCCCATTCCCCTTGTCCGGGCGTTAGGATGATCTGTTTGTGGGGTTGCACCTTATCTCGTGGGAAGAAGGGGCTACAGGCCCAGAAGGTAAAAGTAGTTGGTAAAAGATAAAAGCCTAGAAATAAAACCTCGAGATGCTTCGCCCAGGGATCCCCGAGAAGGCAATAAAATGCCTCTCAACAAGAAACAAGAGGGACCCGAAAAAATAACAAACAAGACCTAATGAAGAGGATAGGGGGTCTCATCACGAGCTAGCCTATTATGTTCATGGGTACCTAACAACATGACATTTCCACCATCTGGTTACCACGCTAGGGCAGTGACATTTGGTTGCATGGCCAAGGGAAAGGGGGTCTCATCACGAGCCAACCTTATCATATCTGTGAAAGTACTTGTGGGTAACACTGTCAGCTCTGGTCACCATGCCAAGGCAGTGTCCTCTGGTTAGCCCTTGAATAAAAAGAAAAAGAAGAAGAGAAAGCAAATAAAGAAAAGAATGAATGCAAGAAAGGGCTTGGAAAAATTTGCATCCATGACAGGTACAACTCGCCTTCTACAAAGGCACCCACAGGTAATATCATGCATCCCTGGCTCTCACTTTACTCGTATGTCTGGACATCCCTTAGCCACATCACCTCATTTACATGGCTTGGATGAAACCCCTTGGAAACTTTCCTTTCCTTATGGATACTTGCCCAATAGGCTGTCTTCTCCTTTTTCTCAACCTTGTATTGTAGGTTTTTGTAGAGTCTTTGAGCTATTGAATGATATATCAGGGTTTTTATGCATATGTTTGATAATATTAATGATGAAATGTGATTAACATTGCTATGATCCCTGTGACTAATGAGCCCATGGAGGGCGTAGTTTTTGATGTGCAGGACCATGCCCGACGGACATGTACCATTTGGACCAGTACACATGGGGAGATGATTAATTTAGACCTCCATGGGGCTGAAGAGCCCATCAGATGGTTGCTGAGACCCCCGTCAGAGGGGCAGAGACAGGACAGTGTTTGACCGAGGTTTTGCACCGGAGAAGAAGAGGACGTTTCACCAGAGGCACTTTGGCAAAGCCTGGCCTAGGGTGAATGACCCCTTTTCAGTGGAACATTGGCCTTGGAAGGCTCAGAGCGCCCCCATCCTTACCATGACGTCATCGAGCTTCATGGTCATTCTTGGAGGTAGACTGGACAGTAGTGGCACGTGTGGCATGTTGGAGAAGCCCCTGGGGGGGCTAACTTTTTGCTCCTGGATGTCTCATTTGCCCTAAAAGGGGCTAGCGCCTCCCTTGAAGGGGCTTTTACCTTTATTACAACTCAGTTAGGGTTTTAATTTGACAATTTAATGTAAAAACGGTATGATTTTGGTTTAAAGCCTTGTCGGCTAATTTTTATGACCTAAAATTAATTAAAGGTCATTGATACAGTATATATTGAGGAGTTTTATCCTCATTTTGACATAACACAACACTCACTCTCCTAGTGAGATTTGATTTTTGCGCCCTACTTGGGTATTTGTTCTCTTTGAGTGAGACGCACTTGTTGAAGGAAGGAATTTCTTGGCATTTTTGGCATTTCTCTTGAAGGAAGGTTTACAACTAGGGTTTGCAATGCTATTTCATCATGATATGTAAGTGTTTTTTCTGCAAAACTTCTTAATTGAATGGTTGTAGTCTTATATTCTTGCATTTATTATAAACTTCACTGATTTTAAAACCCTAGGGGACAAACACACAAGTAGGTCGTTGTCTCATGTCCCCTAAAAGAGAAATTTTCAGCCATTGAAGAAGGAAGAGCCTAGCCATTGCTACACTCTTATTGCTTCTTCCCCTTGTGCTAGCCGTACCTTTAAAAGTCAAGAAGGAGGAGACGTCCCATGCCTAGGTTATCTACACCTAGGGCCGTCCTGCTTCTAGGGTTTGGTGATAGGGCCTTGCCTTAGCAACACTCTCTCTCACCACACTTTCGTGTCTTGATTTATCTTTTATGCTAGCCATTTTGCCAAGTTAAACCTAAGGAAGGAGGAAAGAGCACGAGGCCTTGCTTAAGCAACACCGGAGTGAGCCTCTTTCCCCTAGTGTTAGCGACCTTTCTTGTCTTGAGCCTAAGAGCATCCAGGTCTGCAGGTTGCACGAGAAGCGCCCAAGCGCAACACACAGAAGAAGTCCTTTTCGGACTTAAAATCAAGCGAGCGAGCATTTCATTCTTCAGCGGAAAGGATTCAGCGACAGAGCATAACAACGATTAATGGGCAATTGCAGATTAACCGAGTCTCGTCAAGTATAGTGCTCAAAGTTTTAAGGAAGTCAACGGTCGGAATCCTCCGGGAGGCATTCGCGAAGTTACGAGGGCCGTTGACCGCAAGCAATTCAAGCGCAGCGTTATTTCTCGAGCTCGGGGTTCGTGAGTTCGGAGGGCGGACTATGTCTTTTAGTTGCGCGAGATTGCGAGTTACGAAAAGTGTCCGGAGGAGGTCAACCGTCGCTGACCATCGCGTCTCGGGACTTCGCGAAGGGAGAATGCCAAGGTCTGATACTCCACTCGCGAGGTCACGAGTAGCGAGAGGTGCTAGTACTTGGACCTTAGCCAACGGTCACATATGGAGAGCGCTGACCAGAGAAGGAGCCCTGCCAGTATCGCCGTCTCGGGAAGCGGGAGTTGAAGAAGAGGAACCAAGGGTCTCCGACTCGCGAATCGCGAAATGAAAGCACCCAAAACCGGGCCCACATCATCGCGAAGCAGCCTCAGCCGTTCATCCACAAGAGACACCTGGCGCGCGCGATTAGGCCCCTCGCCTTTTCGCCCATCGCAACCCCGAAACGCAAGAAGCAGCTCCATCTTTTCCCAATGCACGAGATGACGAAAGCGTTCAAGGACCTGGGGCCCACAACATTGTCGAGAGAGTTCGGAACCGTCAGATCCAGAGGGCGCATGGCGCCAGATTAAGCCGTCTCTGCGTTTCGCTCATCGCGATTTCAATAAGCAAGGATTAAATCCTCTCGTTCGTGAACGCCGAAAGCGCTTTGGGAATAAACACAGGGTCACAGCCCGTGGTCACTTGGGAAAGAAAGGAACTGTGCTGAAAGGGGCCAAAGGCGCCGAGTCCAGTTGCCGAAAGGATCGTCTCGATCTCCAGGTACCATCTGATACGATCCCGCTCCCGGCCTTCGCTTGGAGTAAATAAAGGCGAGAAAGGGTGGTTGAAGCCTCTCCTCATTCATTAAATGCGAGGAATGGAGGGTCTGGCAAGTGGACTACTCGAGAGGGTCCTGTGTACCCATTTTTCCAGAGACGCCATGCTGGGTTTTCGACTAGCCGGAAGAGGTCTGCACACGCTAACTTGGTATTTATTGGTTCAACTACTCCTCCCCTGCAAAGGCCATGCAAAGTTAAGGAGACGTCTGACGAAGGACTTCCACCCGAAGATTGATTGAAGAGACGCTATGCCTTGAAGGGCGAGCGCGCCTCTGTTGGGCAAATCTGCCAAAGTATATGTACTCAGTTTTTGCATTTTGAAAGTATCGATGGTAGAGCGAAGCTCCCGATTGTAAAGTTTTAGCACAAACTCTAGTTCTCTGGTTATGTATCTGTATGTGAGATCTCTTGTTTTATGACAGACAGTCTTTCTTACTCCATCTAGTTTTCATCTATACTAAGAGAGTTTGTGATCGACTGATTCGCACGAATTATGGCAACTATGTTGCGATAAAGGATTTATTGTGGCACTATTGCTTTCTCTGGTTTTCTGCGTTTGAGCGCAAGAAGATCTTGCGTTTAAATGTCTTCTTCCACAGCCTGTCAGGAACCTGATGTTTATGAAAGACCTTTGCATCTCTCTGATACAAGTCTTCCCCCTACTCACCCTTACTACAACTCATTGTCTGAAGTTCTCTAAGACCTCACTTGCCCATGCATGCCTAGCCTAGTTTTGGAGTTGGAACCACGTCGTTTGAGTTAACCTCCATTTGATCACCCCATTAAACAAATCGTGACATAAACTGATGGGCGTCGGGCTCTGCTCCTGCTGCAATCCAGGGGTGACTTCCGACGCTAACATTTCTGGCGCTGTTGCCGGGGACGAAATTGAAGATTTTCCCTGGGCAGAACGACATTGAGCCTCTGATTCTGAAGGTGCATCAGACATCAGAGCCCTTAAAGATTGCTACTGTGCAGCTGGCGACTCCACTGTGGCGACTCCATTGTTTCCACATCACTGTTTCAGCTGTGACTACTATTAGCACACCTGAAAGCTAACCCTAAGGAGCTTTCTCGAGAAGGTTTCAGCAGCTGCTTTCTCAGCCATTCGAAGCTTCCTGGGGTAACGACCATGTTAAGATCTGGCCTTTGATGGTGAACAAGGACCAGACGCATTCGAAGCTGCGCATATTTCAACTGGCGACTCCATGGTTCAAGGATCGATTGGCGACTCCACTGGTTCGATATGGAGAAAATCCTTGCTCGCAGGTTTGCTCCTTTTAATTTTTCTGCTATTCCTGGTTTTCCTAATATTGTTCCCTCTCTAAATGAATGGGGCGATTATTTGCCCATATTTGGAAAAAGTGAGGAGGACAACCCTGCTCAGCACCTCAGTGAGTTTCATGTACTCATGCGTCAGTGGGAGATACATCATGAGGATGTATTACTTAAGATGTTCATGTTCTCGTTAGCAGGGGATGCATGTAAATGGTATCATTCTTTACCCCCTGCTAGCATTTCTTCACTCTCAGAGTTTCATGCAGCTTTCATCTCCTATTGTCAGGAGTTTTATCCCTCCGAGTTGATTTGTCATAACTGTGGTAAGGGATACCACAACTCTGTACAAAATGAAGCGATTTCTGACATAGGCTGTGAGGATGATCCTGATGACCTGGTTCAGAAATCATTCTTGTCTCCTCCCCATTCGTCTGCATCAGAGGAGTGTTATGGAAGTGATGAAAATCCCAGAGAGGAAGAAGACACCCTGAGCGAGCTGAGGGAACAGGTGAAGTATCTCTCCGCTCAATTAGAAAGGTTGAAATCTGAAGACTGTGCAGAGGATCTTCCAGTCTCCGAGGTAGATGTTCTAGATGGCTCTTTCGAGGAGATTATTGAAGATTTTGTAAACGCATTAACATCTGCCCTTGATGAGCTTGCTGTCTTAGATCAAAACGATGAAGAGGTAGTTGTGGAAGAGGATTGTTCTCTTTTCCTTCACGAGATTTCCCATGATGTGTTTACATTTGGGGTCGAAACGGAGGAGCGGGGGATAGTTCCATTTCTGCAAGATGGAGAAGCTCTTTTCCCCCCCGACCTTGATGATTATCTGGAAGAGGAGCAGCAGAACCCCGCATCACCTTTTGCTTATCAGAGCAGCCAGACCACTTATGACAGTTACGAATTAGAGTCTGAGCTCGATATGCTAGATTTCCAAGAGCAGGTCGCAGAACCTTGTCCTTTGCTCACTAAGGAAAATTATCACGAGGAAATCAACCATCTCAGTCTTTCAAGAGACGCTGAGCAGTACAAGGAAGAGAAGAATTTACCCGGGGGGCCTGTTTATGATGAATACAAATCTGACCCGGGGGAGAGCCAAGAAGAGGAAAAAGAATCAGAGGAGCAGTATGCCCTTTGTTCAGAGCCAGTCAGCGAGCARCCACCACCCGAGATCAGTGAGCCTACGACAGTTGTCCACTCACCTGTGCTTGTCAGAGATATTCAGCCACATGAGAACAACTGTGTAGCAGAGGAGGCTGCCTGTCGCCAATTTTCCGAAATTTGCCACTCATTCTATGATCCTGTCAGCAAGTACATGGAGTGGCATTTCCCCTATGCCTTGGAGCGGCCCTATTTCATCTCAACTCCAGCCTGTAAGGAGGAGTTGAAGAGTGTAACCATTCTGCTGTCACAGTTACACCATCTGCTGATGATCATTGACAGAAGGAAGAAGCTTCTATCCAGGAAGCTGCTTGAATGGCTATGGTGGAAGTTTTCTTTCACCTAGCCCATGTAAAATATTTTATTAGCATTAGGACTGTATATAAATAAGCTCCTTTGAGCATGTATCTTTATTTTGTTGCTTTTATTTTTTCGGCTTGTATTTTCAGCAGCGGGATGTTTTGAGCCTAACTCCATAGCCCAACAGCAAGGCACTGAAGCTGCGGAATGAGTTTTTAGAGCATCACAGGGATGACTCTATCCCCCATGGAGCCTAATGTTAGTGACATTTCTTGTCTTGGGCCTAAGAGCATCTAGGTCTGCAGGTTGCACGAGAAGCGCCCAAGCGCAGCACACAGAAGAAGTCCTTTTCGGACTTAAAATCAAGCGAGCGGGCATTTCATTCTTCAGCGGAAAGGATTCAGCGATAGAGCAGAACAACGATTGATGGGAAATTGCAGATTAACCGAGTCTCGTCAAGTATAGTGCTCAAAGTTTTAAGGAAGTCAACGGTCGGAATCCTCCGGGAGGCATTCGCGAAGTTACGAGGATCGTTGACCGCAAGCAATTCAAGCGCAGCGTTATTTCTCGAGCTCGGGGTTCGTGAGTTCGAAGGGCGGACTATATCTTTTAGTTGCGCGAGATTGCGAGTTACGAAAAGTGTTCGGAGGAGGTCAACCGTCGCTGACCATCGCGGCTCGGGACTTCGCGAAGGGAGAATGCCAAAGTCTGATACTCCACTCGCGAGGTCACGAGTAGCGAGAGGTGCTAGTACTTGGACCTTATCCAACGGTCACATATGGAGAGCGCTGACCAAAGAAGGAGCCCTTCTAGTATCGCCATCTCGGGAAGCGGGAGTTGAAGAAGAGGAACCAAGGGTCTCCGACTCGTGAATCGCGAAATGAAAGCGCCCAAAACCGGGTCCACAGTATCGCGAAGCAGCCTCAACCGTTCATCCACAAGAGACACCTGGCGCGCGCGATTAGGCCCCTCGCCTTTTCGCCCATCGCAACCCCGAAACGCAAGAAGCAGCTCCATCTTTTCCCGATGCACGAGATGACGAAAGCGTTCAAGGACCTGGGGCCCACAGCATTGTCGGGAGAGTTCGGAACCGTCAGATCCAGAGGGCGCGTGGCGCCAGATTAAGCCGTCTCGGCGTTTCGCTCATCGCGATTTCAAGAAGCAAGGATTAACTCCTCCCGTTCGCGAACGCCGAAAGCGCTTTGGGAATAAACACAGGGTCACAACCCGTGGTCACTTGGGAAAGAAAGGAACTGTGCTGAAAGGGGCCAAAGGCGCCGAGTCCAGTCGCCAAAAGGATCGTCTCAATCTCCAGGTACCATCTGATACGATCCCGCTCCCGGCCTTCGCTTGGAGTAAATAAAGACGAGAAAGGGTGGTTGAAGCCTCTCCTCATTCATTAAATGCGAGGAATGGAGGGTCTGGCAAGCAAACTGCTAGAGAGGGTCCTGTGTACCCATTTTTCCAGAGAAGCCATGCTGGGTTTTCGACTAGCTGGAGGAGGTCTGCACACGCTAACTTGGTATTTATTGGTTCAGCTACTCCTCCCCTGCAAAGGCCATGCGAAGTTAAGGAGACGTCTGACGAAGGACTTCCACCCGAAGATTGATTGAAGAGACGCTACGCCTTGAAGGGCGAGCGCGCCTCTGTTGGGCAAATCTGCCAAAGTATATGTACTCAGTTTTTGCATTTTGAAAGTATCGATGGTAGAGTGAAGCTCTCGATTGTAAAGTTTTAGCACAGACTCTAGTTCTCTGGTTATGTATCTGTATGTGAGATTTCTTGTTTTATGACAGACAATCTTTCTTACTCCATCTAGTTTTCATCTATACTAAGAGAGTTCATGATCGACTGATTCGCACGAATTATGGCAATTATGTTGTGATAAAGGATTTATTGTGGCACTATTGCTTTCTCTGGTTTTCTGCGTTTGAGTGCAAGAAGATCTTGCGTTTAAATGTCTTCTTCCACAGCCTGTCAGGAACCTGATGTTTATGACAGACCTTTGCATCTCTCTGATACAAGTCTTCCCCCTACTCACCCTTACTACAACTCACTGTCTGAAGTTCTCTAAGACCTCACTTGCCCATGCATGCCTAGCCTAGTTTTGGAGTTAGAACCACGTCGTTTGAGTTAACCCCCATTTGATCACCCCATTAAACAAATCATGACATAAACTGATGGGCGTCGGGCTCTGCTCGTGCTGCAATCCAGGGGTGACTTCCGACGCTAACACCTAGGGTTTTGTTTCTGGGGCCCTACCATTGTAGCACTTCAGAACCCTTCACTCTAGTCCTTAGCCTTTTTCCTTCAACCTTTGCGTCCTCCCTTAATTTGACTCCATTTACCCTTAGGCACTGATCTCATGCCTCCAACGTTGAAGTGATAGTGCTCAAACAAACTTTCAAATTCTTATAAATTGAAACCCTAACTAACTACTAACCCTAATAAGGCTGACGTCATCCTTGGTTATTCCATCTTGACGCAGCAAGTTCTCTTTATAGGCAATTAGATGACGGTTTAAAGCATTTATTGAATAAGGGATTGATTGGACATACTGATTGCTACATCATCTTGGTATTTGTTGATGAATTGATATTATTTCATTGTTGTATTAATAAGCATTGATCTCATCAATATCTATTGCTTATATATTGATATTAGATAGTTGTATGAAGTACTAACCCTTTGAATCATAGTCTGCATGTATTAGTCTGCTGTTGCTTTTTTCCGGGCAGGTGTTCTCATTTGGGCCTACACTTCATTATTGGTTGTTTAGCCGAACTATCTGCTCTTGGTGGTGACCTGTGAAGAGGGAATTTCACTTTGACCTTTATACCTTAGCCTCTTCAAAACTCCAGGTTACCGGGGACGTCTCCCCTGGGCCTAACCTCCCTAAATAGAAAGAACCTCCCCATCATGGTGACATTGGGTGGGGTAGGTTCCTGTTACGCCAGTTTGGCCTCTATCTTCTAGCCTTTTGACCTAGTTACAAACTATGCGATAACATGGTCAACATGACCCTGGATAAAACCCCCTCGAGGAAAACCAATTTAGAATGAAAGTGTATATAAGTGATGTCTAAAGCATGAGATACAACAAGTAAGCAAATACAATGAAACTTGTACAAGTAGCAACCTCCTCTCAAGCCTTGCTAAAGTTTCCAAGAAGAAATGCGCCCAAGTAAGTGCACCCTCTCCCTTTGTTGCCTATCTCACTGAACTGAAGCGCTCTTGATTCTCCTTTGACCGATGAAGAAGCCCTTGCATACAAACAAGTTGTTGTATGCTACCTCCACACTGAATTTGACAGATCTGCAATAGCTCAAGTAATGCTAGTGCCTGCTAAGCCTGCACCCTCCTCTAAGCAAAAGCACTCACCACAAAATAATGAGGGTCAAAGCCTCCATGAGCCCTCCATGAAAGTAGGCACCCAAGCTTCCCTCATCCAATGCCTCTATTCTCTTCTCAATGCTCTCTCTCAAACTCTCCAAGTGAACAAATGAGTGAAATGAGCCTCTCTTTGCCCTATGTACCCTCCTTGAACCATCCATAAGGAAACCTAAAGATGAATGACCTAGATCACTCCAAGCCATCTCTAATCATTGGGTGAGATCATCTTAAAAGAATCTCACTTAGAAACCCACTTTGGGTTAAGTTTCCTAAGTTCAATTTATGTCCCTTAATTCACCCACTTAGTGAATTAATTGTCACTTTTGCTTTATGACAAATTCTACCTTTTTGACTTAGGATAAAGTCAATGTGGAATTTGGAATTAGACACAAAGTACAAGGTACATAGGTACAAATATTTCCCTCTTGTGGTTAGAGACCCAAAACCACAAGGGGACCACTTCCCAAGGTACACAAAAACTCAACAAAATTAACATTTCAAACCTCATGCTAGGCCCATTACTAGGAGGATGCGATCCACATAGTAATTACCCAAATATCTCATCTTGTAAATAGTGATTTTCCCCATAATTCTAGGTTGAGTCAGCTGCAATATTTATGAGAGAGGGATTATTATTATTATTATTATTATTCCTTTAATGCAACGTTCTGGCACTCATCAATTATTCCTTCCTAGTACAGGATGAATAATCTAAAATGAATCCCTTTTGCAAAAAGCGTAACCTTGAACACCAGTAATAAATCACTAAGAGATAATAAAACGTGAGCCTGGTTTAGTTCCTAGATTTTCTTATAACTTATTGAATTTAGGAATACTATGAGGTTAAAACTAGCCTTTTCAAGGGGGTAAAGAACAATGGATCATTTGCTTATTTGTCCTAGTTTTGTATCATGTTCTTTTTTACAAATAAAAGCTCTTTCTTTTGGAAATGAAATTTACAGTGGTGCCAATCAGTTGACATAGGTGTTTTTTCTACAGGTTGTGGACACGAAAGGAAAATCAAATAGCAATTGTTTCACATGGTGGCTTTTTGCGGCACACATTGGCTCTATTTGGGAATGATTGTCACCCCTCTATTAGAGACGCGATCCAGAAGGAGTATGTAGATGAGATGCATTAAACAATTGGTCGTTCTTGTTGAACTAGAAGATGTAATGTGTGGAAAATAGTTTGTGTTTCACTTGCAACTCTAGTAGGACTTTGGATAGTTATAAAATACTTTTTAGATTTATAAAGCATATTGGTTTTCCTGTACACAGTTTGAACATTTACTAGTAAAAAAGAACTCAAACTCTATTCCTTAAAAAATGTAAAAAACACTTGAACAATTTTTCTTTGCTTAATTTGGTAAATCTACAAATGTACTCTTGATATCTAAAATAGTCTTGTCTTCCATATATTCTGTAGTTATATTCCTGCAAGTTTGTATGTTCAATAGTCCATGTATAATGTGAGTCACCAATTGCTTGAGGGTTATCCTATTATATCTTGTTATTTGGTAATTATATCTACTCCTTGGGCACATTTTACGGCAAACATTGTTACTTCTATGATTGTAACACCTTTGAATGGACCCAGATATGTACTGTTATTTCTAGATCTTTAAATATGATGACATATGTTTTGAAATTGTAAATTTGTAGGATGGCATGACATTAACCTTGCAAAACCATTAGGAGGTAGACTCGAGTTCGTATATCTTTGTGTTTATTATGCAATTCTAAATCTTAAGGGAATTAGACATCAAGCACTCATGCGACTTAGAGGAGAAGTGAGATGCTCACATTAGGAACATTATTTTATTATTTGTAGGCCATTTCCTATTAGTATTTTCCATTATAAGGGTGTCTTCCATTTCTCTTGCATTGATGTTTTGCATGTCTGAATTTTTGACTTTATAGAAGGGTAAGTTGCATATCTTTGTCTTTTGGTACAACGACCTAGTCAAGGCATGCAATGACTTGTACCAATGACTTGCATCTATCCTCCCCAACTATAGGACTTTTTCTATATTCAATTGCCAAACTATTATTGATCCAAGCTAGAGTTAGGATCAAGACTAGGGGCGCACACTCTCCTTCAATTTGCGAGGAGATTGGTGAGGTAATGCAAGTTGGTTGTGTTAAGACATAATATCCGAGTTGCTTGTAGTGAATTAGCCGTGACATGGTGGAAAATTACTGTCAACAACTTGCCCTAGCGAAAGCTTAACGTGAGTACCATCGAGGATGTAGAAACAAATTTTGTGATTGGTGACGTAACTAAATGTTTTGCAAATGATTTAATCCAAATAACATAGTGTGCTAATCTTACATAATGGAGTTAAGTGTAACATATTGGCACACGAAAGCAGGAGAAAAACAAGGAAAAAACCCCAAACTAATAACAAGATCAAGACAAGAGAATTGGCTCAACTATACATCTATTCCCTGTACAAAAGAATGAACTACAAAGAATGTCATGATTGAAGTAATGCTAGAGAATTGTTGTGGATCAAGCTATGAGTATAGTTGTGTAGAGCTCAGTCTCGCTTAGTGATCTTAATAAAACTTGATCGCCCATTTACATATGAGATGAATCATATTGATATAATCAAAGAGATAAAGTTACCATAAATGAAGAAGTTATAAAGTCGGCACGAGTGGTAATGAATTCCTGTGATTCCAAGAAGTCAATGGGTCATTTCTAATTTGATCATTGAAGTTGGGACGAACTTGATCAACTTCAATAACCTAAAATGGAGGGCACAATAGTTTTCTCAACTGCAATATTTTCCTATGTGGTGGAGGAATTTGGAGTAATGGTAGCATAGTTGGTTGAATGTTGATCTATTGGAGGTGCCAAGCAGATTAGACGTTGATATGAGAGAAATGGTGCATTGTAGATCAGACATGGATCTTGTGCTTGCATGTAGGTGCAAACACAACGAGGGACATTTATTGGTTGTAGGTGAAGGTTTGAACCTGACTAGACCTAATGAAGACATGCTTTTTGCTAAAGGTTAAGAAGGGCTTGTCACGACCAAGAAATACACCAAGGCATAGATCAACAGTTCCTTTTGGACTATTAACCATCCAATACTAAGTTCATGTGTAATAAAGTTAGGTTCCTATTGAATGACTGAAGTGTTCATTAGGTAATAAAGTAGTTAGCTCAATTAGATAGCACAAATACCTAATATATGCTTTAGAAGAAGATGTATTCATCGTATCACAATGATACCATTTGATAATAAAGTTCATATTTCATATCTTGTGCATTATGTATTCATTTTTTAATATGGTATTAGAGCAATTGTTGATTTGAGCCTTGAGTCAAAGCTCTAGTGAGCCCAAAATGATTTAAAAAAACAGTTTAAGAGGTATTAATTATATTTGATTGCAAATAAAATCAATATTTTTAAAGTGTCTCTAAGTTGCAAACTTTAAAAGTTTCATTTCACAAGTTGTGTATAATTTGAGAGCCAAAGTGTTCCAAAAAAACACAACAAATGTGTGATGGAGAATAGTTATTAAGGGGAAACATGTGCTTGAGAAAACCCCAATGATAGTGTTTGAAGCAGATATCGATATTCAAAGGAATAATTGTTACCAGGACTAGGGAAAAGAATATTTGCAGAGGGATGTATGCAATGAAGAGGAGAATCATGCATCACACAAGGTGACAAAGAAGATGTCAAGCAAGCATCCTGTTATTAGAACTAAAATTACGAAGAATATGTAAAGAGACAAACGAGACAAAAAAAGAGATATGTATTATATAATTGTACTTAGAAACAATGTTATTAGAACTGAACTAGTTTTTCCAAAGCTGGTTGGTTCTACTGATTTAAAAGGCTCATTGGTCTAAATCACATTCCCAAACCGGAAATGGTCATGCTTGAATCGACGGGATCTGTACGGATCCATATGCCGGTGCGTGGCACCACAATTCGACCCCCAAAACTTAAAAAAACAGAAAAAAGAAAAGCATAAGCCCTAAAGTGAACCCTAGACCCCTCCCATTTCTTTTTAATGAGGTCCCCACAGGGAGAGTATCTTAGCATTATTTTTGGATGGGTACCTTCAGGACCAAGGGAATCGAGTCAGAATCCCATTTCAGAGTTTTCTCATGTTGAGGATGCAGGGGATGCAGATTTAGATGATTTTGTCATATGATTAGATTGTAGAGTCTAGACTCTAGTTATTAATAATTACTATGCTTATTTTTGGACTCTAGAGGCCATTTAGAACCTATTTGTTTTTGTATTTTGGATCAAATATGGATTGCATTCTGTGCTATTTTGGTTATATGCACCCTTGCTATTTACATGAGAAAACTTTGCATATTTGTGTTTAATGGTTTGGATTCACTTGGATGTACATGCATAGATTCACATGGATGTCCATTTTTTTTTTTCTGGTTTCAACCAGTATCTAGTTTTTGGGGTCCATTGGTTCAGTGACTGGTCTAGTTTTGATAACATTGCTTAGAAATGACATAGACGGATGTTGTATATATATCAAGCAATATCTTTTTTTCTTGTTAGGAACTACTTACTTAACCTCATTGATATAACATTAACTTAAGTGTCATTTTTTACTAGTGTTCCACAAGGATGCATCTCCTAGGGTGGAGGGTGCACCCCCCACGTTTCCCATGCTTTGCGAGCCGGGGGACGCATGGGGGAACATTTCCCCTTGCCCCCCTTTGAGGAAACTTGGGGAAACGCATGGGAAAATGTTTCCCTAGTGTGGGGGATGTGTTTCTTCAAAAGGGGGGCATCTGGGCATCCTCTCCCCCCTAAAAAAAGGGGATGCCTAGGTGTCCCCCCCACCTCACCTCCTTGATTTTTTATCCAACAACCCTATAAGACGGAACAAAGATAGGGGATAGAGCTTTGAGGAGTTTGTGACCTTGTTAATTAATGGTGATATTAAATTCTTAAAGAAAAAGTTGCCATTCTCCTTTATCAAAATTTGACATTCTCCTTTATCTTACCTTTTCTACCCTTTTACTTCAATTTTTAACATTACCCTTAATTTTTTTAGGATGTTTGAGAATGGTTCTAACCTCATCAGACTTCATATGGAGAAAGTGTAATTTCATATCCCATTCAGAATTCAACAGACTTAACAGTTTTCAGGATTTTAGGATTGGAAAGATTATAACAATTCCACTGGATTGGACAATGATGAATTTGCATGGGATGAATTGTTATTGTTGGTATTTTATCATTATTATTTTTATTTTTATAATTCTAGCGATGGGGACCCCTATTCTAGGGACCCCAACATCCCCCCATGCCCCCTGAATTTCCCTAAAATTTGGGGGTGCTCCCACACATCCCCCATGTGCATCCCCTTGCTCCTGCACTCCCTCGTCCTAGAAGCTTGGTGGAACATAATTTATTACGTATCACTGATTTTTGACTTTATTACATTACAACGTTACTCTTAGATACATTACATTTATTGTCCTTAGATGGAAAAAGAAAAGACATTACAATGTCTAACACCCCTCTTGATAAGATAAGATAATTTTATTAATGTCCAACACATGACCACAAAAGTAGGTTAGTGGGACTTGTTATCGCACAATTTGTACTTTGATAAAAGGAAAAGTTAAAGGAGAGAAAGTTGGTGTAACTGGAGACTATCCTATCACTCTCACCTCAATAGGATGTCTCTTTCTATTTAGGGTGGTAGGCCCAGGGGAGATGTCCCCGATGACCTGGGGGTTTGAGAAGGCAAGGTCAAGATGGCTAGATAAAGATCCCCTCTCACAAGTCACCACCGATCAGAAAGTCCTATTTTTATAACCAATGAAATGATAATATGTCAAAGTGTACATGCCCGGAACAAAGCAACAAGAAACTATATATATTTGCAAGTACACTTGCTGGTTAGCACTTAATAAAACCATAAAATGAAATGATGAAATATATCATACATAAAACTTTATGAACAAGAATAAGCACATTAGATGATATTACAAATATACAAAAGGGAAATTCGATTTTAGACCAATCACATAAGATGTCACAACATAGATATTGCCTTGAAATGTTGATTGCTTTAAAATACCCAAATGTATGAGAACTCAAATTGCCTTAAATGTGATTATGAGACTTCAAATAAAAACTTGCTTGTAAATGAATCACACCACCATAAGATCGCTTGCAAAATGAAAATGAGATATTATGTTATGAGATTGCCTTGAAACACGTATTGCAAGTGTTGTGAATGTAGTGGGTGTAGCTTGATTTTATCAAATTTTATGTGTCACTTTGATTAGGGGGATTAGGTGTGAATGATTGTGTCCTAGACTATGTGACGACCCAAAACCATTATTGTTCACACCAAAAGAGAGTGTTGGATGCTCAAAAAGTATGGCAACGAGGCCTACTCTAGCTTCGCAAGTCAAACCCAAAGTTTGCAAGGTACTCCACCCGGAGGACACCGAGCACCGCGAGATCGTCCCTGACCTAGCACCCCAAGATTCTTCCCAAGTCTTTGTTTTGATGGTGCAAGAACAACAATTGGTTGTGGATGCCTAATTACTACCTCCAACCTTTGCCCTTTCTTGTCACCCAGGATCCAACTAAGTGGCAAGGGGAGAGAATACGGGGCAAACGTTGGGAA
>ML779684.1:810745-837435 GCA_009831015.1 Picea engelmannii | reverse complement strand
AATTATTAAAACTTTGAAAAGTTAAAGAGAGTTGGCTCTCCACTCTAGAGCCAATCCTTCAACCCTTAGTGACTTCCAAAATGCTTGTCCTTTGCTACACAAGAAGAAATGAAGGTGAGAGCATCCAAAGAATGTTTGCAAAACACTTTCCAAACTATCTAAGGAACTACCACATAACCAATAGCAATACTACTATCAATAATATTCAAGCAAACTACTTTGCTTAAATCTCCACTTACAATCTAGTGAATTCAAAATATGAAACAAAATGGAAATATATAACCTCAACCATACACAATGGCACACCAAGAAGACTCCCAATGCACCAAAATTTCTCCAAATCTTTCTTTATTATCCACCCAAATCTTATCACAAATACTTGTGGCAAAACTTGCACATGAGATAGCACATGAGAGCACATGAGAGAGAGGGAGAAGATAGAAATTTTGGCATAATAGCATTGCTATGAGAATAGATGGGAGAATGAGGATGAGAGGGTCCAATTTATAGGAAAAGAGGAGGAGGGATCCCACTTGGATGGGCTCCAAGTGGCACCCATCTAATGGAAGAGGGTCTCATCAAGGGCGGCACACTTTTAGGTCAAGAGAGTGATGGGATGGATGAGGGGTGAGTTAAAGAAGGGGGAAACCCCCTTTCCCTTCATCTAAAAGTCAAGTGGGGTCAAGTGGGGAACTTCCCTAAATTTTTAGGGGTTCTCATGATGTATTTTATTTTTTATGAAATGTTAGCAAGAGGGGGGGGGCGCCCCTCTTCTAGGCAAATGAAGAAGGTGGGTTGTGGGTTAGGCTAAGGTGGGTTTTTTAAGTTGGAAAATGTTTTCCCAACTTAGGAAAGGCTATTGGGACACTTTTCCCACACTCTCTCATGACATTCATGACTTTTACAAAATTTGGCTATTTTAATTAAGCCAATTACATGCTGATTTTTGACTGACTTTGACTAAACTTGGACAAAGGCCTAACAAAACTTGTCCAAATGAGCTAAGACTTGGTCCAAGGGTGTAGGGGTGTATGAACAATTTGATTTGAGTACTCATACCCCTATACAAAATACCCAAGGACCACTTTTTTACATTTTACATCGAAAATAATTAAAAATCCTCAGTTTGCGGGAATTTTAATTATTTAAAAAATCCTATCAAAACTTAATGGAATTCCGTGAGACTCAAGGACATGTCTAACATGGTCATTTACAACATTCCTAGACCTTAGTTACATAGGTCTCGTCCACTAGAATTCCTTTCACTACTTTGGAGAAATTATTGTGAGGAGTGAAAAACTCATGGGAAATTAATAAGGCTGAAAAGCCAAATTAATAACCTGAGGATAAAAAACACTCAGTGAAAGGAACTCTCCTAATGAAGAAATCCTAATGTAACTGACTTAAACTAACTATGATCCATGTAGACTTATTACATTATTATCCCATGCAGGGGAGCGGAAATTCCAATTACAACAAAATGCTAAAGGCCAAAACTGCCTTGTAGAACCAATAAGTCTTCAACTTGGTAGCACCATCAGGTGCATATCTTCATGGTATATGGAGTTGACCCCCTAGTTGAATAGGTGGTCAACAGGTTCCGCCTACTAGAAAGTTCCTTCTCTAGAATGTTCTTAGGGGATATAAAGTACTATATAAATATATAGAAGCATTGTAAAAGGTGTCTTGGGATAATAATTTGTAATCTGAGCTTTACTCTATTAGAGGTTGCCCCCTCAAAGAGGCAAGTGAACATTGCTTCCATATCAATAAAGGTATAATATTTTTCTCATATTGTCCATTGCTCATGCAATTCTATTTCTTTCTACGATATATCTGAGTAATATATGTGATTTATCCTCTGAATATTTTCTGTTGGGTACATCACAGACTTTCTTGTTCATGGTACAATTTTTCCTTGTAGAAAAGGAGCAATCCAGAACAAATAGATTAGGGTCAAATCTAGCTTTGAGCAGACCACAAAGTCCATCAAGGGCATAGTCTAGCAACACATGGACAATTTTACAAAATTGTGGAGGAATTGTAGCACAAAATCAAATATGAAGGATGAATCTCATGCACTACCAAAACCACAGTAAATGGGCCATGACAAGTTACCACACCAACAAAACCAAGTCAAAATGGACTAGCAGAAGATAAGGGGAGAGAACATACAACATGCACAAGCAGGTTTGCAAGCAAGACACAATGCACATAATAGATTCTAAGGCACATTGGGTCCAATGGTTAGGAAATAGAATGCTATCACATGTACAAATCATACAAAAAATTGCAATATTATTGGGAATATTGATGTGTTGATTCACAAACAAAGGTATTTTATTGAGGTTTTCTTATCCATGTGTTTTAACTTTTAAGGTCTTCTTAAATTACATTACATTGGACAACGGTTCAATTCCTCCCTTGAGTCATGACTAATGGAGTTGTATCCTAGTTTATTTTTAAGGTTATTGTATTTTAAAGAAATATCAAAAGGAATTATTATGTCTCTCGAGGTTTGAATAAAGAACAATGTATTGAAGCATCAATTGTCATATTCAAGATATAAGTCAAGTGTGCATTTCAGTTCATTGAATTTGAAGATTTTGCTCTAGCATAGAAGGCAACTATAAAAATTAGATAATTTAAGAGATTGTAGATAGACGTGACTCCCAACAAGGGATTTGGGCACCAATGATTGTCGAAGATGGTGACTAATGTTGAATTTAACCAATCCAAGGATGATTGAGAATAAAATATTTGAGGACTTGGATAAAAAAATGGAAAGATTTATGAGAGATCTTGCAACAGTAGTCAACAACCTATTATATGAACCAAGTAAGTTCAAGTCAAGGAAATCCAAGAATGCATGGGTTGTTCAATTCACAACATGGACATTCAAACTGATTAAAGTTCGTTTACCCACATTTGATGGTAGTAATGTGTAATATCCCCCACCTCTTGATGAAGAGGTCTGGGAAGACTTAGTGGTCTAGGCATCCCCACTAGACCATAGTCTCACACAGCATGGGGAAAAGTCAACCAAACTAATGTTTTATTTTGAAGTTGACATAGGAAAAAGGAAAAAAGGGCCAAAAAGTAACTCAATGAAGAATTAGAAGCTGGAGGTTGAGTTAAGAGTTGAACCTAGGGGTTAAACTAACTCAACTGGAAAACATAATAGAGGTATAAAAGAAAGGCTAGGACACACCTCTCATTTCATCTTGGATATTTGGTATTTTGCTTGTTGAGCTCTTGAGCACACAGTTTTGAGGGTTTTGACAGTACAAACCCTAGAGAACAACTCAGTGGTGAAAGATCCACTCACCTTGTTCCAAGCTTGGTCTCGGGGATGAAATACTCCACCCACACCATTCTACATTCATCATCTATTCAGGAGAGCAGCAGGGCCGTATCAGTTAGGGTTTTCCAGCAAGGGTGCACCATTAATTGAGGAGCAGTTCGATCCAGCTTATTGAGAGGGCTTTGGGAGATTCCAGCATTAGGGTTTTGCTTGCAGGACCTTGCTCATCAGTTTGGAGGCTTTCTTGTGGAATTACTACGGCTAGATCATCGTCTACAGGTTAGGACGGCTTTTGAAGGAAGAAGGACATTTTGGTGATGCATGGATTCTCAGATCTAGGAGGCTCTACCGCAGATTTGATCTTGAAACTTCTCCTAGGGGTTTGTGACTGCCCGATCTATCATCCTAGAGAGTTTTAGGAGGTTTGGAGGCCTCATTCAGCCATGCCGAATTGTTGGTCTTATCTAGGGTTTCAGGAGGGCTGAACCTGTTTATGGTTGCAATAGGTGGAGGAGGAAGACGTGGTATTTGGGCTTCATATCGCAGGAGCGGGTTCACATTGACCTGATCTATCTCTTGGTGGAGTTTGGGAGCATTTGGAGGTCATCTTCAGGAGGGCCGAACCCTTGGTCTTCATCTTCTTCAGCAGGATGTACCAGCAGCTAGGGGGGTTGTGCAAACCCTAGCTTTCTGTATTGGATCTCTCATATTGTATTCAGTCTTTGGGAGGCTTGTCTTGTGTTTCAAGAGCATTTTGTAGCAACTCATATCTTCTATGCTTGGATCCATCTGATGTTATTCCAGATCTGCTCGTATATTGTATCAAGTTCTTGCTATTTTCTAATAAAGAGGTCAGATCTATTCTTTGTGGTGCCATATCTATATGTTGATGAAATCTTGCATTCTGTTGAATGAATCTTGATATATTGTGTTGAATAACTAAGAATAAACCCTAAGGCCGAAATATCAGTGGCCATCTTGCAAACACAATCAGTCAACAGTTAGTTCAGCGGTTAGTTAGCGTCCCCAAGCGAAAAAATTGGCTTGGGAACATTACAGTGGTATCAGAGCTCTGATCCTCCCATCCTGTGAGGATTAGCGCATGCAGAGGTACAATGTTATCTATATGGGCCAAAGGAAGAAACAGGCAAGTGAAACAGAGGCCGAGATGGAAGGTTCAGGTGATGACGTTGAGCTCCAGAGCTTAGCTTTCTTAGCACAGGAATTCCGTAAATCCATAAACCAAACAGAAAGTAAACTGGTCATACACTTGTAGGAAAACTATGATGCAAACTGCAGGGGACAAACCGAAATCACTGAGACCTTGAAGAAGGTAGATGAGAACCTGAGGAAGGTGGATGAGAACCAGACTAGGATAGCCAATCTGTTAATGCAGATGAATCACAAAGGGAAAGGCCCAGAGATGTATGACAACAGGGAGACTGGTGGATCACACGGTGGAAACAGATATATTCCAGAATCTATTCCCTATCATCAGTCTGAGGGGAGCAATGGGGGAGGCACACCCCATGGACAGATAGGTAGCAGGGCTACCCCTAGACCATACTTACCCACGTTCACAGATGAACAAGCACAACATGAACAAGTGGATGACTTTGTGGAGAAGATGGCACGGTGTACCAGGGAGTACAATGATTTGGATATGATGATTCAGAGGCAGATGTCCCTGTATCAATACTGTCAACTCAAGTTTAGAATCAAGCCTAGGCCGAACCACATAAGCAACTGTGAGTTTGAGCACAGAGCCGGGAAGATGGAGATTCCCTACTTTGATGGTACGGCCAAGATGACAGCACAGGCATGGGTACAAAAACTGGATACTTATCTACAGCTTAACCCCATGAGGGAGATGGAAGCCATCAAATTTGCCACCATGTACTTAGATGGCAAAGCTCATGATTGGTGGTATCATGGATTGACCACACTAGGCCACAATCAGATAGTGGCATACACAGAGTTCACTTAGAGACTTATGGACATGTTTGACCAGGGGGATCCTAAGTTGCATTTCCAGGAGCACACACAGCTCAGACAGATAGGAGCACCAGAGGTATACATTGAGGAATTCCAGAGGCTAGCAGTCATGGTGCAGGATGTATCACAGACTAGACTCATGATGCTCTTCATTGAGGGGCTAATGGAACCCTTGAAGGGTTAGGTAAAGGCCTTTAAGCCTACCAACCTACAAGATGCTATTTGGAGGACGAGAGACCTAGGACCACCTGCCAAGCCAAAATTTGTGCCTAGACCACCTCTTAACACAGGAGGAAGAGATTAGAGACCTCCAATGAACCCAGGAGGACGTGACCTAAAGGGGTTTGACAGGGGCAGAGGCAGGTTGGATGAGAACACCAGAAGGGAATTGAGGAGGAAGCAACTTTGTTACACTTGCAAAGAGCCATGGAACCCATCACACAAATGTATGGGCCGTGGTCAAGTACACTATATAGAGGTGACTTCAAACAATGAGGAGGAGGAGGATTTCGGGTTAGGTAAAGGCCTTTAAGCCTACCAACCTACAAGATGCTATTTGGAGGACGAGAGACCTAGGACCACCTGCCAAGCCGAAATTTGTGCCTAGACCACCTCTTAACACAAGAGGAAGAGATTAGAGACCTCCAATGAACCCAGGAGGACGTGACCTAAAGGGGTTTGACAGGGGCAGAGGCAGGTTGGATGAGAACACCAGAAGGGAATTGAGGAGGAAGCAACTTTGTTACACTTGCAAAGAGCCATGGAACCCATCACACAAATGTATGGGCCGTGGTCAAGTACACTATATAGAGGTGACTTCAGACAATGAGGAGGAGGAGGATTTCGGCCACATCCAGAACATGGAAGCAGACACCACAGAGACTGCAGATGAGGAGGCCAATGGTCATGACAGTATGGCTGAGGAGAAAGCCACCTTGGCATCCATCAGTGGGGTGCCCAACTACAATACTTTCAGGATGAGAAGAGTCTTGCAGGGACAAAAAGTGTCAGTGTTGATTGATGGGGGAGCTTCTCACAACTTCATTGACTCAACATTGTTGCAGAGGAGACATATACCCACGATTGAGTTTGAAGGGTTCATGGTGGAGGTAGTAGGTGGAAGAACCATGCCTTGTAACAGATACATTCCAGGCATGAAGCTTACATTGGGTAGGCATGATTTGGTACAGGATGTCTATGTGATAGACCTTCCAGACACAAACATAATCCTTGGAGTTCAGTGGCTCAGTACGTTGGGACCTATCACCACCAACTACAAAACCATGGAGATGTCTTTCACAGAGGAGGGTGGACGAAATGTAGTTCTCTGAGGCATGACAAGTAACTCAGCCAAGGTAGTTATGGCCAAGAGGATGGAGGCCATCTTTAGGAGAGAAAAGATAGTATATGCAGCTGAATGCAGAATCTCGGCACGTGTGGACAAGTAGGGCAAGGTTCACTACACACCAGAAATCCAAGAAATCATTGACAAACACAACAAAGTGTTTGGTCCTATTCCACCAGGGGTGCCACCAGACAGGGGGTTTGAGTACATCATTGAGTTGGAGGCAGTAGCAAAACCAGTCATCACCACACCGTACAGACATCCGAAGAAGTACAAAGATGAGATAAAGAAGGCAATCAAAGAACTCTTGGATATGGGGCACATCAGGTTGAGCTCCAGCCGTTTTGCTTCTTCAATGGTATTGGTCAAGAAGAAAGATGGAACAATGCGCATGTTCATTGACTTCCGGGCATTAAATAAGAAAACAATCAAAAACAGGTATCCTATACCAAGGATTGATGAGTTGTTGGACGAGCTGCACGGGGCTGTCTATTTCACAAAGATTGAACTACGTTCTAGCTACCATCAAATCAAAATGAGGGAGGAGGACATCCCAAAAACTGCTTTCATGTGTCATTATGGCCACTATGAGTTCTTAGTGATGTCCTTCGGGTTAACCAATGCCCCATCCACGTTCCAATCTTGTATGAACCATGTCTTCAACAAACAGTTGAGGAAGCATCTCTTGGTATTCTTTGATGACTTGCTCATTTATAGCAAGATGTGGGAGGAACACCTTTGGCATGTGGACCAAATTTTGTCTATCATGGAGAAACAGTCATTGTATTCTAAGGAGTCCAAATGTGAATTTGGAATGACGGAGGTTCTTTACTTGGGACACATCATCGGAGCGAAGGGGGTACAGGTACATCAGGAGAAGATTCAGGCAATAAGGGAGTGGCCTACACCAAAAACCCTCACAGAGTTGAGGGGATTTCTAGGCATGTGCACCTACTACAAGAAGTTTGTCAAAGGGTTCTCTAAGATTTGTGCACCTTTGATCGATTTGACCAAGAAAGGAGCTTTCAAATGGAGTGAGGAGGCCCAATTTACATTCGACAAGATGAAAAAGGTGATGCACATGCCTAGTCTTAGCTCTACCAGATTTCAGCCAACCTTTCACCTTGGAGTGTGATGCCTCGGGAGAAGGTATTGGGGTTGTACTGATGCAAAATAGGCACTCTCTTGCCTATGAAAGTCGAAAACTCATGGGACCTAAGTTACTTTACTCCATATATGACAAAGAGATGGTGGCCATCATTCACGCTCTGGCCATATTCAGACAATACCTAGTAGGTGCATGGTTTGTGGTGAAATCAGATCATAACAGTCTTAAGTACTTATTGGAGCAGAAGGACTGAAATGAAAGGCAACAGAAATGGGTAAGTAGAATATAGGCATATGGCTTTGACATTGAATTTGTCAAAGGGAAAAACAACGTGGTGGCAAATGCATTGTCCAGAAGGCCATCAATTCATGCCATAACAGATGTGTCAGTTGATTGGAAGGACCACTTGATGATGGAATATGCAGAGAATCAGTTCGCTTGTCAGGTAATGGATGGGCAAATACAGGATGATAACTTCAGGGTCATTGATGGCCTCATCTATTATAAGGGCCGAATCGGCCTTCAAGGCAAAGGTGTTGCAGGCATGTCATAACTCACCAATGGCAAGTCACCAAGGGATTGGCAAGACATACAGGCAGGTGAGGGAGAGGTTCTCATGGAAGGACCTCAAGGAGGATGTGATGAATCACGTCAAGGAGTGTACTACTTGCCAGGAGAATAAGGATGAGCACACTCACCCGGCAGGAATACTGCAACCCCTACCCATCCCCAAGCACAAGTGGGAAAGCATATCCATGGATTTCATCACAGGGTTTCCAAAGGTGCAGGGAAAGGACTGCATTTTCGTAGTGGTGGACAGGTTGACGAAGTTTGCACACTTCTTCTCCATTGCTACAAATTTTAGTGCAACACAGGTGGTCAAATTATTCTTCATGTAGATTTTCAGACTACACGGTTTACCCAAAACCATTGTTAGTGACAGGGATAGCAGATTCATGAGCGCATTCTGGCAGGAGTTATTCAGGCTAGTTGGTACGGCCTTGACTCCTAGTACTAGCTATCATCCTCAGACGGATGGGTAGATTGAAATAGTCAACAAATGGGTGGAAGGCTATCTCAAGAATTGTGTGGCGGGGCAGTAGAAGGCGTGGGTCAGATGGCTACATTTGGGGGAATACTGCTACAACACCACCCATCACATGTCCATAGGCATGACCCCATTCAGGTCATTGTACAGTTATGATCCACTCTCTTTCGTAGAGATTGCTTTCGGTGACAACAGGGTCCCAATGGTACAAGATTGGGTACAACAGAGTCAGGACATCCTCAGGGAGCTGAAGGATCATTTACAGAGGGCACAGAACCAACAGAAGGTCCAAGCAGATAAACACAGGGTTGAGCATACTTTTGAGGTTGGTGACTTAGTTTACCTGAGGCTCCAACCATACAGGCATGCTTCTATAAAAAGAAGCGGGGCAAAGACGCTGCAACCACGTTTCTTTGGGCCCTACAGGATCAACAGGAAGGTAGGGGCCATAGCTTATGAGCTGGAGCTCCCACAGGGTAGCAGGATACATAATGTCTTCCATGTGTCTTGCCTGAAGAGGGCCATCGGCCAACACATCACACCCCTTGAGGTGTTGCCACATCTAGACGAAGAGGGGCAACTGGTTCTGATTCCGAAGGAGATACTGGAGGTTCGGGAGAAGAAGCTCCGGAAGAGGAGCATCAAAGAGTACCTGATCAAATGGAAGGATTTACCCATTGAGGATGCCACGTGGGAGAATGAACAGGTTGTGCGGGAGACAGGTTTGGAATTGCTTGAGGACAAGCAATTTCTAGCAGGGGAGACTGTAATGTCCCCCACCTCTTGATGAAGAGGTCTGGGAAGACTTAGTGTTCTAGGCATCCCCACTAGACCATAGTCTCACACAGCATGGGGAAAAGTCAACCAAACTAATGTTATATTTTGAAGTTGACTTAGGAAAAAGGAAAAAAGGGCCAAAAAGTAACTCAATGAAGAATTAGAAGCTGGAGGTTGAGTTAGGAGTTGAACCTAGGGATTAAACTAACTCAACTGGAAAAAAGAATATAGGTATAAAAGAAAGGCTAGGGTGCACCTCTCATTTCATCTTGGATATTTGGTATTTTGCTTGTTGAGCTCCTTAACACACAATTTTGAGGGTTTTGAGATTACAAACCCTAGAGAACAACTCAGTGGTGAAAGATCCACTCACCTTGTTCCAAGCTTGGTCTCGGGGATGAAATACTCCACCCACACCATTCTAGATTCATCATCTATTCAGAAGAGCAGCAGGCCCGTACCAGTTAGGGTTTTCCAGCAAGGGCGTACCATTGATTGAGGAGCAGTTCAATCCAGCTTATTGAGAGGGCTTTGGCAGATTCCAACATTAGGGTTTTGCTTGCAGGACCTTGCTCATCAGTTTGGAGGCTTTCTTGAGGAGTTACTACGGCTAGATCATCATCTACAAGTTGGGACGACTTTTGAAGGAAGAAGGACGTTTTGGCGATTCAGGGATTCTGAGATCTAGGAGGTTCCACCTCAGATCTGATCTTGAAACTTCTCCTAGGGGTTTGTGACTGCCCGATCTATCATCCTAGAGAGTTTCAGAAGGTTTGGAGGCCTCATTCAGCCAGGCCGAATTGTTGGTCTTATCTAGGGTTTCAGGAGGGCCGAACCTGTTTAGGGTTGCAGCAGTTGGAGGAGGAAGACGTGGTATTTGGGATTCATATCACAGGAGGGGGTTCACATTGACCTGATCTATCTCTTGGTGGAATTTGGGAGCATTTGGAGGTCATCTTCAGGAGGGCCGAACCCTTGGTCTTCATCTTCTTCAGCAGGATGTACCAACAGCTAGGGGGGTTGTGCAAACCCTAGCTTTCTGTACTGGATCTCTTATATTGTATTAAGTCTTTGGGAAGCTTGTCTTGTGTTTCAGGAGCATTTTGTAGCAGCTCATATCTTCTATGCTTGGAGCCATCTGATGTTATTCCAGATCTGCTCGTATATTGTATCAGGTTCTTTCTATTTTCTAATAAAGAGGTCAGATCTATGCTTTTTGGTGCCATATCTATATGTTGATGAAATCTTGCATTGTGTTGAATGAATCTTGATATATTGTGATGAATAACTAAGAATAAACCCTAAGGACGAAATATTAGTGGCCATCCTACAAACACAAACAGTCAACAGTTAGTTCAGCGGTTAGTTAGTGTCCCCAAGCGAAAAAATTGGCTTGGGAACATTACATAATGCCCAACTTGGTACCATATGGTAACATGGAAAGATATTTGTAATGAATCCCACCCAAGATGGGAAAAAGATCATCACAACTGCCTCCCTCCACTTGGAAGGTGCAACATATGATTGGCTTATGTGGTAGGAAAATAAAACCAAAGGCTTGATCTTGAATTGGCAACTATTTAAAGATCATTTTGTCAATAAATTTTATGATGAATAGGAATAAGACATCTTTACCAAGATCATCAACCTTCGATGAGTAAGATACATAAAGGAATACACACAGGAATGGGAATTCTTAGAAACAAGAGTGTCAAGCATACTAGAAGACTAAATGTTAAATATCTATATTACAGAATTGAAGGCAGAAATAAGGAATGAGATGAGGCTATGAAACATATCAATCATTGATGAAGTTCGAGCCAAGATCAAATTGATAGAGAAAAAAATCCTTAGTCAACAAAGAACATTTCCATTGTCTCAAAAAAAGATGACTAAATAAGTTCTTCCATAGCAACACAATGGAGATCACTGTCACAAACCATAAAAGGAAGAGAGGCGAGATAAGAACTTATGCCATTGCAATATTGAGAAGGGTAAGGAAGTGGGGGTTTCCAACAACGAGTTAGATGAAGAAGACAAAGAAGATGAAATACAAACCGTTGGTGATAGCAGATCAAAATTAGAAGAAGAAAATATGTCAAAAATATAATTGGAAACTACGACAGTCATGAAACAAACCATGAACCCCAAGAGGTATGTTGATGCCAACTCACCTAGGATCTCACCATCAACAATGATAGGAATCCTACAACCTCAAACCTTGAAGTTCAAGGGGTTAGTGGAAAATATGGATGTAACTATACTTGTGGACTCTGGAAGTACTTACAACTTCATTGATATCAATGTTGCAGAAAAACTGAATCTCTTTGTATATTCAATGAAGGAACTTCGAGTAGAAATGGAAAATGACTAGAAGATTACAAAAGTTGGAAGATGTTACAAATTGATGTTGCAGATATGGGTGCTTCAATTGCAAGTTGAATTCTACAGTACCACTTGGTGTACTGGACATAGTATTAAGCACATGATGGTTAATGTTGTTGGGTGACTATACCACCAATCTATAGAAGTAGTGCATGAAGTTCAAATGGAAAGGGAAGACATATAAGTTGTATGGTGAACCTTCAATGGCTAGAACTCCCTTCTTACGAATGAAGTGCACCCCCAAGCAAGGACAAACCAAGGTCCTAAGTTGGAAGATCGTACAAAAACCAACATAGAAGGATGCAATGTAAGAGATCATTTGTAACAATCCAAGATGACTATTCATGTCTTGAAAGTAAACTTGGAGAAAGTTTGAGATAGAGTCAGGATTTTTTTGAAGTCCTTAGATCCATTGGATGAGTTAGCCAACTGAATGCATTTGGTCTAGATGCATGGTCATTCGTCTACTATAGCCTTTCCAAATAATTTTTTTAGGACAAAACTCCTTGAAGGGGAGGGGGGACATTTAATGAACATAAATGTTTGTTACTAGGGCTAGTGTACTCTAATTAATCTTTACTTATTGTTGTAAGGTTGGTTTACACTTATGCCAATTGTAAAGTGTCCCATAACATCTAATAATAACAAGTATGTTGTAATGATCCCAAGCCATTATGCAAGGATCATCACTATTTTGGTGTCTTTTTAAAAAAAAAATCGGAGTGAGGTATTTCGTCAAACAGTTTGCTGGTCTATTTGTGAGATGTGTTTACTTGCTGAATGGCCTCTTGATTTCGGCCTTAGGGTTTATTGATGTGTTTATATGTGTGTATGCAGCAAATGACAAGAAGAGACAACCATGGAACATACCTCAACCATATGCAATATGATAGACAAGCCAAAACATCTCAAACTGCTTTATTCATAAAATAGAGAACCCTGCTACAATGAAGATGTCGATCTGGAATGCTCAACAGATGGCCAAGAAGATAGACAATAGAGCTGCTACAAAATGCTCTCGACAATACAAAATAAGCCTCCAAAGGCTAGATAAGAGATGAAGACCAATGCCAAGTGCCAAACCCCTCAAGCTGGAAGATGCCACGCCCTACTGCAGTGCTGAAGCTCCTCAATATTTCGGCCCTACTGTCAAAGGTGTCCAATCACCCTAAGAAATATGCCAACTGATAGATCGGGCAGCTGTAAGGACAACCCAGGTGTCCAAATCTCTAAATCTACTCTCAAACCCTGTAGATCTGAAATCCTCCACTGAATGGTGCGCCCCACTGGATGACTGAAGCCCTAGATAATTCGGCCTTGCTGAAGGAGGCCTCCAAATGCTCCGAAACTCTCCAGAAATATAGATCGGGACACTGCAAGTCACTAGGTGAAGTCTCAGGGTCAGATCTGAAGTGTAACTCCTCCAAACTGACTAGATCTGAATCTCAAAAACGCCATCCTTCTCTTCAATTCATCCCACTGCTCTAAGAAATAATCTGAACCATGAAATTCTCTCAGAAAGCACTAGGAATGATGGTGAAGACCCTGCAAGAAGAACCCAAGTGATGGAATCTCCAGAAACCCTGCCAATCTCCTACAACGAATCTCTCTCCAAGGATGGTGCGCCCCTCCTGCTGGAAACCCTCAAATGGTGCGCCCTCTCTCTATCTGCACATGAAACTGATGTAGAATCCCCCTGCAACTGAGTAGATCTGGAACTAGAATGGTGTGGGAGAGTATTGCATCTCCGAGACCAAGCTTGGGACAAGTTAGGTGGAATCTTTCACCACCAAATCGTCCTCTAGGGTTTGTTAAGTCAAAACCCTCAAAACCCCCAAGAGATGGGCTCACTAGCTAAAGCCAAATATCAAAATAAGATCATACATGAATGAATGAGAAGAGGCCCTTGCCTTTCCTTTATACTCTTGGCTCACCTTGTCCCTCCAAAGTGACTTTCATTTTATTAATATTTAATTAATTAATTAAATCACTTTAATTAATTAATTAACCTTTTTACCTTTGAAAAGCTCCTTATCTCTCCTTGTGGCTTCCTTGGCCACTGAAAGTCACTTCTAGCCATCCCATCCTGTAGTGTTGCTCCTCCCGATTCCAATGAGCTATTACACTGAGAGGTTCCTCCAAGTAATGTGCCCAAAATGACCTCTTAAGTGAATTTCATTGACTTATAGCTCAAAATAGTCAAAATTATGGAAATCGTCGGAATGCAACGAAACCAAAGCCAACCTGTGTGGAATGGCTCATAATGATGGAATATGATCATCAATGCAAGTTGGACCTCACAATGCCTCTCAAATACCCCTGTACTTGCTATAACATCCATCTGGCTACTTTGGTCATCATAAATCTCTGCACTATGATGATGTCCCAAAGTGGGGACATTACATATGCATTGTACAATTCTCATCTATTCATTCATTCATTCAACATCTCTTATTTGATTTTTTTTTTTGAATCTCTTTTTACTTCTTATTGATTTGGGTTATATTGTGAATCTGGGTTGTGTATGCTTCAAAAACCCACAAAAACATGAAATTCATAGAAGCAATTACAGAGGTATCTTTTATTATTATTTTGAATATTTTTAATTTACACCAAGTAGAAGATAAATCCCTAAATTGCAGAACTGGTGTTCTATTAAAATTTAAAACAAATGTATTTTTTCTGAAACATTTGAAATTTACATTAAAAGTATAGATATTGCTTAGAAGTTTTCATAAAATATACTTTCAAAAGATTTTTCATCTCATCAGTTCATCTTTGGAAAATGAAAATTTGCTAGAAAAATTCAATGGTCACAATTCTCACACATGAAAGGTGAAAATTCAAATGCAATTAATGAACAAAAACTTATGAGGTATAGTCAAAGGGATTGAAACATAGTCCAAATAGTCGAATAAAATGATGGAGTGGAAAAATAGAGATGACAATGCTAAGCCATTTATTGGACTAGGTGTTTCAGAGTCTAGATTACATCATGTTGGCTTAGACAAATCTTCGAAAGAAATATGGGAGGAGTTAAACAAGATGTTTGGGTCAAAAGCATTAAATGCTAGGTTTTCTTTGAAACTTCAATTGTTCATCTTCAATATGATCGATACAGTAAATATGTCAAATCACATAAATGAGTTAAGGGAAACAAAAACAATTAATAGAAGTATGTGTGAAGGTTTAAGCATAGGAAACAAACAATATTTTGTTCAGTAGTTTTCCTTTCAAATAAAACGATATAGTGTTTACTTTAAATAGTTACCTTCACAACCATTAGGATGATAATCATCTTAAATGGCTGAAGAAAAACAAGTAGATGAAGAGAAGGGTAAAGAAGAGATGGCCTTTTTTAATAGAAGCGACAAAAAGGGTAACATAGGAGGAAGCAACAATAACAGTATTGAGAAAAGAAATATGTGCTACTATTATAATAAACTAGCCCATACCGCTTGGAATTGAAAAATATGTTGTGCATACATATTCAAAGACAAGGAAAAGAAGAAGGAAACCTGTAATATGGCTAAGGATTTAGATTTAGGGGGCGATTAAAATTATGAATATTTTGAAGATTCAATGAAGAGAATGTCGATAAATTTGGTGATGACTACTTGCTTTGATCCATAGTTTAGCAACTTAAAATACAAGTATAGGGAATTGAGTAAGGAAGCCTAGTCAATTGATTTCCTAGGGGAATCAAGTGCCTATAAAAGTCTCAGAGTTGTCCAACAATTTTGCATTGTTGAATATTGAATAAAGATGTCCTTCAAAGTATGTAATCAATCTTATTTATTGAGTCAATATTGTTAAAGATTTTGTATTAAGGAGGAATTAAGAAAGATTCTATTTTGTATCAACGGGGGTGTTAGGATAAGTAATACTCAATAGTATATTAGGAGTCCTAATATATAATGTGGATATGTGTAATAAAGGTCATGAGTTTTATATGACCAATTACATTAATGAATAAATTAGTATTGGTAGTTTGGGGTGGCAGGTGTGGGGTGGGGGGGGGGGAATAGCATCATGTTTGATCTTAGAGGAAAGAAAGAAATCCAGTTTGCATGGGGAATTGGGGAAGCTACCAATAAAGAAGCCGAAGCTTTAGATGTATTCCAAGGATTACAAATTCTTGCCCAAATCATTAGGGAAACAATTACGGTTATAACCGACTCATATTTAAGAATCAATGCCTTGAGGATTGAGGCAGGAAATGCATCCTTGACATTAGTTGGACTCTTGCACATGTCCAAAACTCTTGTGAAAAAATTCGAAACGATTCACTTCCATCATGTCTATTGAGCAAATAATGTTAAGGTAGAGATGATAGCGGATGAAGGAGAAGCTATGGCATAAGGTACCTTGAAAGAGAAAGGTAAGGAGGGGAATTTTGTCTGACAAGAACATATCCCATGATGAATTTTCTCTTCGCAAGACTGAGGAGGGAGGGGGATAACCACCCTAAGGTTTCTCCCACCATCATTTTTGAAATTGAATTAACAGCTTGGGAGGGGCATTCAAGGTCGCCTTCTCCCACCACCCCAACCACATAGTTGATGCATGTGGCCTTTTACTTCTCCCCATTGACCCCAACACTCCCTTATTCCATTTTACTAACTCTAAATATGGTGATTTAATCCCCATTCTCAAATCAAAGTTGGGTACTATACCAAGTTTGGGGGATCCATCTCTCACCTGGGTTGTTTGTTGGCGAGGGTAATTTCGACAACCTTAAATATTTGGGATGTATCTCTTCACCTCCAATGATTGACAAAGATACCTAGTATCTCTCTTGGCCCTTGTTATGTTGGGTCACTCTCCCTCCTTTGTAGGCCTTTGATATCTGGACCCATTTTCCTCTTTGGACTCCTGCTTTGTTTCGTGCTCCACCATCTCCACACTTGCAATGGACTTTGCTTATTTTCAATGTCGGGTTTAGGTGGAGCTCAAAGAATTTTTTTGGATGGTTCAACACGGTGAGAGTAGGGTAGAGGCTTCCCATTCAATGGTTTCATAAGTGCTTCACATGGTGATAAATAATGTAGCTTCCCTTTCCCATTCAATGCCAAAATAACATGGCCCTTTGATGAAGCTCTAGTTGATTCAAGACGATATTCCACATTTGAGGAATTGGACGTTGTAACGAATATGCTTGAAGAATTGGTAGTGTGCATGTTCTTGTTTTTCAAATTCTTGTCGTATCTCATATCCTATTGCCTCGCCAAGCAACTAGACCTCTAGTAGCCACGTCAAAACACGTAGGGCCTTCAATTTAGATGGAATATGTAGCTAGTGCTCATGATGTGCATTAATTCTCTTTTGAAATGAAATACTGATGTTTTTTTGTTGTTTACTACTTCTAGGATAATACATTAGACATTATAGTAGTAGATTTTGGTTGCACAAGACTTGGACATCACTATTGGAAAATCGAGAGAACAAATTATTCAAATTTATTATAGATGTTAGAAACTAAAATTTTGTATGAACTATGTACTCTTTGTGGCATGAGAATGGTCGATTGTAATAGATAACATCAACCACGAAATGAAATAGAGAAACTACAAAAGAGTTGTAATATTTAGTCAACAGTTCAAAGGTAGGTTCAAAATTCAAAGCTCAAACTTCAACAGTCATATAATGTTTACAAAATAGGCCATAAAAAAAACAAAGTACTAAGTTCTAGGGACTACTAAACAAGAAAAAGCAAAAGAGATTTAGTATTACTAAGCTTTCCTCTTGCCATGAGAAACTTCTAGTTTATTTTCCTGTGATCTATGAAGAAGAGGAGCAGGAGTAGGTGGAAGTGTTCGTCGAACATGACTAGTAGCCACATGCCCCCCATGTAACGCCAAATGTTGTGAAGCTAAAGGGAAATCTCTTGCATCTGGAAACCTTCTAGTGGATGTGGGTAGCATGTCTACTCCATGAATATGAACAACATCATGATCACTCAAAAGTTCATCTTCCAAATGTTGAATTTTCACTATGCTAGGCTCAAGCATGAGGTTTATTTCATTTAGCATGTACTTGAACCTAAACAAATGCAACTACACCATACACAAGTGCTGCAATAACCAAGATCACAAGAAGAATTACCATGCACAAGGACACACGAAATATCCTGGGAAACCCTTCTACTCAAGGGAAGAAAACCCAACAATCCTTTGCTATATTCTCAAGAGAAGATCCCCCAACCATAAACCCTAATGCACACAAAAGGGTGCTTCTAAAACCTTGAAACTAGCGCCCAAGAGAGGTGCGCACTTCAGCCTTAAAGGTAGGTCTAAAATTTCCAAATGACAAGTGGAGTGTGTGAGTCCTCAATGGGGAAATCACCTTTATTTATACAAGACCAGACACAACAATAGGTGTGTCTATTGGCACAATAGGGCCAACCTCAATAACTCAGAAAATTAAACCTTAATTATCTTTCACATATGGCGGGGCCGACTTGTACCCTTTACATCATAATTAGGGTTACAAGTAAATCTTACACTTAGACAATATAGCAAGGGATCCACACGTCCACTAGTGCTCAACCACTAGGGACATGTCCACCTGTGCTCAGCCACAAGGATGTCATACTCAACAGATTTCTATCTCAACTGAGTCCACGGGAGAATCATTTGGAGTACCATCTCAAGCCTGACTTAACTGAGTCCACATGAGTACAAAGGCAGGAGACCACATTGACTCAACTCCCACACAAAGGGGAACGATACACCCATAACATGGGCACACCCAACACTGGGGCACGACTCAACTCATTCCAGAGGAAAACGATACACCCCATCACATGGGCACACCCAACACTGGGCTCTCTCACAGGTCGACTCAACTCAGTCACAGAGGAGAACGTATCCTGGAGAATGTCACACAACGTTGCAATCATCAACACCAAACACTCTAAAAATATGGCTCCTTCCTCCAAATTAGCCTCCTCTAGATTGTTGTCCCAAGTCACATATGTTCTATCATTCTTCACTGCCTCACAATAATGGGACAACAACCTCAAGTTGTAGTGCACATAAACCAAGATTCCTGCTCGATCTACATTCATGTTGTTTCTCTTCATGATTTAGATGAAGCTATAGGTGCTCCAACACCTCTTTTGCAGAAGAAGTGTTAACAACCCATGAAATCACCCTCACCACCAATTTATGTAGATGTGTGGTAGAGGAGCCATACGTGTTCCACCATTCGATAGGAGTCAACCTATATCGATCTTTTCTTGCATGTAGGTTAACAAATACTTCATGTTCACTGATATACTTGCTCAATTGGCTTTGTACTTGAGCACACTCTTCATCAGGGACAAACTTGTCTAATGCAAATACCCATTTTTTGTACCTTTGGATCTATGTAGTTTTCTCCTCACCCCATCCCCAGGTATTGATTGGGCCAACCAAGATGGAGAATAATATTTGGGTGTAAATACATATGCCAAGGCATGGAGTGGAAGATTTATCCCACCTTTTGATCACATGTTTATGCATATAAACATACAAGATCACATCTGTTGACTCAACAATGTCTTTGATATGGCCTAGCATGTTGTCCATTTTCTCATAGACCTCCCCAATCATCATCTCATCTATATCTGCAAACTGAATCGTACTATAAATGGGCTTGATGAACTACAGAACATACCTAACATGTTGCTAAAACTAACCATCGAGCAATGTGTCCTCCACCTTCTGAAATTCATGTCTATCAGATGTTGATGCAACCCTGTCTTTCAAACCTTGCCATGAATCTCTTGAGACCATACTAGCCAATGCCTTCTTCAAAATGCACCTAAAGGTGATGTATTTGTTAGCAGATCTAGTCTGTGCAATCTTTAGTAGCTCCAACTTGGAGTGATTGCAAAAAATGTGGTGGGTCATGCTATGATTGGTAATAAATTTTATCATTTTCTTTCCTCTCTTGTATAATGCACCAATCTATTTATAATCATGGTCCTTCATCTTAACAATATCATGCATAAAGAGGTTCAATGTGTGAACCAAACACCTTGACCAAAATATGTTAGGGTACTTATCCTCAATGATTTCTCTTGTTGCCTTAAAATTAGTAGCATTATTAGTGATTACTTGAATGACATTGTACAACACAATCTCTTGAATGGTTTTAATTAAGGGTTATGCAATACTAATACCGATCTTGTAATGATCTGAGTAGTCATTGGATGAAAGGAAGATTGCACCACTAGTAGACACACCATGAATATTTATCAATGGCCTTCCTTTAACATTTGTGCAACCATCAGATACAATGGATACCCCATATTGTCCCAATCATTTGTAAATTGTCCCAGAGCACTATGAGTTTTGGTTCTTTCCCTAGCAAGTCCCATGGTTCTAGCTTTGTCATACCCATGGCTCCTATATCCTTTAGGGGGCACCATTGATGGCTTTTACCATTTCATGCCAATAGGGTGAGTGAAGAACATCGAATGGTACACCACATGCATGGAGAAACCTAGAAATTTTTGCATTCCCATCATTGTTGATGTTTGTAGCATCAGATAGGTACTTTCGCATAGGTTTAAGTGTCTAGACGTGTGGAAGTTGTCCAAGAACTTCTACCTTAGTAATTTACTTTAATTATAGGAATTATTAAAGTAAAGTGTTTTTATTAATTAGTTGAGTTTTATTTAATGAAATGCTAAAGTAATTAGCATTAGTGAATTAAATATTAGCCATTGATCTCAAGTGAGGTGAGAAGTAATCTCAACCATCAATCACTTTGGAGATTAGGCTTAGGTCATAACTCAATATTATAAAAACTTGGCAAGGGTGAAGGAGGAGACACTTGATACACTTGATACTCTTGAGAGCAAAAAATGACTTTTGCTCAAGGGTTGGATCATGAAGGATTGTGATTCAAGGAGATCTTGGATAGGTGGAGAAGGACTTCCATCTAGAGATCAGGTCAGGGACAAGAGAGAATAGAGGCAACCGCAAGTGGATTTCAGCAGATTGGATCTGTAGTAGCAGGGTCATGCTGTATGAAGTTTATCGTATAGTCTTTGTGCATGTGTACGCAGGTTTCAGTGGAGACAAGCATGTATACACGGGTTTGATAAAGGAAAGGCACATACATCTTGGGAAACATTAAAGTTTGGGGTCGTACAATTGAGCATGAGTTGCTAGGGTTTGCAGGTGTTGTCTAAAGTTTTTGTATTTTCTCTATGGGCCATTTTCCCGGTAAGGGAGCCCTTGTAAGCTTTGAAGTTATTTGAATGATAAGCTTAGTTGATGGGCATAATATCCTTGTGTATTGTGTATGAGATTTTGGTTTCCGGTATTGCTTCTACTATATTTATTTGAGTTGAATATTCCAACAAGTGTATTCTATTTTGTGAGCTGCTAATTTGATTTTGATTTACAACAAGGAAATCACTAGATAACAAGATACCTAGGTGTCGGAGTAAGGAAAATCAATAGTCATCCCTACAACCTTGGTTAAGGAAATCTGATATTGTCCTACGCCTTGAATGCATAGGTGAGAATCCACTAGCATGTGGGGATGGGGATCGACCACCAAACATTCTTTGTGAGCCTGAGGTTTGACTCTCATATTCAACCCTTGATTTTTTGGATTTGTTTTGTGTGGCCTCCTCTTCCTTCTTGTATTTGTTTCTATCGTTGACTGGCACATGCTCACACGTTTTGACTCCTATAGTCTTACCTTCATCGCATGGCATAATCCCACAAGGATGCTTTCTCACGTGGAGATATGAACCTGCATAAGTTGTATGACAATGGGAGCATATAAATCAACAGCCTTGGCTCGGACCAATGACTTGTACCAAG
This sequence comes from Picea engelmannii, assembly GCA_009831015.1. Lineage (NCBI taxonomy): Eukaryota > Viridiplantae > Streptophyta > Pinopsida > Pinales > Pinaceae > Picea > Picea engelmannii. The sequence goes on along the minus strand of ML779684.1, from coordinate 815,646 downwards.
CTCCCAGAGTTCACATCTCCTGGTACAGTGCTGCTGAAAATAATGCCTCCGAAAATGCAAGTTGAACTTGCATTTTCAGGGGTTAACAGGGGAAATTACAAATAAAACAGATTCTTGCTGTAAATGTAATGAAAGTTGAAACAAAGTGTTTGTGGATTGCTGGCACGGGCAGTTTGTACACTGTTAACTGACAACTTTGCTGTGAATATTACTTCTTATATCAAATCATGTAATTATACTATGGGTGAATGCAAATAAAAGCATACTTTCTCCTCAAGGCCAAAATCTACCTGTACATGAGTCTGCATGTGTATACCTTGGAGAACATCATGGCAATTTGGCATTGTTTTGTAAATTTGTACTGTTAGCATATACAATTTCTGAAACCACATAGGCTTGCTGGTAGGAGGTGCATTCGCTGTTTACTATGTCTTGTTCTTCTTTTTTTCCTCCTGTAATTTGTAGGAATTGCGTTGATCAATGACCAGGCCACTTGGCAAATTTGTCTGAGCTCAGATGCTGATTTATTGTTTTACTGTTTTTTTCCTTTGACAATGTAAATTAGCTTACCTTTACATAATTAGTTTACTACCAAATAATTTTTTTATTCTTGAAAGTAATTATTTTTGTTACGATTTCACTGCTGACACCTTTTGCCTTTACCCACATTCATGCAGCTTTACCAACTGTGAACTCAGATCGATGGTTATTGCAGACAGAAGGTAAAGTTAAAGTTTTGCGGACCCTTTTGGCTGATCTCTAATATTTCACAACAATAGTACTTGTACGGTTCACTTTTGTTTCAAACACATAATTTTGTATCTGTCAACAATTCAATAACTCAGAAACATGTTAACTTGGATGTGAAATCATAGAAAGTTACTATAACAAGGTAATGAGTTGCCATGACCTTGTAGTTCAGCTTTGCTGCCAATTCTACAAATATGTGCCCCAGCTCCCCAGTTATAGATTTTTTTTATAGCAAGATTATGAATCTCATGTACTTTTGCGAGTTCAACTACTTTGTGACACTATATCGATGTTGTTTGCAGTGCTATTGGGACAGATTTACCCACAACAGACTTTCCAGGAGGAATCCCTCGTGGTCCTGACATCCCTAGTGATCGTGAAGATTTGGAGAATGAAAAACATTAGCTTCACTTTAAGACATGAAAATCTGGATTGGTAAATGTTTGCTCTGATTTCATTGGATGTCTTAGACATCAAACCAGAAACCTGGCTTATTTATCACGACTTAACTGAAGGTTGTCAATTCAGTAATTCAGTAATTATGAGTGGACAGTCACATATCTTGATGCCCCACTTACCATATTCTGAATTGAGTTTTGCGGGTCATTTTACAAGTTCTATGATATACAACGTCTAAAATGACATTAAATGCTATCAAGATGAGACATCGTCATCTAATGACGGACTTTCAGCACACCCGTGTTTATTCCATATATCTGATTTAATTTGAGCAATCTTGATCACTAATCAGCTATATTGATTGTCAAAATTGTTTCTCTTTGTCATGCAATAGGTGTTAAGCACAGATAACAGTGAAAATAACTGGTAATTCATCATGATTTATTTAGTTTAGAGTGCTTTTTTATTCTCACCAAGGACAGTTGACATTGAAAATAACTGGTAACAATTATGATGGGAAGTGTTGATGGCCTTTACTCTGTTAAGTTAAATTAATCATAAACATCCAAGTTATTCTACTGACGACGCATGTCTTGCATTCAAATTAATCATAACCATCCAAGTTATTCTACTTATAGTGCATTACTTGCATTGACAAACTTTAGTCAGATATGGATAAATGATAAGGATTTTTAATATGTTTTCTCATTTCATATTATTTTGTTTTATAAGACATTAGTATACGGTAAAAAACAATTGTGTCTTGTTGACACTTGGTTTCTTATTATTATCAATCGTTGAGATCTTGTCGATAACTATCTTTATTGACGAAATTAGATCATTGAGATCTTGTCGATAACTATCTTTATTGTTGTAATTAATTTATTGTTTTTAGTAGCTTGTTGAGTTATTTGCTATTACAAGCATGCTAGTTTTTTTTTTTTTATGTAAAACTATTGATCTTGTTGATAACTATCTCTATTGTTGTAATTAATTCCTTGTTTTTAACAGCTTGTTGAGTTATTTTCTATTAGAAGCATGTTATAATGGAAATTTAGTTACAGAGGTTTGTATTCACACAATGTGTGTAGAATTCTGCTCATGAGTAGATTTATTCTACATAATTGTAGCATAACAATTTTTCGATCTGAACGGGGTTTGGGTATTTTCTCTTTTTTTTCCCTTCCTATCTAGAGTAGTATTGGCTTCCTTTGTTTGTAGGTGACGATCTTCGCTATACAAAGATGATCCAACAAATAATGTTTACGATAATTATGTTTAGATGAGATTTGCTCGTTCATTCTCGTTGATTTGCTATCCCCGTTGAAGTCCCGTGGCTCGACCTTTGATCCTTGTGCAGGTGGAGATCGTTTGTGGTTATGTCCTCGGCCTTTGATTCTTGACTAGCATTTCGTGGTTCATTCAGATCATGGTTTGTTACAGGTGGGTCGGGGTTTGCAAATAGTGATCATATTGGTTCATTCAGATCATGGTTTGTTGCAGGTGGGTTGGGGTTTGCAAATAGTGATCATATCTAAGCAGACAGAGATTCTTGATCATCGTGTTTGAGTCGTCTTTCTTTCTGTGCTTGCACAACGGGTCCCATGATACAAAAGTGCAAGACAATTGGATTCTTGACATGGATACATGCTTCATTAGAGTAAATTTGGGGTTTAAAATGGGCTTTGCAAAGAAAATGTTATAATAGTAAAGCATGTCATTTGTCAAAATTTAATCTCCACTATCTAATAATAAATGATAATTGCCAGGTAAATTTAGTTAATGTAGAGTTAAAAAGGGTTAAAAATAATAATGAAAAAATTGAATTATCTAACATACACAATAAATGATGTAGTGCCAAAAACATTTAAATTTATATATATTTTATTTAAAATAATTTATAATTAGTTAAATATATCGTTACTTTTTTATAGATATATAATTCGTATAATTCCTTATTATTTATAATTTATTATAATATATAATTCATAATTATATGTATTATATAAGATAATAGTGTAGAGATACTACTTCGTAATCATTATTATATATATAAATCAATAGTTGTTATATAATTTTATATCATATAAATTAATAGTTCAAATTCAGAGGGGGTAGGGTATGTATACCTCCATAGACTTTACCAGTCAAATCGTTGGGTGGAGGGGGGTCCCTTGTCCCACAAACAAGGGGGTCTCATACACCAATTTGGTGTGACTTGACCGTGACCTTAAAAATAGATTATTATTATTATTATTATTATTATTATTATTATCATTTACAAGAAAGTGGAAATTATATTAAAGAGCAGTGGTATGACCACTGTGATAACATCTACAAAATTCAGACATGCATCCTGTGCATGGATACCCAGATTACATATATATCTGCCTTGATATAAAGCCCAGAAATTCCCATTCTGTCCTAGAAACCAAAACTTGGCTACTAACAAGTTAGAAACCTGCTTACAGTGTGTCTGCTTGATAATAAAAAAGGGCTAAAATCCTGCTTACATTGAATTTGCCAGAGAGACAAAAGAGGACCATTACCATTAGTGAAGAGGAGCATATTAGTGCATAATTCAATAACAGTTATCCTCCTCCAGTGTTTCCAGATCAACACCTTGAAATCTTGCACCCCATGCTACAAGGTCATCATCTTTTTAACAATCTTCTTCTTCTTCTGTTAAGTTTTGTTAGTATTATAAAAAACAAGGACATGATAAGTTTGAATGTTTCAAATTGAAGAATAAAACTTTGATTTATAGTCTCATACTGAGGAATATGTTGATTCTACCATTGAGGTTTCTATTGAAGACATGACTTATGAAGAGTTAAGGGACTCAATAGAGTCACCTTCCTACAACACTCCACTCCCTTAAAAGCTCGCTATAGTTTATTTATCACACATGTACGCATCTCTCCCATGATTTCTCCAGTACGTGTACCTTTGACAATGGGTCACAAGAGAATTTGATTGCCAAATCCATCATTGATACCCTATACTTTCCGGTGGACCCTCATCCTCATCCTTATGCACTTGGATGGAAGGATAATGGATCCTCTTCCTAAATCACACACATGTGACTGTTTCATTTGCTTTTGGTCCTAAATTTGTGGATAAAATCACTTGTAATGTGACCAATATGGATTCTTGTGGTATGTTTATTGGTTGACCCTATTAATTGTTGGGGAAAGGGGTGGAACCTGTAACGAAACAAATATACAATTTTGCAGATAATTGAAGAGGGAATAAAAAATTTCGAAGACAAAAGGTGGTGTCTAAAGACACCATTACAACACTTAAGCAAGACACATTGTGATCAGAACATCACAGTGCATATTGAATCTTAATATCTCCATATGATACCAACTTAATGCTTGATGATAATGACCCAAGGGATCTATTATTTATATCCTCAATATCTAACCAACTTCCACGGAATCAAGAAGATCTTGTCCACATGTAACCGTCGATTGTAAGAGTTGATTTTTTCAAATCCACGTTGTTGAGTCTGCTCAACAAGGATGCTCAACTCGATCGCCTATGCGTCCAACTTGTAGTTGATCGTTGGTTTGGTCGATCCATCTCCCGACTATCTTCAACCATTGATCGAATATCCAATCGATATGCATGTCGACTACTCAACCGACTAATGTAGAGATTTGATCGGTTTCCCGATCAACTGTATCCAAATGTAGGTCGATCGCCTGACCGATTGAATCCAGGAGATGTGTGATGAACCATCAATG
>ML779684.1:783423-810730 GCA_009831015.1 Picea engelmannii | reverse complement strand
CCCATCAAAACACGTCTCTGAAGATCCAGGAGGTGAAATTATGTCATCATGATACCCCCCCATAATTGCAGCTTATTGAAGCCCAAACATTGTACGGAGCTTGATAAATCTAGCTTCAGCTAAAGGTTTGGTGAAGATATCAGCAACCTAATAATGTATTCTACAATATTCAAAAGACACAACATTCTCATGAACTAACTGTCTCAAATAATGTGCATGGAGCTCCACATGTTTCATCTTACTATGGCCAACAAGATTTTCAACAAAATATATGGCACTTTGATTATCACAGTAGATTGTAGTCGAGGTTTGAAAAGGAAGGCCAAGTTCTCCCAAAAGTTGGTGGATCCAGACTGCTTCAGTACTTGCTTGAATGACGCCACAATACTCTACTTCTGTAGTCAATAAAGAGACTATCTTCTGTTTCTTGCATGACGACACCAACGGTTTAGTACTAAAGCGAAATACATAGCCAGAGTGGACTTTCGATCATCATAGTCACCAACTCAGTCAGATTCGTCGAAGCCGATCAACAAATTTAAACTTCAACAATACTTGATACCAAAATGAGTGGTGCCCTTGAGATAGCGGGTAGTTCATTTCACTGCTTTTCATTAGCTTTCTTTAGGGTCCTGCATAAACTGAGAAACCACGCTAACAAAAAAGGAAATGGCAAGTCGACTATGAGTAAGATAAATAAGACTTCCAACCAATTGTTGATATAGAGTAGCATCGATTGCGAGTGTTTGACAAGTTTTGGTGAGCTTAACTCCATATTGAAAAGGAGTAGCACAAGGATTGCAATCAACCATCTTAAAACGGGTCAAAAGAGCCATCACATATTTAGATTGAGAAATGAAAAAAACCATCACACAGTGGTAGTACTTGAAGCTCCTAAAAATAATGTCGAGTACCAAGATCTGTCATGTCAAAGGAGTCAACAAGCAGTTTCTTCAATCTAAGGATGAGATCATTATTATTGATAGTAATGAAGAGATCATCTACATATTCAAAAACAATCAAAGTGTCTCCATTGGTATGGAGTACATACAAGATGTGATAAGATTCACAATGTTTGAAACCAAGTCAAAGAAAGAAACAATTGATCTTAGCATACCAAGCTCGGGGAGTTTGCTTCAAACCATAAAGCGACTTCTTGAGTCAACAAACCAAGTTAGAATATGTCACAAAGCCAGGTGGTTGTTCCATTAAAAATTCTTCAGAGAGGTCTCCATGAAGAAAAACACTCTTCGCATCCATCTGATGGATTTGCCATCCAAAACAAGTAGTAAGGGAAATAATCAGTCGAACAGAGTTCATCTTTGCAACAAGGGAAAAGGTTTTAGTGTAGTTGATGCCTTCTTTTTTAGAAAATCCCTTTCTAATTAGGTGTGCTTTATGTCGTTCAACAACACCTTTAGAGGTAAATTTGGTCCTGTAGACACTTCACAATGTTCTTGCTTTGCGGTCGAGGAACTAAGTCCCAAGTGTGATTCTTTGACAAAGAATCAATTTATGTCTGCATGGCATGTTCCCATTCAGGTCGTCCTTCATCATCTAAGTAGGAAACATGATCAGAAGTTTCAAGTACATGAGTCATTAAGGAAACACTGACATGCTGCTTTTGACTTCGAGTTTCTCGTTCAAAGGAGACATCACCGACATTAGCTCCAACCACTTCAATTGTCTTGGCAACCCATTTGGGTAGACAAAAAACATGTGAACTAAGGTTCATTGTAGCATGTTGATCAGAAGTCGAAGAGTTTTCAGTTGAAATAGGTGGTGAACCAGTTGAAACAGATATTGATTGACTATTCAACACGGAGGTCGATGGTCAAGTCGAAATAGGAACAAAGTTCGATTATCTAGTCGAATGGATGAAAAACGAAATAGGAGAACTAGTCTCAGAGACAACATCAAAGGAATCATCTTGCAACAATACAGAGGAGGCATTCAACAACTTAATGTCATCAAACTTTTTATCAAATCATGCATTTTGTCTGATAATGATTTGTTGTTTGACATGATCAAATAGTCGATAGGATTTTGACTCTTCATAGTATCTCGTCATGATGCAAGAATGAATATTTGTATCCAACTTCTTTATGCAATCATCGAAAATGTGAGCCCACGAAACACATCCAAACACATGAAGGTGGTTGACTGAAGGATTCTTTCCACACCATCGTTTGACTGGAGTCACGGAAGGAACAACTCGAATCGAGATGTGATTGAGCAGATAGTTTGCACAGTACACTGCTTCATCCCAGAAGCAAGGAGGCAAATCTTTATCCTGTAAAACTATCCATTTCGACTAAAGTTCGATTCTTGTGTTCTGAAATGCCATTTTTCGAAGGTGTGTGAGGAACCGATCGTTACTAATCAGTACTAGATCGAACCAGGTGTTATTTAAAAGGTCGATTTACATACTCACCACCATTTTTTGATCTCGGGCACTTGATGGGTGGACCACATTGCTTCTCAACAAAGGCTCTAAAATCCTTGAAATTTTCAAAGACAAGGTTCTTATTCTTTAGAAAATAAATCCATGTGAAACGAGAGAAATCATCATTGAAAGTCAAAATATACCTTGCACCTACCAGTGAAAGTAGATTGATGTAGTAGACATCACTATGAACCAGCTCCACTAGAATTTGTGCTCGCCATGCTTTTCCAGAGTCGAAAAGTGCCTAATGACGCTTTCTAGGAATACAACATTTACAGACTCCTTCAGGGGGAAACACGTTAGGTAAACTAGTAACCATGTTCTGAGTTGCTTGTGCCAGTAGACTTCGTAAATTCAGGTGTTTGATTCTCTCATGCCAAATTTGACTTTGCTCATCAGTGTGAGCAACAAGGGAAGATGGTTCACTATCAGGTTGAGCTTTGTCACCGAATTTATACAAACTATCCTTCGAGTTGAGAAGCCCTCTGACAACAATCGACTTAACTTTCTTCAAATCACGAACATAGAACTGATCTGGCCAAAATTCCACAACCTTACATGTCTATGCTAACTGAGAAACATACAACAGATTGACACTAAGGTTTGGCACATGATAGACGTCGACAATTTTCCCATGTCGACAGGTAACATCACCTTGGCCAGCAACATCAAGAGCAAAATCATCAACAACATAGATTTTCCTTTTCTTTTCTTCATCCAACCACATGAACAAGGAGGCATCCTTAACCATGTGATGAGTGCACCCAGAGTCGACTACCCATTCATTCTACGTAGAATGAGACAACAAGGTGTGAAAATTTATGACTTAAAAAGTGAAATTATCAGTGGGTTGGAATTCATCGGACACGTTTCCTTCTAGGCCTTTAACCTTCTCCTCTAAATCGTCTCTCCTCTTATAACATAGTTTCTTCACATTTATAGTATTTCCATAGTACTGCCATATCTTCTTCTTTTGACTTTGTTGTGGTGCATTTGTTTGTCCCTTAGGTTTTTGGTCATGGCTTCCAGGTCTCTATGTAGAGGTATCAAACCGTACTCTATCCCTAGTATCCATCTTTCTCTTTTTCGAGCAAGTGGGCTTGATGTTTACCACCAAGCTTTCCTTCTTCAAGCAATCTGTGTTGATTAGTAATCAAAAGGCCACATAAATTTTCAAAGGTGTAATCCTTACCATTTTCCTTGTGTTCTTGCCAATTGGTGCAAAAAGTTGACATGCACACGTCGAATGGTGTTCTCAAATTCATTAGGACCAAATCAATGAATTGTCCATCCTTTTTATGATAGTTCTTTCCACATTCTCCCAATTTCAACTGGAGTTCTTTAACACGCATAAAACAGTCCTCTATTCTATCAAAAGAATGAGGATAAAGAGATATCAAATCTTTCTCCAACTACATGATGTGGTTCTCGTTGACTCAATCAAACAACGACTTCAACTTCCTCCAGACTTGATGAGAAAAGCCAATTCCACTAAGGTGCAATCGCATCTCCTTTAAGATATAGGTCGTGATGACCCCCACAAACTCATCCTTCTTTCCATCAACAACGAACTTTGTCTGATCATTTGTTGGATATGGAATTGCAATCTTCATATATTTCCAAAGTCCTTTACTTTTCAATAGGGTTTTCGTATATTGTGCCCATACTGCATAATTTGATTCGTTCGGAACAACATGATCAATCTTCGTAGCCATATTTAATATCTAGACAAAAAGATCTATTTCAAAGGTTCCAATCAGCAAACCATTAGCCCAAAGTCTCTCAAATCCAATTCAACAAGGTTTGTAGATAACATGTAAGGTTTTAAACCATTGACTATGATACAATGTTGGGGAAAGGGGTAGAACCTTTAATGAAACAGATAGAAAATTCTACAGAGAATAGAAGAGGGAAAATTTCGAAGAAAAAAGGTGGTGTCCGAAGACACCGTTATAGCACTTAAACAAGCCGCACTGTAATTAGAACATCACAGTGCATATTGGATCTTGATATCTCGATATGATACCAACTTGATCGCTTGATGATAATGACCCAAGGGGTCTGCTATTTATAGCCTCAAATTCTAACCAACTTCCACAGAATCGGGAAGATCTTGTCCACATGTAAATGTCGGTTGTTATAGTTGATTCCGTCAAATCCACGACGTCGAGCTGGCTCAACAAGAATGCTCAACCCGAGCGCATATGCATCTAAATCGTAGTCAATTGTTGGGATGGTCAATCCATCGCTTGACTATCTTTGACTATTGGTCGACTGTTCGACCGACATGCATGTCGACTACTCAACCAACTAATGTAGAGATCTGGTCGGTCACCCGATTGATTGTATCCAGATAGATGTAGGTCAACCACCCGACTGACTGAATCTAGGAGATGTATGATGAACCATCAATGCTTGATGCTCCAACATTAATGTGATCGAAATTCCCAATATGATGCATTAAACAACACTTACATATTTCATAAAGATAGCACAAAGTATCTTATTTGTAGTATACTTGAACTACCACATCAGGTTGATCCTAAAGTTAAAAAGCATTCTTTAACTTTTATTTGATAACCCTATACACACCATTGTTTTGCTCCAGATTTGCAATTTCAGGTTCATTAAGTAGTTTTAGAGGACTCTTGTACACCTTCATTCAACATTTTCTTTTCTTTCTCATCAACCTCATTTTCCTCAAGACACCACCTCAGGAGGACAATCTCAAAATTTCAAAGTTTTTAACTTGTTAGAAAGTTCTCTCCTCTCTTGGAATTTTTTCACTAGTTATCAACTTAGTTTTACATCGCTCATCCCTTGAAGATTCGCTTCGGGTTCACAATGTTTCAAATCAATTGAACATCCATGATGTTGTCAACACATATCATGAATCAACATTGGACACAGAGATCCTAATAAACCATCTTGCAAATATTGTTATAGAGTTTCAACTACCACTCATTGCAGATCAAGTTTTTGACAAAAAGATTCATCAAGATTCCACTACATCATGTCTCGTTGTCGAGCAAGTCCATCTTCTGCATGCGGCATGTTCAGTTTCAACTACAACAACATTTTCCTCTCTCTTGAAAGCATCATAGGTTAATNGGGGGGGGGGGGGTTCTTAATATGTTTTTCCATTTCATATTATTTTGTTTTTATGCGACATTAGAATAGGATACAAATAATTATGGCTTTTGCCCCTTGGTTTCTTATTATTGTCGATAATTGAGATCTTGTCTCTAACTATCTCTATTGTTGTAATTAGTTCCTTGTTTTTAGTAGCTTGTTGAGATTTTCTCTCCGAGCTTATTGAGTTACATGATTTTAGAAGCATGTTAATTATTTTTTAATGTAAAACTATTTGAGCCTATGTTTGCTTAATGAAAATTCAGCCAAAGGTTTTGATTCATAGAACTTTACTGATGAGTGGATTTTTTCGACATCAATAAATTGAATTTTTGGAATTACAAGGACATTAGCTATCGTGTTCTAACTTCTAACCTCATGGTTGGTGTTGTAACATTACGCACATCATATGATTATTCAAAAACAATGAATTAATGTGGAAATTGCAAATATATCACATGTTGTACTGATCAACAAGAAGCTTTCTTACATAAGTTATTGCTATGATTGTTGGAACTTCCTATGGAATATTGGTCAAAATGACAATCGGGCTGAAAAACCATTGTTAAATTGTGATAATTCCAACATATTGAAACCACAATAAGCCACATGTACCATAGTTTCTTTAGTATGTTGAATTTCATCACACCATAACACTTAAAAATGTGTGTAAAGCTACGTTCTATTCAAAACCTCTCTCTCTCATTGTCTTACACAATCATATGTATGATATGAAAGCTTAACTTGAAATTGAACTAAATATTCTAAATGTAATAAAAACTATAGACTCAAACTAACTATTCATAGGCAAGACTTAACTCATGGAGTTCTTTAAAAATATATTAGAACCTCATCTTTCTTCGTTTTCTAAATCTTGTACAAATGATGTACTAGATGTGTAAGACACCTTGTTTACAACTAAATGCACACCACAATAGTCAATGGAGACTTGATGCAACTTTATATACAATGCCCATTATCACCTCAATGCTCATGTCTCTCAATTTGGGTTGATTCTTTTTTATCCTCAGGGGGTTATCCCTAGGTCTACTTTTGATATGCATATCAAGCTTCAAAGGAGTAATTAGATCAAGAAACAAAAACAAATCAAAGAATGATATATCAACGAGGAGAGATGGATCTAGCAAGACAAATGCTTGCTCCCCAAGCTACGGTATCAAAAGAAAAATAGCGGTATGTGTGGAAATGGAGAAATCCAATTAACAACAAGGCAAGTCCGGTTCCTTATCACTTCAAGGAAAGTGAATCCCATAGGAGAAAAAACATTGCATACAATTCTATCCTAGCCACTTCAATACCAAGTCTTCCAAAAGGGAAAATTGAGCACTCTGTTAAGTCAAAGCTACAAGTAGCAAAGTATGATAAAAAAATAACTAATCCTAACTTGAACACTATAAACCTATATGTATTGAATCACAACATTAGATCACAAATGATTATTTAATTAAAGTAAGAACAAATCAACATAGCATATGAAGAAAATAAAGTTAATTGAGTGGGAGAATTTCCACAACAATAAGAGAAATTTAGCATGTTAGAATAAAAGAGAAGATGAGGACCAAACTACTCATTTTATTGATATAAAATCTTGGGAACCAATTACAAGTACAAGGGGTAACAAATCCCTAGGATCTGATGTTTTACAATGAAATTTTCTCGTTGTAATAGGCTTTTGCCTCCTTGGAATATGTGCCCTAAGTTTGAGTGCATGTTGCCAAATATAAAAAAAATACATGGTATGCACATGACCAACATTGTTGTCCATGCTCTTCTTGTACAAATTTGAAACCAAAGTAAAGATTCAGATCCTCCATGTGCTAATATGTTGTCCCAAAAATAGTAGACAACTCTCTTTCTTGTTGTGCCATGCTCTAGAGTTCAAAATATATACTAAACATTAACAAGTGCACCTTTATTACATGAAATCACCTACCAGAGATGCACGCTCATCGTTTCCCATGTTAGATAGTTAGTTGACAGTGAATGTATGACCCCATCATAATTAAACACAAACTGTAAATAAGCTTTGTTGAGTTCCGCATGAATTAATTAATTGATAGAGAGGATAAGTCCTTCTTGGGAAGTGCACCATCTATGTGTTCCAAGATGAGGAAGGTGAATTGCTAGTTCAGAGGATGATATTATTGTTGTTAAAAGAAAGTGTAATTACTAGTTTAATACAACTATTATAAGAAGCCCACAAAAGGATGCAAGTGCCTCCCTAATAGTGCACCCTTCATGCTGGAAATTGGCTACAAGAATAGTGCAAATACGCCTCAAATGCATGTAAAGAACATTAAAAATACCTCTAATAAGTGCACCCATATTTTTCTTTAATCTCTATAATGTTCCTCAACGAATCAATCTTCAATAAGTTGGTACTCTCCTCTTAGGTGTATAGATACAAGTCTCAAAAAAGAGGCATCCTAAGAAAATATTATAATTAAGTCACAGATTTGGGCTCAGATGAGGGTTGTTTTCTATTTGGTAAGTGTACTCTCTTGAGTAGCTTTCTTGTGAATCGATACACACAAGACCCGTAATACAACACCATAATATCCATGTAGAAATCCTTCTAGATAAGGCACAAGACTAGTGCTTGGACAACAATAAAATGGTTCAAAGAAAATTCCTAGCCGAGCATGCAATCCATGTCCACGGGGGGCATATTATCTCTATACTCATTAGCTACACGATAATCCTCCAAAAGGCACACCCCTTCCACTATATTTATACTTGAAAACAAAGATTAGCCCAAGCAGTTATATACAGGTTGGCTTCATAACATCTAAACATTTCATGGGTTGGATAACTCATTATCTAGTGATTTCATGGATGAAAACACATAATAAATGGCTCATTTGAGATGCATGGATACACCACCATGCAATCACTAAGATCTTTCCTTGAACTGTAGAAATTTTTCACACTAGGGAAAGTAATGCCACTCAAAACATTTCACCTCTTTCGTAGAGGTTTCCCAGATTTTGACCCTGTGAATTTTCTGCCTTGAGAATGTTGTGAAATATAAATAAAGAAATAGCAAAAAGAAATATTAGTTCACCTCTTAACAACCCAAATCCACTAGGCAATTGAAGAGAAAATATACCAAAACGTGCTAACAAGTTTTGTTGCTCCATGGTAATCTTATTTGCATAAAATTGATATGAAATTCACTTTAAGACTATTGTAAATACAATAACAAATCTTTCCTATCTTCTCCAATATCAATTTTGAATCACTTAATAATTTCAACCTTAACTTATGTAAAATCAACATGACATACAAGTGTTGGACATTACCAAACCATAAAAAAATAGATGGTTGAAAATCAAATCTGCAATAGAGATAACTTTGGACAATTGAAAAAGGTCATATATATATATACACACACAAAAAAAAAACAAAAAAATGAAGTTCGCTTCATCCCATGGCTAGTATGTTGATATTATGGTAGTTGTAGGAGGTATTAACCTCCACATGTAACCTTTGACAAGACTAGAATATTTTGGGAAGCAAGAGAAACCCTAAAACGTTGGATAATAACCCTAGAAGACAAGTTGACTCAAGAGAATATTTAATATTGAGTTATTAGCCTCAAGAAAGAGAAGTTGGCCCAATCAAGTGAGATAGAGCAGTATAAATAGAGGGCACTAGAGCTCATTTGTCACTCTCACTCTCACACTTGCATAAGACTAGTGGTGCACAAGTTTTTAGAGGGAGTGCAGTTGCAGCTGCTGCAACTGGGATTTTGGCTTTTGGTTGGACTTTCTCTTGGTTATGGTTTGGAATTTCTCTTGGTTATGGTTTAGATTTTCTGCTTGGTCTTTGGTTATTATTGCTTGGTGTGCTAGCCTTGGAGAAATGTGCGCTACCTTGGTTTCCTATTGGCCTGCTTCCAGAATTATTTTGTCTGTCAAGGTTAAGGTGCTCAGGGTGGCCTTTGTGCCTATGGTTGGGTGAAAATATTGCTATATTGTCTATGGAAAAACAAGAACATCTATTTATTTCTAACAGGTTATGGGCCCACACTATCTTCATACATTCTAACCACTGGAAGATAGATTGGGAAGTTATTTGTTAAGCTCGTTATGGCACAAGTTACAACTGCAACTAGGTTTTCTGATTATGTAGCTGCAAAAAACCCTAACCCTTGTGTTCGGGCACTTATGATGAAGCATTTTGACCTGATTCATTGAGATCCTAGTGCACCCTAGCCTAATGCACCTCTTGGTACTCTCAACTAGCAAAAATGTCAGGTTTGAATCTTTGGTCAAAGTCAAAGTCAAAGGTTGAATTAGGGTCAAATTGATTTTGTGGTCAAAGTTGAAATTTTAGAGTTTCTAGCTTGTTCTAATCATTGAATCTTCTGATTAAGTTTCTAATCTCTTCTTGTCAAGATGGTATCTAGTTTTAGATTGGAAGACGAGCTAGACGATGCTAAGAGATATGTTGTCTAAGTTATATCATATAGAAAAGCATGAGTGTGTTTGCAGGAAAAGTACTAGAGATCTTGTCCAAGTTGTAATCTTGGATTCAGTGCATTCAGAAGAACAAGCACACCCTCCATAGTAGTTGAGGCTTTAGGTTCCAGGTTTGATTAAATTGTTAAGCTTCAAATTTGTGTATATCAAAGGTGATAGTTGTTACATTACAAATTGTGAAAGAAGTCTTTGAAAGATTCTATTATTTCTAGGTGCAATGAATACTCGACTACATATGAATACTATTGATATATATTTTTATTGTACTTGTTCGCAAGTTGAACTAACATCTCCTCTAGATAGATATTTCTTGTTTGTTCTTGTTCTGGGAAGGTACCCTTGTGAAATATGTTTGATGAAAAATCCTTGCGGAAGTTGTCATAGAATAAGTTTATAAGGATGACATAACTTCCAGATGGGCATCAATCAGAACAGATAGAAACAAACTTAAAGAGACTCAGAGGAGTCAGAATCGCAGGAAGTCACAAATCAAAAGGAAACCATAATAGGCTTGTGGAACTTTGTAGAAAGCAAAGATAGATGCAGTCGACAGAAGCATGGACTCTCTCAGGTGGAGGGAGTTGATCATATAATTCCAAAAGAAGAGCATGCATATTTCTCATTCAGGCATGAAGTCGGGATTGAGAGGGAGCTAATCCCCAACGATATGATCCATTCAAGAAGAATCCATAAATACTATGTAGTATCTATCCATGTTCTTCATTGGAAGTAGCAACCATGATAAGCAACACATGTTCAGTTTGACTCTAGAATAAGTCTTCTTCAAAAAGAAGCATTGAATATCCTTGGTTGTCCATCTACATTTATGTTCCTATGGTAGAAGGTTGGAGCCTTCAGGAAAGAAGGGCATGTAATCTATAGAAGATTCCATGGGCTCCAACATTGAAGAGAAACATGAGGAAGAATATGAAGATTCCAAGAAAGAAAGAAAAGTTAGAACAACCAATTGAACCATTTTGAACCCACTAGAAGTAGTCAAGTAGAAGAAATGGAAGGATGTTGTGATGAAGAACAATGTATGTGAGAAATTGTGAAAAATACTTAAGCATTGATAGATACAAGGTGAGACTCAGGGCTAGAGAGTTCTCCCAGTAGGAGGGAGAATACTACGATGACAACTTGTTCTAGTAACTAGATATACCTCTACTTGATCCATTATATCTCCTGCAGTATCCATAGGTTGGATTTTACATCAGATGAATGTAAATATTGTTCTTCTCAACAGAGTAATTGAAGAAGAAGTGTATGTAGAGCAACCTCAAGGTTTTGAGGTATACCAGAAAGAGACCCTTGTATGCAAATGGAAGAAGACCTTGTATGGATTCAAGCAAACTTGGTGGAGAGCCTCTCATGTATAGTAGAAGTGTGGTGAAAATTTCCTATGACAAAGGAAGTATATTGAAATGGTTCTTCAAGAAGTTTGGGATGATGGATTGAAAATCCATGGAAAAATCCCATGATGACAGATCTGAAGAAGTTGAGAGACTCTAATCCAGTAGACTCATCTTTGTATCAACAATTGACTAGCCTGTTAATGTATTTGGAGAATACTCAGTCGGATATTTCTTTTATGGGACATTTAAGTTATGATATACGATTGCATGGATTTATCGATTCAATTGGGCAGGGAGTGCAGATGACAGAAGAAGTGATACTTTGGTATGTTTTAGTTTGAGCTTTTCCATGATTTCATGGGATAGCAAGTAACATAATTTTGTTGCACTTAGCATTGCAAAAGAAAAGTATATTGCGGCTTGTGATGCTTGTACGGAAGCAGTGTGGCTCCATAAGTTGGTTTCTGGACTGTCTAATCAGGTGATGGATTCAACCATGATATATTGTGATGATCAAAGTTGTGTGAAGCTTTCATAGAACACAGTGTTCCATGAAAGGTCAAAGCAGATTGAGATCAAACATTATTTTCTTTGTGATAAAGTCCAAAGGCGAGAAGTGGTTCTCCAGTGTATCTCCACAGATGAGCAGATAACACATGTTTTGGTAAAGCCTTTGTCCAAGATGAAAAGTTTTCGTACTTAAGGGACAAGTTGGGGCTCGTGGATACAACCGTCTTATTGAAAAAGGAAGTGATTAATCCCAGCGTGGGAAGGAGCATTGATATGTTATTGATTTATGGACAATCATTTTCCAGTTCATAAAATGGTCCAGGTTGGGCAGTTTCTTTATGGTCCGTAAAGTGGTTTGATATTTCTGACGGATAGTCATTTTCCAGTTTGGAAAATGGTCCAGATTAGACAATCATTTTTGTAATGAAAATGGTTTGATGGACTATTTATGTACCATAAACAACGATTCCCCTTGTGGCTAGTGTGGGGGAATGGTCTAGGACAATCATTCTTCTTGGTAGTCACTCTAAGTAGTGGTCAAGTAGAATGGTCTTCCTCGTCGGGCAATCATTCTTTCGAATTTCACAGTTGTGAGTAGTTTCGAAGAATAGTCAGTTTTGGAGGTTGGTGTAGGACAGTCATTTCCATAGGAAATGGTCCGAACAATCATTCCCTATGGCAGACTCATTCTCTCCAGGTTGCACTGTGACGAGTGCTAAAGGAATGGCCCAGTTAGGTGAATGGTCCAAGTTAAGCAATCCGGGACAAACATTCCCTAGGGCAGACTCATTCTCTCCAGGTTTCACTATGATTAGTGTTGGAGGAATGGCCCAATTAGGTGAATGGTCCAGGCTTATAAATCAAGGAAAATGATTCTTCTATGCTTGGGAAGAATAGTCCAGATATCCCATGGTTGATGTTTTACTTTTTGAGGGAAGATGCTCTTCCAGATATCATAGATGTGAGTGGAAGAATGGCCCAGATGACTTAGTTTGTATCATGATATTGTTATGCAGGTTGATATCAAATGATATGATTGTTGTGGAGATTGCATGTCTCTGGATAGTAGCTGCATGCTACTATGGTGGATATGTTCCACTGGTTGGGACTATGTGTCACTGGTTAGTAGTTGTGTGCTAATAGGTGTGGTTGTGTACCACTGGATAGTATTTGTGTGCTACTATGGATAGACACATTTGTGTTCTATTGGATGACGTTGTTATGATTTCCATGGATACTACAACCAGTGTTGGAGATGATTTCCAGCTAGATGGATAGTCAATGTGTTTATGGACAAACATTCTCCAGGCGGGACAGATTGTTGGTGGACAGACATCTTTCCCATGGAGGATGGTCCAGGTTGAAAGGTTACTAGTGGACAAACATTCTCCCTGTGGAGAATGGTCCAAGTTGACATATTTTTTATGTACCATGGACAACTATTATTCTAGGAAATATGTCTGGATTAGAAGAATGGTTTGTCTCCCCGAGTTCACAATAGTAACTAGAGTGGAGAGATTGGTACATGACATACATTTTCCCTAAATTCACAGTAGTGTCTAGAGGGGAAATGGTACAGGACAATCATTCTTCTAAGACATATGTCCATATTAGAAGAATAGTCCTTGTAGGCCATTGTGTGGCTTCCAACATCTATTGGAACAATTATTCTTCTAGGGCATATGTCCAGATTATAAGAATGGTTCTTTTAACACTTCGTGGAGTGAGTGGCTTATTCAACATCATGCTCGATTACTCAAATGGAGTATGGATTCGAGAGATGATGCAGTTGATGCTATCAGATGATATTGATAGTGATGATGTTTCTCGTGAGTTAATCTACGTGATCATGAGGTAGCTTGTGTGGATATAATGATGCTACTGGTTGAATGGTCTATTTGTACTCAAGACCATTGCCTTTAATACCTCCCTAGCTAGGAGGGAGTGTTGATATTATGGTAGTTGTAGGAGGTATTAACCTCCACATGTAACCTTTTACAAGACTAGAATATTTTGGAAATCAAGAGAAACCCTAAAACATTGGATAATAACCCTATAAGACGAGTCGACTCAAGAAAATATTTAATGTTGAGTTATTAGCCTCCAAAAAGAGAAGTTAGCCCAGTCAAGTGAGATAGAGCAGTATAAATAGATGGCGCTAGAGCACATTTTCCACTCTTACTCTCACATCTACAGAAGACTAATGGTGCACAATTTTGGAGAGGGAGTGCAGTTGCAACTGTTGCAACTAGAATTTTGGCTTATGGTTTATACTTTCTCTTGGTTATGGTTTGGAATTTCTCTTGTTTATGGTTTGGGCTTTCTGGTTGGTCTTTGGTTATTTTTTCTTGGTACGCTAGCCTTGGATAAAGGTGTGCTACCTTGGTTGGCTATTGTTATGCTTCCAGAATTATTATGTATGTCAAGGTTAAGGTGCTTGGGGATGGCCTTTGTTCCTATGGTTGGGTGACAATATTTCTATATTGTCTATGGAAAAATGAGCACATCTCTTTATTTCTAACATAGTACAATCCTTTATTTCTACAAAACCCTAGCTAGGGAAAACCAAGAAATCCTTAGCTCCACCAAAGATACACCATAAGCTAGCATCAACACTAGCAAGCCTCCTTGGTAATACATCTCCTCTTATTCTTCACTTCAACAAGTAAAAGCTAGGGTTTAGAAAAAAACTCCTAGCTCCATTTTCTCTAAGGGATGAAACCATAACCCTAGTGTTCAAGATGCTCTAAAAGATCGAAGAAACCATAGTGCCTCCAAGGCAATAGATAGAAAGTACAAAGACGAAGATATAAAAAAGTTAGGAAGACTAGTGCACTCCTCTTAGTCACATTTCTAGCATCATATGTTGATGAGTAAGAATGATTTGTGAAAGGACTCTCTCCTTCCTCTATATATATGAGAAGTAAGGGAGGCCAAAATTACATATGTGGGCCTAAAACCTTACAAGAAAACTACAAATCCATAAGTAGGCTCACACATGTGGAGCACTACACTCCAAGGGTACACATGTCAATATTCAATCTGATGTCATACACAAGCAAGTATCCAATGCAAGGGAACTCTAGAATATGTGTCCAATGCTCCTTCTCCAAGCCACCAAGGACTCCAATACTCCTCCTAATCCATGCACTCCACTGTGTCCACTTCCTCTACATGAACATTGTCGCAACATATGCCTCCATGTAAGCATCCAAGCTAACCCATGTTTTCTAGGTCTCAATTCCCTCCTATTTAATTCCAAACTCTCCACTTATAATGAAAAGTCATTCTCCAAGCAAGCAACCTCCTCCATGTGGCTAGCATGTAGAATGTAACCATTATGTTTGAAGATCTCCAATTCCCTAAGGAATAATGTCATGCAAGAACCCAACTAAGGTCAAGTAACCACTAAACAAGCCATATCCAATATTCAAATGCATCATGGACCATATGGGGGCTAATCATACACTATGTGCTCCAAATATCATGAATCACACCCAAACATGGTGTAAACACTTTTGGAATAACCTTAAAAGCTAACACTCCCTCTTTACGAGGAAATAATTTTCACTTACACTTGTTGACTTTCTCTACAACTCCACCAAACCTACCATCTGCACAATTGTAATTATTGTAGTTTTAGAATCGACTACTATCTCCTAAAAATGAACTATCACTCATCCATCATAGGTTGCTATTGTGATATCTCAGACATCCAAATAATGTTGTCCACTTGAGAATCTAAAGGAACATAACTCTAGATCATAAGAAATATGCCAAATTGCAACATCTCTCAAGTCAACATCATGGGTCAAAATCTTTGGACACTACATCATGAGCTATTTAGGATGCCTTACAAGGATAGTCACATCTCCATATTAGACCAAGACAAGTGGATAACATCCATCAAAGTCACAAGGATACAAATTTTCACAATTCAATTCATTGATCCCGAAATACCAAGTTCATGGTATAGGTAACAACCAATGAAACTCTACCAACAACATGTGAACATGAGAATCCCTCCATGTAGCTCAAAATATCTATCAAATGAAATAACTTGAACTAGGTTAACTCTCTCAACCCCAAAGAGTATTAAAGCAAAAGTAACATCACAATCAACTCCCTTTGTTTGAGAGAATCCAACAACCTTGTCCCTATGCTCCACAACACTTCCATTAGATTTAAACTTGGAATAAATCCCAATATCATCCTCCATTAAGGTATCACACCTCTCCTCTGGAAGACTCATAGATGTAATAAACCAATGCAATATGACTAGCATATATCCTAGGACTATACTCACCCTCACTGAAGATCTAGGTGCTCCTACTTTCTCTCAAGCCTCCTTAAAACCATAAGGTTCATCCAACCTCTCATCGAAATGTACAAGTGCCACTATCAACAAGTAACCTATAAATTCCACTCTCTCACAACTATCTAGACAAATCCCTTAGACTAGCTAAACTACAATCACTGATGGTGCACTGTTGACCCTCAAATGAAACTCTCCATTATACATCTGTCATACAAGAAATTGAAAGAATATTCTTCATCAAACCAAGAACAAACAAAACGTCACTCAACTCAAGAACACCACTTGAAAGAATTTGGAAGGATATGGAGCCACCCACTCTCATAACATAAGTAGCATCATCAAATAGCTCCACACTCATGCCTCCCTCTTGCTCCTAAAACTTGCTAAATAATGACATGTCATATGTCATATGTCTCAAAGCTCCATTGTCCACATACCATCCAACACTAGGCATAGTGTTAGAAGATAAACAAGAGACCATGGAAAATGTAGTCCCAAACTGAGAGGGATCCTCCTCTACACCTACTACAACCCCAACTACAACATGTTTTGTTCCCTTTGCCTTCTTCAATGGACATTGTCTAGCATAATGTCCCAACTCGTGACATTGGAAACACAACACCTTATTTAATTCCTTCTTTCTTGTATCTATATCTTCCTTCTTCTTGTATCCTTTGTTACTACATAGTACCCTTGTTCGTCTTCCCAACAAGACTAGTCACATTTACTTCCCCTTGTTTCCCTTAAGATTGCAATTTAATTTCTTCATGCACAATATCAATCCAAATATTTGCAAATTTTGGCAAGGTATCATGAGCACAAATACCCTGAAAAAAAGGCATCCAAGAAGGAACAAGTCCATTCAAAGTAATGGAAGACTTTAAGTAAGGATCATATTCTCCTTATCTTTTTTACTTACCCTTTTTCCAGATCAATCTCCAATATGTTTAGATATTATTGGATCTCTAAACAATGTTTCTTGCTTTATATCAGTTGTTAAAGTTTACGAGATTATTTTTTATTCGATCGTGATTATCTAATTGAGACATTTGCTTATCCTTTTCAAATTAGTTACCATTCAAGAAACCCAAATAAAGGGTTGTTACAGCGTACGTCAAGACCATATCAATGTTTTCAATGCAATTTTCTAAAGACATGACAAAAACGTTTACCAAAATCATTGGTTTAATTTTTTCTGAAAGTAACATTGAGTTAACTCAATAGTATCTGATAAGAACCTTTCCACTAGCAAAGTTTACTATTTTTCTATTAAGAACATGGTAAGACTAAACTCCTTAACAAGACACCACCATATGACCATACTTAAAATACCATCAACAATAACAATATGAAGATATATTTTCACAATTCAATCACTATGTCCAAACTTTGTCTAGAATGTCCAACTTAATTTGGTTAAAAAAACCTTTACTCAAATCAATTTGAATAATGTTGGAAACAATGTAGATAACTTTTAGACATAAAGTGACAAATTAACCCAAAGTGTTATAAATACAATATGTTCATTTTAAAGGGAGATTGTAACATCCTTGTTTCTTCTAGCTTGTAAATATAATTATATTTTGCTAAGAGACTATGGACATATCAATTGTGTGTGGATCTAGGAAATGTTGAACCTTTGCTAAGAAGGTAGTGTAAATATTTATTCTTTTAATGTAAAAAGGAAAATGATGAACACCTGCTGAGGGGGATTTCCTATAAAGGTTATGATGCCATGAGAGAGAAACAATGAGGAAATTTCCCTTACCAATTTAATATTCAAGAAAAACCCAGGTTTCCCATTTTTCTAGAATTTTAGTGAATGAAGGAAAGTTGGTGATTGAACTACCAACTTCTCACATTTATGAAAAATAATGGGTGTTGTACCAGAATTGCCTTTCCTCAGAAGCATGGCCAGAAAAGTACCCATCTAGAGGATTCTAGGCTGACCCATGGATTGGGGGATTTGACCCACAAAAATCTTGGTGTAGAAGACAAGAAACATAAGAAAATCGTGGGAAGGGAAGAGAGGACACACACAATTGAGTGTGGGAAGGATATCTGAGTAGATATGAGTGTGGGAAACTCCTATGGTTCAGAGAAAATAAAGAGAAGTGAAGAAATGTGTTTTATGGGTACAAGAACTATTGGGGAGTGCATTCTAATCAGGCTGATAAACAAAGCTGCAGAGAATTTGAGTGATTGAGTGAGCAATCACAACAGATTCCCTTTCTTGGTAGAATACTAAACTGCCCAGTTCCTGTGGGAGAAGGAGAGTAACCTTCGTCCCTTTCCTTTGGTTGGAAAAAATACGAACTCTCTCTCATGGCATCACACTCTGGCTAGGGGGTGGCCAACTGTGAAATACACAAGAGCAATTGTGCCTATGGTTAGGTGGAAAGTAGCACAACCTTCAGTAGTTACACCTCTTTTCATCTTCTAGATAAGTATTTCTTTACCAAATCTCTAAAATGTTCATCTCAAAAATAATGTAGAATGTGTTTTCGAATAATGTAAATTCAACTCTCTGTTAAAATGGCCTGAGAAATTTAGGTGAAATTGTGAGAATGTTTTAGCTGAATTTCATTTTGACTTACACCCTCACTTCTTGATTGCCTGTGTTTTTTAAAAAATAATCTGGGTGAGAATGTTGATCTTGATTTAGTTTTACAACCCATCTTCTACTCTAGTGACAACAATTAAATAGTTAGAACCTCTACAAAAGATTTGAAAAAGAAAGAGGTTGAATTCTGCATAAAAATGTTTATGATTTTAAGTTTTCCTGAAGCTTATATGCTAGAAAATTTAAAGGATATAAGAATTGTGTTTGGGCCTTAGGAAAATAGTTCAAATGCTAACAAGGGGTAAAGTATTTTTAAAGATAGTATAAGGAAAGAGTGCAAAATACAAAACCTAATTTCCTAATGTGAAGTAAAATGAAATTTATAATTAAAAACATTGTGAATAATTCAATCTCATTTGGATTACATAGTGAAATAATGTCCAAAGGGGAAAGATATGGACTTAGTAAATATTCCTTGAAAATAGCTTAGATGCATGAAATTTGGGGATTAGTAATGGTAAAAACCAATGGAGAATTTCACTTCCAAGAAATATATTGTTATTGAAAAATAATTTAAACAAACAAATATTTCCTTGAATAAATATATGCATTATGTATTTATATGTTTTATGGGAATATTTTAAACAAATGGTAAAGATCGGTAAACTTTGGAAAAATTCCAAAGTTACCATTTAAATGCTATAACATTTGAACAATAAGTATTGTAATTTTTTACATTTACAACCTAGAAATTTATACCCAGTGCATGATTAATGGAAATTTGAAATCTTTCCCTCTGTGCAAAAGATAGAATTGTGCTAAATTTTTCCTAGTTTTAAGAACTATACCATACACAGGCCACTCAACACTACTGTAAGAAATTTTGGCAACTTAGTATTTTATTGATTGATTAAATACTAGTGAAATATACCTTCCCTTTTCTCTCAACGCGTAAGTATTTATATTTATGTTATTATTAATCTGTCGGAGTAGAGAGAATGGAGCAATTGTTTGGAGTACGATAACCAATGGATTTTAAATAGTACATTATTAAATATTAAGCTATAATGGAGGGGGGGATTATTAGTTTGGGGAGATTAATTACCCCCAGTGATGATTAATTAAATAAATGCCGAGGAGATGTATTTTAAGAAAGTATTAATTAAATATCCTAATGTGTTTATAGGAAATGGACAAATGTCAATCTATGGTCGAGTGAGCTTATGCACTCTATGGTGACATGGTGAGTCATGATGGGTCCATGTGTCAAGTGGATATTGAGCCACATGTCATGTCAAGAGACAAGTGCACTGTGGAAGCAGTGACCGAGGTGGAAAATAAGACTCAATTTCAGTCGTAGATCTTCAAAGGTCAAACATAAGTGAAGTGTAGTTGGGGCAGGAGTAGGGTGGTTAATTGTCATGTGAATTGGCATCTTCGAGGAATCGGGGTCGTTGGATCCATTGGCTAGATCCATCGAAGTAGGTGAGGTCAGAGAGAATTTTTCAGAGTGGTTCGAGTGCCTGAAACGAAGGAAATCCATCAGAGAGACTTTGAGAGGTGATCAGAGTCATTGATTGCTCAATTATGAGAACTGTTGGAACTATCAAGGGTAAATATTGATTCAGAGGCCAGTGGGCCAGCTAACAGGCACTATGTCAATGCTGCATTGGATGGCGCAAGTAATAGGAAGCCACGTGGGAGTGAGCGGTCTTGGGCCAATGAAGGTTTAAGGAACTTTAGGAAATTGTAACTTTAGATCCAAATATTAGTTTTGAGCATGGCTATAGTCATTGGAAAGCTCTTGATGAACAAAAGACGATGGTATCTTCTAGAGGAGGCTTTGAGATGATTGAGGAAAAATGAAAATATAATACCCCATCTCTTAGAAAGGTACTTAGGGGGTTGGGTGTGTTACAAAGTGGTATCAGAGCAGGAAACAACACTTGGCCTGCTTGGGCTCACGAAAGAGTCGAATAATTTTTTCTTAGAAAATTTTTAAAGGGGAGGGAACTCTAACCTACCCTGTCTATCAGAGGATGATTCAAACAATAGGCCTGGATGGGCCAGAGAACAGTCATGAGACTAGTTTTCCAAGGCTAAGATGAGCCTGCTGGAAGTGTTTACTACTGCAAGGAGATTGTGTGCATAAGCTCCTCGAGGAGAAGGATTGTAGATTGAAATTTTGTTGGGAATTTACTCAACACAAATTGAATCATGTTGGATTGCAGTAGAAGAATCATATCGTTTCTTTGGGGGAATGATAGCCACTCCTACAAGAGTGGGATTATGTTAATAGGCACTAATAGCAAGACTTTGATGTGAATGGAAGAACACTTGTTATAGGGATACTTGAGTACAGGGAGAGAATGGACTGAATAGGTTGTAAGGTTTCCTACAAATGTTGGCTTATGAAGCCTATGATAATTACAATTATTGTTTAAATAAGATATTAGGCCTTGTGAGTATAATTCCCCATGTCTAGAAGCCTTATGGAAATATGTGAGGTCAACTTATGTCACACATCCAAAAATATACCCAAATGATTTTATTTATGTATTTATTTGTTTTAAATTCATAAATGGAATGTAATTCACAAAATGTGTTTAAAAACTTTGGGTCCATAGTTCTTCACACTACATGCTTATGTTAATTTTATCAGACATGGTCACAAATTGTTAATGATCTAAGGGAAAGAAGACCTTTAATTGTTTTACCATCATTTTGGTAACTCGGGATCATGAAGGAAGATGTTTTAAATTGGCACGATAATTCAATGAATCCCTTGGTAATTCTTTGTAATTATCTATAAAGCTAGAATCCCTAGACTGGATATTTAGAATCTTAATAATTATTTGGAAGGCTTTATATGATAGTTGGTCCTTGCAATAATATACCCTAGCATATTAACTATCACGTTTAAATTCATTGTTACTATGATAAACATGCATTTACTCTTCCTCACGTACTAATCACTTATGGAGATTAACTATCATACACAGTTTCCAACATAGTTCTTTAATGCACTTGGCAACGTTTTGCACCGTAATGTCGAGTTTTTAATGGGGAAGGTATACAACTTAATCATGATCGTTCCATTTAACAATTGTCAAGAGGATTTGTGTCCACCTATTGGAGTACATGTTCTCAAACTTATCAAGGGTTTTGTATTCATTACGACTTGTCCAAACATCCTGAACCTAGAATTCCTCCTTTTGTTTGCTCTGTAAGAACATGTTCCTTTGTATGGAAAAAATGCTCTGTTTTGTTTTTCAGCTCCATAAGAATGTCACTCTGAAGAATGATTTCAACCTAGATTTGACCTTTATTCGTTACACAGTGCCCGAATTTCCTTAAACCCCATTTTCTATGGCCCATTATCTTGAGGTTTAGAGTTTTGTTCTTAAGAATATCGACTCTGTAGAAAAAATTGTAACGACTGGGTTTTAAACTTGCAACCTTCTTTCATTTTCAAAGGCCGGTCACGTTGGGTGCTATTGGTTTTTAGTTGTCACTGCACCTATAGTTCAAGGCGATGGTATTTCATAAGACCCTACGTAGGTATTCTTCTCTATGGGTAATATTCTGACAGTTTTTAAGGATAGCCCATCTTGATTTCTAGTATTTACAATCATCTTTACGCCCTTACTCCATTGCTTATATAATATTTTAACTTCTTGGTGTAATGCAGGTTCTCCTATGTTTAGTTTAACAAATTATGGCTAGAACTTGTCTCGTTCTCAGATTATTGTTGACTATGGTGTCCAAGGGAAATACTTGATCAATTGGTAAGCGCCAATTCTCCACTCTGTTATTATATCCATTTCATATTAATTTGTAAAACAAGAACTGTCCTAGATGAAAGAATTAAGCATTAATGACTATTTATTTTATGTTTGTTATGTGTCCGGAAATGATATATCAATTTCTTCCCATCCTGAAATCCATGGATCTCTCACCTTGTTCTCAGGTATGCTTACCCTATGGGTTTTACATATTTCAAACTTTGGATTACATATTTATGTTTCCTTGCATGTATTATTGGCTTCCCAATACTTCAAGCATGGGAGAAGAATGTATAGGTCTAGTTTGTTTACATTTACATATTTCTGTAATAGACTCTTATGATAACTTTGTAACAGAGTCGTGAGATTCTATGTTAAACTAGACAACACTCTTTTATGATTTTTTTACTCTCGTTATTTTATGTACTATAAAAAGGACCTTGCTCCTTTGTTTTGGCACTATTAAAACATTTTGTCTCTCGAATTTAATATAAATATTGTCCGCCTTTGTTATTTAAACTAACAATGTTTTTGTGTTTTTCGCTAAGGTAAAAATATACTGATAATTATCAGTTTAATTAGTTGAGGTTTCTCTGTTTTAACAAAAATATCTATAGTGGATTTATAACATCGAGGTAAAAATATACTGATAATTATCAGTTTAATTAGTTGAGGTTTCTCTGTTTTAACAAAAATATCTATAGTGGATTTATAACATCGATGGCTGTGTATTCTAGTTTTCTCCTTTGGTTTAACTAATTGTTTTTCTGTATAAATTTGTGTTATGTATAACTCTTATATGTACTATATGTAAACCCTAAAGTACCCTTTTTAACTGCTTGGGTTCTAAAATAATGATCTAAATACCTACAGTTGTATATAGTGTAACAACTATTGAAATCTAAAACTAAATAACTCTTTCTACAACAGTTGCATATTTTGATTTCAAACTAAAGACCCAGTTAAATCATACTATATAAAAACATGATCTCATCTCTATTTTTTTTCTCAACATCTTGATAAAATTTAACAAACTTGTAAAATAAAATTGAACCTATATAATTTCACAACCAAAGAGATGGAGGAAAAAACAAGCTGAAGTTCGTCGTCCCACCCAACCAAAATCCAGAACAACCAGCTTACTTGCTCTAAATACCGCCGATCCTGATCGTTGAACCATAAGGTCAAAGAATCTAGCTTATTTTATTCAAAATTTACTTCAGAGATAAACTTTGTTCTCTTATTTTCCCATACTATGAGCAACCCCTGCTCTCTTGATGTCAATTCTTCTTATACAATTTGCCTAGGAATTTTGGTCATTAATGAGCCACCTGCTCATCTCTAACTCTTACTTGAGTTCGACCAGTTTTTCTGGGAAGATTCCTCCTGCATCAATTGAGTTCGACTCAATTTCATTGACACTTGGTATTTCATAATCGTCACTTGTCATTCCTCCTTGTGGGTTAGCAATCACTCTACAACAACTACCTTCAATGTTAAGCCCCAAATAGTGGCACATTACCCCTTAGTTGGGGCATATTACATTAGTATTGTTATTTTATTTATGTCGGCTTAGGTCCATTAGTTGTAATTGTACCTCCTAGTCTCATATATAGGAGACCTTTTCATTTGGAATCATCTTGTATTTGTGAATTCATGATCCGAAATCGGATCCAGAGGCTTGACAGGGTTTAAAAATGCTCAAAAATGAAAGTGCTCGGAATGCGACGAAACCAGTGTCATTGCGTCCGTCTCGTCTTCCTGATTCTGGTGGTATATTTACTTCGTCAAACGGGCTTCGTATGAGCAAGATATCGCGTTCTGTCCGAAAAGTCAAACATGTAAAAAAGGGGATGACTGTATAGTCCGTACAGTGCACGTGGCATGATGACTGTACAGGTCGTACGACCGTACAGCTAACGTGGAAACCCCGGAAGGCGACACATGGCAGCTCCAGGAGGCGACACGTGGTAGGCAGATTTGGACGTACGGGCATACAGCTAGACCTATCCAGGGGTGACACGTGTCACCACTGTAAGGGTGACACGTGGCACAGATGACGTCAACAGTTGACGTGACAAAGTGACATGGCAGTACGACTTTGACAAGTGGCAGGCACTTGGACCAATTAGCAACTGACGCGTGGCAGCGTGTGGTTGGTTGTTTAGGTGCCACATGGCTCAGTCACGGGCTGCCACATGGCACCCTATGGTTGGCTAATGGTTTTATGTAAAATTTTGTATGGTTTCGGTGTGGGTCGAACCCACAACCTCCCTCCGGGTGTGGACTGGCAGGGTCGGGCTAACCACTTGCCCTATGGTTGGTTCTTATTATACGAATGGCAAAAATAATATTTATTTTAGTTTGAATGTATAGTCGGTGGGGGGAAAGGGCCCACGGTTCAACCTACAGCAGCACATGACCATGACTCACCATATGCATGGGAGTTCACGGATAAGGGCTTGGCCCTTGGTTCCGGACGGTTGCATATGACCCGGGGCCGATCCGACGGGAGCGCGCACGGTTATACAACGGTTGGCCCGTGGGCCTATGCAAATTCCACCGGACCAGGAGCTGACTGCCAGTTTGGACGCAGGAGTTATGGAGCACAGCCCATGGGCTTATACCAACACACCACAAAACCGGGAGCTAGCGTGAGACAGGGGGCTAGCGCTTGGCCAAATCAAGCCATGTGATCGAGAATAGAGGGCGCGCGCCAAGGCCTCGGGGGCTTATCCCCAAAAATTAAACAAAAGTGGTTTTTTATAAAGTTTTAGGATTTTTCAATGATTTTTTGCCTAATATTAATGGATTTTTTCCATTTTTGGGAGATATTGGGCATTTTTTGAGCCCAAATTTTGGGAGGAAGTTGGAGATGAGCAACCAACTTCAAATCTATATAAACCAGGCCTGTTTGAGGCCATGGGAAGTAGTCAGAGCAGAGTTATGCTGAGGAGAAGCCAAGCCAAAGCCATTTTTATGCAGGGAAGAGATTGAGGAGCAGACGCTTTCGGGCCATTTCTGGGAACTCCAGATGTCTGTTTTGTGTGTCGTTTTCTTTGTAGGGTTCTAGAGATCTGGACGAACATGACCAGATCAGTCTTGTAGCCATTTGACATTGCATTGATGCATTTTTGAGCTTTTGAACAGAAATAAAGAAGCCTCCCCCACAGAGACAAAAGGCCCGGAGACGTAGGCAAAAGTTGTGCCGAACTCCGTTATCAATCTGCGTGTTATGGTTTGTTGTTTATTATTTCATTTTAGATCTGCAAATGTGTATATGGATGTCATAATTCCTCTTCTTTCCTCATTCTTTCATTAAGTTTCTCAAATGGTTAATTAACGCATGCAAAATTAAAACTCAACCATAGTCATTAAAAGATCCTACGGATCAAGTGGTATCAGAGCTAGTTAACGTTTGGATTTGAGTTTTGCATGTTAACCAAAGAAAATCTACAGCATGGTGAAGGCGAGCTTGTTGCAGAGAATCCATTAATTGGATTGAGAAAGAGAGCTTCTCATAGCGAGAAGGATGGCATCGAAAGAAGGGATTTCTCAGGATGAGAAAGAATTCCGGAAAACATTCCATGCTATGTCGGAGATGGTGAAAGTTTTGTACGAAGATTACTTGGAACAGAAGCGACCAGTTTTGGGTGGATCTTCAAAAGGCAAAAGTGAAGAGGAAGAGGACCATCCTCAAATTCCTCCTTCACCTCCATCAACACCTCCTTCTCCTTCTTCTTCAAGTTCAAGTTCTAAATCTAATGAGAAGAAAAATGTTCATAAGAATAAACATGAAATGCCATTGTTAAAACTTGATGTAAAATTTGAGTTGCCCATATATGATGGTGAAGTAAATGCAGAAAAAATTGACAATTGGATTAGGCAGATGGAGGTATACTGCAGTGTGCAACAGATCAAGGATGACGCCACACAAATTAAGTTGGCATCTTTGAGACTTGCAGGTACAGCTCTCATCTGGTGGCAAAGCAAGCTGCAAAAGGGAACACAACATGTGGGTAAAGTATTTCCATCATGCAAGAGTTTCATTTCTGCACTTAGGAAACAATTCTATCCTTTGGGTTATAAAGAAAAAGCAATAATTGAATGGCAATCTTTAAAACTAAGAAAATGACAAACAGTGCAAGAATACACCGATGGATTTCGAAAAATGGCATTAATGTTAGACATCCATTTGCAAACACAATAAACTCTTATGAAGTATATAGGAGGTTTGCTTGCACATATTAGAAACACTGTTTTCATGTTTGGACCCACTAACCTTGATGAGGTTTCTGTTCAAGCTACATATATTGAAGCAGGGAAAGCAGGTGTGTCAGGGGAATCAACGTTTTCAAAAAAAGAAGACAAGAGGAAAAGGCATGGCAAGAATGCAAATGCAGTGACAAAGAAGGAAGGAAAGTCCTCTTGCAAGCATTGCAAGAAAGAGGGACATGATGAGGAAAAATGCTGGCAGTTGCATCCCGAGAAGAGGCCAAAGTTGTTCAAAGAAAAGAAGGGAACGCAAACAGTGGCAACGACATCAAAACCCACAGACTTGGGATCAGATTCAGGTGATGAATCAAAGATTTCATTGGTTGGTATGACAGGTAAATTTGGTGAAGACATTGATTGTAGAAGCAAGTTGTTTCATATAAGGGTAATCATGCGACACACTAAGATAGACACATTA
>ML779684.1:767010-783373 GCA_009831015.1 Picea engelmannii | reverse complement strand
ATAAGGGTAATCATGCGACACACTAAGATAGACACATTAATCGACAGTGGATCTCAATCTAATCTAATCTCAGAAAAATTGGTTAAGCAATTGGGATTAAAAACACAAACTCATCATAAGCCTTACACACTTAAATGGATAAGAAATCATCATCAGATGCACATAACAAAGCAATGCATAATCAAATTTGCAATTTCATCTAAGTATGTGGACGAAGTAACATGTGATGTAGTGCCGTTAAGAGAATGTGGCATGGTCTTAGGTAGTCCGTACTTGTATGATCGTAAGGCAATCTTCTACAGGACAAAGAATCAATATCAATTCACTAAAGCATGTCAAGATTATGTGGTTCATGCTTATCGTGTTAAAGCAAATAAAACACTTCAAACAATGGAACAATTAAAGAAGGCAGTGTAAGCAAACAACAAACCAATAATTGTTTCAAATGAAGTAATTGATCTTAAGCAAGAACAAGACATGGTTGTTGAATGGAAAATCAATCATAAGTTGCTTCAAGATAAGCTCATGTCGTGCAAATACTTCAAGTATATCAGTTCATTTACAGTCGTCTTTTTGGTGCTGTCATTAGCAATGTTTTCTACATGGATGATAGTGGCTTCAGTAAGATGTAACAGGGTTCAAATGGCTAACAATATACTGTCAGTTGTCATGATTGTGTTACAGTTGATCTTGATGAGACAGGTGCACAGGACAGAGTTCAGAGACAGCGGACAAGCCGGGTGGCCTATCCCGAGCTTGTTGACTGGTCAGTAACGTTTTGGGAACCAAAATGTCTTTTTGTGGGGAGGTGTGATCCGAAATCAGATCTAGAGGCTTGACAGGGTTTAAAAATGCTCAAAAATGAAAGTGCCCGGAATGCGACGAAACTAGTGCCATTGCGTCCGTCTCGTCTTCCTGATTCCGGTGGTATATTTACTTCATCAAACGAGCTCTGTATTAGCAAGATATCGCGTTCTGTTCGAAAAGTCAAACAAGTAAAAAAAAGGGGATGACTGTACAGTCCGTACAGTCCACGTGGCATGATGACTGTACAGGCCGTATGGTCGTACAACTGACATGGCAACCCCAAAAGGTGACACGTGGCAGCTCCAGGAGGCGACACGTGGCAGGAAGATTTGGACGTATGGGCATACAGCTGGACCTATCCAGGGGTGACACGTGTCACCACTGTAAGGGTGACATGTGGCACGGATGATGTCAGCAATTGACGTGGCAAAGTGACATGGCAGTACGGCTTTGACAAGTGGCAGGCACGTGGACCAATTAGCAACTGACGCGTGGCAGCTTGTGGTTGGTTGTTTAGGTGCCACATGGCCCAGTCACGGGCTGCCACGTGGCACCCTATGGTTGGCTAATGGTTTTATGTAAAATTTTGTATGGTTTTGGCGTGAGTCGAACCCACGACCTCCCTCCGGGTGTGGACTGGCAGGGCCGGGCTAACCGCCCGCCCTATGGTTGGTTCTTATTATACGAACGAAAAAAATAATATTTATTTTAGTTTGAATGTATAGTTGGTGGGGGAAAGGGCCCGGGCTTAGCCCCAACCCACGGTTCAACCTACAACAACACATGACCACGGCTCACCATACGCGTAGGAGTTCACGGATAAGGGCTTGGCCCTTGGTTCCGGGCGGTCGCATATGACCCAGGGCTGATCCGACGGGAGCGCGCGCGGTTATACAACGGTTGGACCGTGGGCCTATGCAAATGCCACCGGACCAGGAGCTGACTGCCAGTTTGGACGCGGGAGTTATGGAGCACAACCCATGGGCTTATGCCAACACACCACAAAACCGGGAGCTAGCGCGAGACAGGGGGCCAACGCTTAGCCTATGGGCTAGCGCTTGGCTAAATCAAGCCATGTGATCGAGAACAGAAGGCGCGCGCCAAGGCCTCGGGGGATTATCCCCAAAAATTAAACAAAAGTGTTTTTTTTATAAAGTTTTGGGATTTTTCAATGATTTTTTGCCTAATATTAATGGATTTTCTCCATTTTTGGGAGATATTGGGCATTTTTGGAGCCCAAATTTTGGGAGGAAGTTGGAGATGAGAAACCAACTTCAAATCTATATAAACCAAGCCTGTTTGAGGCCATGGGAAGCAGTCAGAGAAGAGTTATGCTAAGGAGAAGCCAAGCCAAAGCCATTTTTATGCAGGGAAGAGATTGAGGAGCAAACGCTGTCGGGCCATTTCTGGGAACTCCAGATGTCCGTTTTACATGCCGTTTTCTTTGTAGGGTTCTAGAGATCTGGACGAACATGACCAGATCAGTCTTATATCCATTTGGCATTGTAGTGATGTATTTTTGAGCTTTTGAACAGAAATAAAGAAGCCTCCCCCACAGAGACAAAAGGCCCGGAGACGTAGGCAAAAGTTGTGCCGAACTCCGTTATCAATCTGCGTGTTATGGTTTGCTGTCTATTATTTCATTTCAAATCTACAAATGTGTATATGGCTGTCATAATTCCTCTTCTTTCCTCATTATTTCATTAAGTTTTTCAAATGGTTAATTAATGCATGCAAAATTAAAACTCAACCATAGTCATTAAAAGATCCTACGGATCAATTCATATGATGTACAAGGAGGTTCCCCCCTCGAAGAGGTTTATTATCTAAATTTATCTCTTTTTCAAGGTGTTGAGTACTTATTCTAAGGTTTTTATGCTATTTTTATATTTGGCTCTTAACATTTGGTATCAGAGCTCAAGGTCTTGGGGTTTCACTGCTACATTTGAGACACCTTGTAATTTTCTCTATAATTTTTTTATGGGGTGTTTCAGAAGGAATGCCTTGGGGGAAATTTATTAGACGGATCAAAGTACATGTGGTTAAAATCTCATCATCTTGGGCTTTATACTTTCAGAGATATAGCCCATGGAAGATTGGGTTCCTGAATCATCATGAATTCAAACATCTCATAATTTTTGCTATAACATTTTTTATGTGATGCTTAATACTATGAAACTTGGAGGATATTCATAGGAATTATCAAGTTATATGTAGTAAAAATTCCATCTTCTCGGTCATCCTAATTTTGGATATACACCATGTGTAAGATAGGGTAGCTGACTAGTCCTATTAACTAGTCTCAAACATGTGTTCCAGGTAAAACAATGATATATTCTTCAGTGAGTATCCAAATTAAGTGAGACTATTTTCATTATACAGTGGATAGTCTTTGTTATTACTGGTGCAAGTTTTAGAATAAGATATCATATATTGTGTGCTTAGCACGCTTTACAAGTATGCTCTCCTGGAAAGGCCAAAAATCAACAAGGCGTGGGGAAGTCACCATAACTTCCACTTGGCACATCCAATTTTGATCGGACCTATGGAATTGCAGAGATCAAATATCATAGAACTACATAACAAAATTTCATATCTAGAAGGGCCGAAATTGTAAAGATACAACAGAAGAAAGGTTGACTAGTAGAACAACATCCAAATCAGGGTTTAAAAGGGGCATTAGTTTTTGGAAATTTGCATATCTTTTGACTAGAATATCAATTAGGGTGATTCAAAAAGTAGAATAAAGTGGGATAAAAGGAGTATCACATAAATTTGAGAGAAACTTAGGTATTTTTTATGTACAAACGTGTTCTGGTGTCTCTAAACGTAGGAGTTGTCATTACTGGTCAGCGCTACAACCCGAGGACTGTGTGGTTCTTCCACATACCTAGAGAATATTGGAAGGCCCCTTTCAAATGGTTACACATTAGACAACACTACTACAGATTTGAGCTGTCACGTACCTAGCGTATATCGGGAGACCCCCTAGAATCCTGAGACTTACCGAGTAACCTTTTGGTCGTCTTGTTGCTATAGTACATCGAGAACAACACTCAGGGAGATAACTCTCTAGTACATGAGTACTTAGATAGTATGGCAAAGGGCATGGTTAAGCCTCCTTAGTTACTGCCCTGAGATATTGGGTCGAGTACTATTGTTGGACCTCACACATATATCAGAGACTTATAGCACCTTACACTCCATTGTCTGTGAAGATCTCTACCTAAGCCAATTAGAAATTCCTAACTTGCAGTGATACTTGGTCAACATGCCACCAAAAAATGGAACTTCTACACCAAATAAGCCTTTAGACATCCCTACTTGGAATCTTGATGAAGGTGAAGAAATGTGCAGGGGCATAAATGATTTACAAAAGAAGGAAGTAACAAAAGATGAACTACAAGGGATGATGGATTCAACTGCAGATAAGCTGTAAGAGATAATGGATACTAAGACGGATCGTTTAAAAGGGGAGATTATGGAAGGATTGAAAAAGTTTCTAATAGAGAGGCCACCTGAAAGTGACAATGTATCCCGTGAAATTCATGATGAGGGCAAAAGGAAGATGAAGCAAGACTGGAGAAACTCAAATTTGGGTTGAAGATCAACAACTTTTCTAATATCGATATGAGGAAGTTTGATGGCAAGGATCCAATCACATGGATACTCCAGATGAAGCAGTTATTTGATCTACATGATGTTCTACACACACAAAAGGTACAAATTGCGTCTTTATATTTAGAAACCAATCAATTTGTGTCGTATCGATGGCTTTGTTCTCGCAAATCACTTTTCACTTGGACAATTTTCATGGAATAAATGATAGCACACTATGAGGATAGAAGGAGAAATACATTCTTCATCCAATTGATAAATCTCAAGCAAAAGGGTCCAGTTGCGGAGCACATTGAGAACTTCCAAATATTGAATATAAAGGTAATGGATATTCCATATGAGCACCTGATTGATGTATTCATAGGAACTTTAAAGGATAACATTCAACATGAGGTTCTCCTTTGGGAACCCAAATCATTGGAGAATGCATTCAGGGTGGCGAAAAATGTTGAAAGTAAAAATATGGTTATGTCTACTAGAAGGACCACTCCTAACATCTATTAAGAGAATAATATCCCTTCTTCTAAACCACCTCAACCTACAAGGTTGACACCTCAACAATTGGAGGAAAGAAAATAAAAAGGTTTATGCTTTAATTGTGACAACGAGTACAATAAGGGACATAAGTGTGGTGATAAGAAATTATTCTACATAGATTGTGAAGAGGAAGAAGAAAAAGAATAAGAACAAGAACAAGAACCATCTCAAGATGAAAATGTAGAAGAGATTTCTTCTAAAGAGTTGACTCCCACCATATCATGTAATACATTGGTTGGAATTAACACTCCTCAAACCCTCAAGATCGAAATATATATCAAAAAGAAAAAGGTAACATTCCTAATTGATTCTGGTAGTACTCATAATTTCATTCACTATAAATTAGCTAAAGCTCTCAATTTCTTTATATATCTAGCGCCAGAGTTTCAAGTAATTATTGCAAATGGAGAAACTATCAATTGCTCAGGAAAATTCCATAAGATAAATCTTACTATGGGGGAATATGTAATGAATATTCCAATGATTGCTATACCCATGGGTGGTGTTGATGTCGTACTAAGAGTCCAATGGTTACAATCATTGGGAACAATGGATTTTAATTTTCAAGAACTTTTTTAATGAAATTTTCATTGGAAGGAAAGGAGATTGAGTTAAGGGGTATCACAGGGAAACCCGGTAAGGTGATAATCTCTAATGGTATGACAAAATTATTGAAAAAGGGGCATTAGGGTGTAATTGTAAAACTATGCTCACTATATGTTCAAACATCTAAGCCATCTATTCCCCTAGATCTCCAAGGGATCATTGATAAA
Source organism: Picea engelmannii (assembly GCA_009831015.1). Lineage (NCBI taxonomy): Eukaryota > Viridiplantae > Streptophyta > Pinopsida > Pinales > Pinaceae > Picea > Picea engelmannii. The sequence continues at coordinate 777,638 of ML779684.1, read as the reverse complement.
CATTCCAAAGTATTTGAAGATATTCCTAGAGGTATTCTACCCACTCATGATCGTGATCATGTTGTTCAACTAATTCCTAGGAGTGTTCCTCCTGAAATCACGCCTTACAGATACCCTTATGCCCAGAAGAGTGAAATTGAGTGTATGGTTGAAGAAATGTTAGAGGCCGACATTATTAGACCTAGCCAAAGTTCTTACTCTGCACCAGTGGTAATGGTACTCAAGAAAGAGGGCTCATGGCGTATGTGTAAAGATTATAGAGAGCTCAAAAATATCACCATTAAATATAAGTTTCCCATTCCCGTCATTGATGAATTGTTAGATTAAATACATGAAAAAATCTACTTCACAAAGTTGGATCTTCATTCAGGGTATCATCAGATTAGAAAGAAGGAAGAAAATATCCCAAAAACAACATTCTGAACACATGAAGGCTATTATGAATTTTTGGTCATGCCTTTTGGCCTTATGAATGCACCTTCCACATTCCAAGGGTTGATGAATTCTATTTTCAAGCCCTTCCTTTGAAAATTTGTGTTAGTATTTTTTGATGATAAACTAATCTATAGCAAGTTTTAGGAGGATCATGTTCGACATGTTGACAGGGTGCTACAACTACTAAAGGAGAAACAACTATATGCCAAACCATCCAAATGTTTCTTTGGAGTGAAGGAAGTAGAGTATTTGGGTCATATTGTATCTCATGAAGGTGTAGACCCTAACAAGATTAAGGCCATGATAGACTTGTCGATTCCCAAAACATTGAAGAATATTAGAGGATTTTTGGGTTTGACAAGTTACTACCTCAAGTTTATTAGGAACTATGGAAGAATAGAAACAACTTTAACGACATTAACTAATAAGGATTCATTTTCATGGACTCTAGAGGAAAATCAAGCTTTTGAACAACTTAAATAGGCGACGTGAAAAGCTCCTATCTTGACCACATCATACTTCAAAAAAACCTTTATTGTGGAATGATATGCCTCAGGAAATGGAATTTGTGTTGTTCTAATGCAAGAAGGAAGGCCACTTTATTTTGAAAGTCGGCCACTCAAGGTTAATGACTTACAAAAACCCATTTATGAGAAAGAAATGATGGAAATACTATATGAATTGAAGCAATGGCACCCTTACCTAATAGGTAGGCACTTCAAGGTCAAAAAAGATCATGACAATCTTAAATACTTTTTGGAACAAAGACTATCTTCATAAGAACAATAAAAATGGGTGACCAAGATGTTGGGTTATGATTTTGAAATAATCTACAAAAAAGGGACACAAAATGTTTTTGTAGATGCACTCTCAAGAAAGGATGAATATGTTGAGGCCTTTCTCTATGTTATCTCGATCATCCAACCTGATTGGATAACATAAGCAAGGGATGAATGGAAAAATGACGAAAAATGACGAAAAATGATTCACTATGGTACAAAGATCGCTTATATTTAGGTAATAACTCCCAAATCAAACAAAAGGTACTTTTGGAATTGCACACTTCTCCAGTAGGGGGGAACTCCAGATTTTTGAAAACCTATCATAGGGTCAAGAAAGAATTTTTTTGGGATGGCCTTAAAACTAAAGTTCAAAGGTTTGTGGCAGAATGTTTGGTTTGCCAACAAAATAAGGTGGAAACAATTAAGACCCCAGGTCTTTTACAACCATTAGCCATCCCAAGTCAGCACTAGGACGAGGTTTCCATGGATTTCATCACAGGGTTACCAAATTCTGAAGGAAATATTGTCATCATGGTGATTGTTGATATATTGACCAAGTATGCTCACTTTTGTGCACTCTCTCATATTTTCAAAGTCAGTACAATTTCCACCACATTCATGGAAACAATTCAAAAGCTACATGGAATCTAAAAGATTATTATAAGTAACAGAGATTCCATCTTCGCTGGACATTTTTGGACGGAATTATTTTCTTGTTTGGGTACTCAATTGGATCATAGCTCATCTTATCATCCTCAATTTGATGGAAAAATTGAGATAGTTAACAAATGTCTGGAAGGCTACCTTCGTTGCTTTGTCTCTGATAAACAAACACAAGGGTTCAAGTGGTTACCCTTGGCATAATGGTGGTATAACACTTCGTTTCATACTGCAACAAAAATGACACCATTTATGGTGCTCTATGGATATCACCCACCGTCCATCACTTATTATCTAGAAGAAAAAGCTAAGGTTGAAGCAGTGGAAGATCACATCGAGCATCAACAAAAAGTTATCCAACTCTTAAAAGACAACCTGACCATTGTTGATTTTAACCTTGTACAATATTTACTGCAAACAAATATTCAGTAAAAGAACATAAAAGATACAATGGAAAATACAAACATTACACAAAGATTTTTTCCCTGGAAACACAAACCAGGAAAACCAACATATTCTATATTTTCATTGTGATATATTATTTACAATACAATATACATATAGGAGACAACATCATCCAAAACCTTAACCTAATGACTTGGATTAGTCAAAAACCCTATTTCCTTCATCGAAAATAGAAAACCATCGGCAAAGAAACCATGTGCCGAAAAACCACCTAAATATGTGACATGTTTCCTGACGTATAAATTTTTTTCTCAGGGGCGCTGCCATAGAACCCCTACAAGGGGGGAATTTTCCCCCCCTGCACCCCCCCTCAAACCCTCCTGCGTGCCAGGCGCAATGTTCAAACACTATTACTCGTGCAAATAATATAACACATACCCAACAACCATGACACAGAATTGCATGAAACAACAAGCATATCAACATCGTAGTGAAATAAGTTTTGAAGTAGGGGATTGGGTATTTTCAAGACTACGACCATACAAATAGATGTCCCTCAAGAAAGATAAGAAGGATAATAATTTATCACCAAAGAACTATGGCCCTTATAAGGTGTTTCAAAAGATTGGTACTATGGCATGCAAATTGGAGTTGTCTGCATCTTAGCGAGTACACCCAGTTTTTCATGTTTCATGCTTAAAGAAGGTTATAGATGACAAGATCCCAGTTCAAACTATATTTCCAGAAATTGATGAGGAAGGAAAAATCATATTGGAGCATGAAGCTATCACTGACACAAGAATTCACCAGCTGAGGAATATATCCATTTCATAGTATCTCATTAAGTGGAAGAAACTACCTGCTGGAGATTCCACTTGGAAAGATGAGTCTTTTATACAAAAGCATCCAAAATTACTCAAGCATTGCAGACAACACTTGTATGTCAAAGGGGAGGGGCATGTTAATCCCTAAATAGTGGAACATTACCCCTTAATTGGGGCATATTACATTAGTATTGTTATTTTATTTATGTTGGCTTGAGTCCATTAGTTGTAATTGTACCTCCTAGTCTCCTATATATACCAAGGAGACCTTTTCATTTGGAATCATCTTGTATTTATGAATTCATATGATGTATAAGGAGGTTTCCCCCTCGAAGAGGCTTATTATCTAAATTTCTCTCTTTATCAAGGCGTTGAGTACTTATTCTAAGGTTTTTATGCTATTTTTTATTTAGTTCCAAACATTCATCTTTTTTTTCCCTTTTTTTCACTAAATAATTATTCATAAAGTATTTACAAAATGTATCGACCACCCTTGGTCGAGCTTCAATCAACAAATGTTTAATAAATATACATAGCAAAGTTTCTAATAAATTCAAAATTTGGGATATTACATACATCCTCCCTTAAATTTTAACACCATCCTCGGTGTTACTCAAAAGTATTTAGAGTCATTTTGAAAAATAATTGGATATGCCTCTCGCATATGACTCCAATTCCCAAGTAGCCTCCTCGGGACTAAGGTGCCTCCATTACACCTTTATCTACCCGATGGTGTGGTTACGAAGAATAATTTTTCTCCTGTCGAGAATGCATTATGGTTCCACTTGGACTTCTCCTTTGAGTTCCACCTGTATTACATCCCATTCAACCACATGAGTAGCATCATGTACATATTTTTTTAATAAAGAAACGTGAAAGACATTATGTACTTTTATTGTAGCTGGAAGTGCCAGCTGATAGGCTACCGGTCCCACTCATGCTAACACTTTAAATGGTCCACAATGTCTTGGAGCTAATTTAGTACAAATACCCAACCTTAAAGAACTTTTTATGGGTTTTACTTTTACATAAACATGATATCCAACTTGGAACTCTCTCGGAGTTATTTTTAAATTTGCGTAACTTTTCTGTTGATCTTGTACCACCTTCAAATTATGTTGTACCCGTTTCATTGTTAGTTCCATATCCTTCAACATATTGGGACATAACATTAACCTGTCCACTGGACTAGTCAAAGAAATTGGAGTATTACATTTTCATCCATAAAGTATTTCAAAAGGACTTAATTTAGCTGAAGCCTGAAAATGATTGTTATATGCAAATTCAACAAGATGTAAACACTCTTCCCATTTATTAGGCTTATCCATTACATACACTCTAAGCATATCCTCCAAAACTTGGTTTGCCCTTTCAGTCTGCCAATCTATTTGCGGATGATAAGAAATATTAAAGTTTAATTGGGTATACAAACCTTTAAACAAAGCTTTCCAAAAACTACATGTAAACTTAACATCTTTATCATAAATTACAACTTTAGGCACACCATTTAATCTAAAAATTTATTTCATAAAAATATCAGCAATATTTATAACTTTATAAGTGGACTTAACAGGAATAAAATGCGTTGTTTTGTTTAGTTTATCAACAATGACCATAATAGAATCATTTTGTCTATTATTTTTAGGTAAGCTTGTTATAAAATCCATACTAATAACCTCCCATTTCCATTCTGGAATAGGTAGAGGATGTAGTAACCCCGTTGTATGTTTATGCTTACCTGCTGACATTCAAGGCATCTCGCCAAATATTCCGCTACTTTACTTTTCATGTTTGGCGAAAAGAATTCATTTATTAACATAGTAATCATTTTCTAGTATCCAGGGTGTCCAAAATATGGCTTTTTATGCATTTCATTCAATATTAGTAATTTAATTTCATTTAAATCATGTATATATAATCTATTTTTATACATTAGTAATCCATTTCCATTTATTCTATAATCTGATTCTTCATTTCCAATTTCACCTTCTGTTATTTTTCTCTTTAAATTTTGATATTTTTCATCATTTTTCGCAGCTGTTTGAATTTTATCTTCCAAATTTGTCTCATAACTGCTACTTGCAGTCATGTAAATTATATTTGCATGATGACTTAAAGCATCATAAACTTTATTTTCTTTACCCTTGATATGATTAATTTCAAAATCATATTCACTTAAGAAAGCTAACCATCTAGCTTGTCGAGCATTAAGATTTTGTTGATCAAATAAATAATTTAAACTAATATTATCAGACATCAACAAAAATCTTCTTTCTATAAGATAATTTCACCACATCTAGGGGCATGAATTATAGCAGCTAACTTTAAATCATGAGTAGCATAATTCTTTTCATGTTCTTTAAGTTTTCTAGATTCATAAGCTACAACATAATTTTCTTGCATCAACACTCCTCCTAAACCTTCCTTGCATGCATCCATACACACAACAAAATCTTTATATGGATGTGCAATTTTAGTATGGGAGCGGTAGTTAAGAGATGTTTTAGTTTATTAAAACTTTCTTGACATTTTTCTGTCCAGTTAAATTTTGTTCCTTTAACAATATTACCAACTTAACGAGAACTGTGACCTCAAAACGAGAACTCTAGCCCAAAAAACTCATATTTTTGCATAAAAAACATGAAAATCAACCCCAAATAAAAAAAGTGGTGCTACCGGTAGAACCATTTTTTTCAAACGGGGTCAAAATTACAACGTTTTTCAAGCATGACCTTCAAAACTTATACAATAACTTAGAAAATCCTTAAAACTAACACCTAAATAAAAAAGTGATGATAACTAAAGATTTTTTTTCTTTTTCTAAACGTTAAAATTATGGCTCATTTCAATCTAATTGAAACCGTGGTTTTGACAATAGATCCCTATGCAAAAAAAAGAAACTCAAAATTGGATACAAAATGGTCACTTAAAAATGTATTTACTAACATTTTTTCTTCTTCTTAAATTTACATTGAAAAATAAATAAATAGAAAGGGCAAAATCTTCGCAACATTTTTTTTGAAATGAAGCAAAAAACACATTAAAAAATATATATTCAAAACCCAAATTATATAAAATAAAATAAAATAAAATAACGGTCGGAAAAAAATCTAAAATTAATTTTTTTTTTTTGTAAAAACCCTAAATTAAAACATTATATTAAATTTTTTAAAGAGGAACACAATTGAATCATAAAATTTTATAAAAAAATTTAAAATAAAATAAAAGCGTACTTTATATATAAAGTACGCTTTTATTTTATTTTAAATTTTTTTATAAAATTTTATGATTCAATTGTGTTCCTCTTTAAAAAATTTAATATAATGTTTTAATTTAGGGTTTTTACAATTATATATATAATTTTTTTGGTATAAAAGAACAACAAAATGATGATACACTAGTAATAGTAAAAGAAGAATTAAAAAATAAATAAAAAATTGATACAATTTACATCATAGAAGCAAAGAGGTTAGGAAAAATAATTGATCACAAAGATAGGTTGATTCGTGTCAAAGTAAGTTGTAATGACCATAAATATAACATACTTAGTAAATCTTTGAGCTTAAAAGGGTCGGGAATATTTATAAATGAAAACCTCATTCCCGAAGATCAAGTTGAATTAAGGAAGGAAGTTCAAAAGGTAAAAGAAGTCGGGAAAGAAGGAAAATGGGCAACCACAATAATTAGAAATTGAAAAGCTATTGTTAGGGATAGAGACCAGAAGGATAATAATAAATAGGAATGTGGGACACTCGGGATCCTTTTTTGGAATTGTCATGGCTTTCCATGGCGCAAAGGTCCTATGATAAGTTGGATCTCGAGTGATATTGATATTATCTGTCTAGTTGAAACTTGAGAGCATGAGGAGTCTAAGGTCCCTAACATGGAAGGATTTGTCTTGTGGTCGACATGGAACAAAAAATCCCACTATAGAGGGATAGGAGGCATAGCTTGTTATATTAGAAAGAGCATTTCTCCTCACATTCAACTTCATAAGATTGACCCTCTTAATCAATACATTTGGATAGAAATTTTAGACACCAATGCTAAGAAGATGTATATAGAAATTTTTTATTTTGCACCTATTAATTCTACTTTTTATAAGAAAAATAATCTAGATAAAAATTGTCCCTATAATAATTTAGAATAAGATATTTATAATTTGAAAAATGAAGGTAATATCCTCCAGCTAGGAGACTTTAATGCTAGGACTGCAACTAAAAAAACTACTTTTTAAAGTATTGACTCCAACCATAATCCTTTATGGCTAGATGAGGACCTTGTTTTATCTAATACCTACAAAAGAAGCTCTGAAGACCTAATTGAGAATTTGTTTGGTACTGAGTTGGTCAAGCTCTGCAACTCTCAAGACCTAATAATTTGCAATGGAGTAATGAAGTGGCCAAACTCCAACCAGGTGACTTGTATTCATGGGCTAGGTAGTAGTGTTGTAGATTATGTGATATCTGATATCTCCATTTCTAACCAAATAACAATTTTTGACCTTTTAAATGACTATGAGCCTTACTCTGATCATAAACCTTTAACCCCAACTCTAAAATTTTCCCTGCATAGCAGCACCATTGAAGAGAATTCTGATAATAAAAGGAATTTTTGCTTTGACAAAAGTAAAGTTGACATTTTCTTAAAGGATTTAAATAGTAAAGTAAACCTCCTAACTTATAAGGACAACATTGAAGAACTCTATCATAATTTTACAACTACCCTTTCCACTTCTATTAACAAGTTCTCTTTCGAGGTGTCCTCTAAAAATAATAATAGAACGACCAACCCTTGGTATGATAAAGAATGTAAAATTGCTAGGAAATCCATTAGGGATGCTTCTAATGAGTCCTTAAAACTTGATAAGTTCAATACATACAAAGCCCTAATTAAAAGGAAAAAAAAGATACTATATCAATAAAAGGAAAGAGCAACTTTCACAACTATACAAGTTGGATCCTAAGAAGTTATGGAGCCAAATTATAAAACACAATACTAAAGAAAATAATAGGATTCCCTTAAGGGATTGGAATTCCTACCTTAAAAGTCTTTACAAGTTCCCTAATGTCATGGACACCATTCCTATTGTCCCTACAAAGGAAGAAGTTTTTTCTTTAGATGACATAGAGTTCAGGGTCAAGCGACTTGCAAATGGGAAAGCTAAGGACATTGAAGGCTACCAAGCTGAAATTTTTAAAATCAGAGCGCAAATCCTTATCCCTCACATACACATGATCTTCAATTTAGAAGTCAAGCAGGGCTTCCCTAAACCCTGGACGCAAAGCCTCATTGATCCTATTTTTAAAAATGGGGATAGAAACATTCCCTTTAATTATAGGACCATTATGATTAGCCTGATTTTAGCCAAGCTTTATGGAACTATTTTGGAAAAGAATATTAGCCTTTGGCTAGAAATTCACGGTAAAAGAGATAAAGGCCAGGCTGGGTTTAAGAGATATCATTCAATTGTGGACCATCTTGTTACCTTTAGGATCATTGTAGAGGAGTTTCGCAATACTAAAACCATTCTTTTTTGTTGTTTTGTTGACTTTAAAAAATCTTTTGACATGGTTCCTATGAAAAACCTTTGGAATAGGTTGAAAGAGATAAAAGTGTCTCTTGAGTTGAGGAATGTTGCAATAAGGATGTATGATAACTTTATTGCTAAGTTTAAAAACACTAAGGGCTAGTTAAAAGAGATTAACTGCAATATCAGAGTTAAACAAGGTTGTCCGACAAGTTAGAAGAATGTTTGGAAAAAGCAGGTTGTGTTGGCCCTACTCTTACTGGTATAGTCATCAATCTTCTTCTTTATGCTGATGATATTGTTCTTATGGCAAGGAGTCCCCATGATCTTGAAAACCAACTAAGAATCCTTAAGGATTTTTGCTCCAATATGGGTATGATTGTTAATACTGATAAGACTAAGGTCATGATTATTAAATCCAATAAGATCCCTTATGATACCTTTGTATATGACAACAACAACTTGGAGGAAGTGACTTCATACAAATATCTTGGAATTGATATTCACCACAATCTCAATTGGAATTATGGCATTGAGAAAAGGATTATTGGGGGATGTAAAGCTTATTATGTGCTTGAAAACAATTGTAAATCAATTGATGTTTGGAGTTGGGATAAGAAGAAAATCCTCTTTGAGACTCTTGTAACACCTGTTATTCTTTATGGATGTGAAGTCTGGGGTTGTAGTACCTCTCGTGAATCCTAGAGAAAGATAGAAAAAATACAAAATAATTTTATAACCTATAATCTCAAAATTAAAGGAAATACGCCCTATCCCATCCTCCTCTTAGAAACAAGTCTCTCCCCATTAAGAGCATGACTATGACTATATACCTAATGTATAAGAACAAGTTAAACAACATGGAAGACAAGAGGCTACCTAAAATTGCTTCAAAATCAAGTCATAACCACCATTGACTCAAGCGAGGATGGCATAAAGACGCCCAGTCTTAGCTAAACTATTGGGGAATCATGGAAGAAACCATTTTGCAGAATAAAGATACTATTAAAAAAACGTCAAATCAAAATTTAAGGAGAAAATGTGGTGTGACAAAGAGTTAGAGGAAAAAATAAAATTAAGGTATTATAAAGATGTAATCAACCCTAATCTAGAAGATCAAAATTATCTATCTGTTTTTCCATGTGTAAAGAAAAAAATAAGCATTGCTAAGATAAGAACAAATTCTCATGAGCTCCATAGTGAAACTAGGCATTGGACAATTCGTAAAATGCCATGGGATGAAAGAGCGTGTCACCTTTGTGACACTAAGAATGTTGAAGATGAAAAACACTTTCTCTTATATTGTCCAGCCTATACCCATATTAGATATCATTTTCAAAATATTTATCACACTACCAACCTCCCTAACCTCTTAACTCAACAAAAGTATGGTGATCTTGGAAAGCTTCTCTTAATGCTTTTCGAGCACAGAAACAAAATTTAAAGAATCACAAGTAATCACTTACCCTCTTAAGGTCTGATAGATCAATTCGATCTTAGTGGATGTTAATCATCATTCATCATCATCATCATCATCATCATCATCATANTATATATATATAGTTTATATATAATTATATAGTCCCTGGAAAAATGACAATTCAAATATATGCTTCGTTGTCTTCGATTTACCACACACTAGACAAAGTTTATTCGTCAACTCACTCTTAGCCAAATGAGCCTTGGATGGTAGCCCCTGATAAATGACTAGTTCGTCAACTCACACTTAGCCAAATGAGCCTTGGATGGTAGCTCCTGATAAATAACTAGTCGTGGAATGACCCGAAACTTGTATGACAAGTGAATGGGCCAAACATTATAAACTATATATATAATATAAACTACATATTGTATATAGTTTATATTATATATAAACTATATAGTTTATATATAATATGAACTATAAAATTTATATATATACTATAAATTATATATATTTTAAGGTTTTTTAATAATTTTTTTTTTTTTTTTTTTAGGGGGGGGGGGGGTTTT
>ML779684.1:732458-766684 GCA_009831015.1 Picea engelmannii | reverse complement strand
ATATATATATATAATTTTTTGTTGTTTTTTTAACATTTTAAAAGTGTTTTTTGTCATAAATTTAATTTTTTTCCTCTTTTATTTATTTTTTATTTTTATTTTTTCGTAGTTGTTTTAGTTTTTATATATAATTTTAATTTTTTTTTAGTTTTTTTCTCTTTAGTTTTTTAAGTTTTTCTTAATTTTTTTTAAATAAAACTTTTCTTTTAATTTATTATTATTATTATTATTAATTTCAATTGTTTTCTTTTCCTTCGTTTTTTTAATTTTTAATTTATAAAAATAAAATAAAATTACATTTTTTTTGTTAAATATTAAAAAATAGTGTTATTTAATTACAATTATTTTTTATGTATTGAAGTAAAGGTAACTAATTTGTTAAAAATGATGTTTTTCATTGTATTTTAAAAGTATGGAACTATAAATTAATTAATGAGACACAATTACATGAAAAAATATTAATTTCAAAAAAGTAAATGGTAAAAAATATTTTTAAGATTGAAAGAAGTATGGAAAAATGACTAAAAACACCCTTGAAAAAAGAAAAAGAAAAAGAAAATGAAAATGAAAATGAAAATAGATGAAAAATAAGCATTAAAAAAAATATTGTGGAAATATTATGGATCAGAAAATTTAAAATATCAAAATACCATCTAAAAAGGAAGGGGGGGTGCTACCGGTATCACCATTTTTAAAAACAAGGTAAAAAATGTGACCCTTGAAAAAATGAGAACTCGACAAAGTTCTCGTTAAGTTAGTAATATTGTTCTTTCTTCTGTAACGAGGTTATATGATACACAAATTTTGAAAAACCTTCAGTAAATCTTCGGTAATAACCGGTAATTTCCTTAAAAGATCTTATATCAATAACATCTTTGGGAACATGCCATTCCATTATGGCCTTAGGTTGACATAAATTCCATCCTTAGAAATAACATGTCCCAAATATTGTATTTTGTCTTTATACAATTCACATTTACTCAGCTTCGCATATAATTCATGTTCCCTTAACACTTGTAAAACTATTCTTAAATGTTCTTCATGTTCTTGTTCGTTTTTTTAATATATCAATATGTCATTAATAAAAACGATGACAAATTTATCTAAGTATTTACTTAAAATATTATTCATTAAACACATAAACGAGGCTGGAGGATTTATTAATCCAAAGGGCATTACTATAAACTTGTAATGGCCATATCTCGTTCTAAAAGTTGTTTTATGAAAATCTTCTTCCTTAATACTCACTTGATGGTATCCAAAACGTAAATCGATTTTATAAAATATCGTCGCTCCTCTTACTTGATCGAATAGATCATCAATGTGACGCAAAGGATATATGTATTTGATAGTCATTTTATTAAGTTGTCTATAATCAATACATAATCGTAAAGTACCATCTTTTTTCTTCACAAAAAGTACATGTGCTCCCCATGGGGACACACTTGGTCGAATGTGCTTATTATTTGTTAATTCATGTAATTGTAACTTTAGTTCATTCATCTCTAAGATATTCATCATATAAGGAGCCTTAGAGACTGGTACTTCACCAAGTACTAGATTTATAGTAAAATCTATATCTCTTTGTGGAGGTAATCTTGGAATTTCTTCCGAGAATACATCCTTAAATTAATTTAAAATAGGAAACTCCGTGATATTGATTTTTTTATTTTCCTCCCTATTATCTATTACATGTACAACATAAATTTTCAACCTTTACGTACACACTTTTTCATTTGTAACGTTGATATTTCACGAACAGAAACTGTCCTATGTATTCCTTTAATATTAACAACATTACTAGTATCATTCGTACATAAAAATGTCTTATTATACCAATTTAATATCACTATATGTTCTTCTAACCAATTCATACCAATTAACAAATCATATGACCCCAAAGGAAAAACATTCGATTCAACATATGTTTTAAAATCATTCATATAAAATTCACTCTTTCCAACATATTCAATTACCTTCCTCTTTGTATCTGTAGCAAGCTAAACTAACCATGATTTTTCAAATTCATTTTTCTGTAATTTACATATCTTCACAATTCTAGGTGAAATATAACTTAAACTGGCACCAAGGTCGATCAAAATAGAGATCGGTTCATTATTTAGCGTACCTTCTACTTCCACCATGGAAGTCTGATGATATGCTTGCCTATTTTCCAAACCTGAGTTGATTTTAGGAATGTTTCTTGCTATCTAATCAACTTTAGATGATTCACAAACCAAATGCAGGTTGTTGTTGGTTTTCTTCCTGAGCGGACAATCCTTATAATAATGTGGGTCACCACACTCCCAACATTTTGAAGGTTCTTTTTGAGCTGTGTTTTTATTATAAAATGTAACTGGTTCTTTTTCCTTATTCCTTAATTTATTGTAAGACTTATTACCCTTATAATTATTTCCTTGATAACCCCGATGATTATTTCCAAAATTCTTATAATAAATTTTGTTCCTTTTCCTTTTTGTTCAAATTTAATACGCCTTTTATCTTTCTAGTTTTTCACATTCTGATTTGTGTTTTTATTTTGTTCACAACATAAATTTGCATTCCTCATTGCTTCTTCTAGTGTTTTTGGGTTATCATATTCAATTCTTTCTTTATATATAGGAGGTAAACAACTTATAAACCCTTGAATATTTGGCTTTTCATCAACAATATAAGGCACATAACGCATCAAACTTAAGAACTTACTGCAAAAATCTTTCATTGTCATATTCCCCAATTTTAATTCATAAAATTCCTTAGCCTTTCCTTCATAATATTGTTCTGACAAGCATTGTCTTTTAAAATATTTCTTAAAACTTCTCTAAGTTACATATTGCTTTTTAATACGTTTTACCTTTTTAATATCTTGCCACCAAATATCAGTGTTCCCAGTCAAGTTATAAATTGTCGTTTTTGCTTTTAATTCACTTGAATAATTATAAATTTGGAAGTATTTCTTCATTCCTGAAAGCCATGCTTCAACCTCTTCTCCTATTTCAATTTCACCATTGAACATAGGGAGTTTAATCTTTTTAAATTCCCCAGTGATTTCATCATAAAACTTGTTTTTCTTTTTAATCTCATGTTGATTACTATCACTTTTATCACTATAATCTTCAATTTTTTGTTTTCTTTTGTTATCAAATTTCTCATTTGTAGATCTAGTGTCGGTATCTGAAGATTTTTTTTTTCTTACTTTTCGTTTATATGTTTCATTTCCAATTTCATTAGAGTCAAATTCTTTGTTCTTAAAATTTTCATGATCATGTAACTTGTTTAGTAACACGTCATTTAATTCTTCTTATTCTTTTAATATGCGTTCATTATCAGCCTTCACACTTTGTAATTCTGCCCTAAGATCTTTAACTGTTTGTAACATTTATGGTTAATTATCATTCCATCTTTCATTTAAATTTACCCAAATGTTCTCCTCAGTAAAATTTTCTTCTTCCATTTTCTCCTGAGGCTTGGGACGAGAACTCCCTTCGGTTGACATCATAACTTCTGTCCTTCTTTGTATAGCAATATAACAAGAAAAGTTTCCTTTCTCCCTATATATATATGTAAGAAGAAAATTTATAAATTATATCAATCTACCTGAATAAAAAGAGAAAAAACATTTTTACTATATAAATATATCTGTCTATTATGTTGAGCCCTCTCAGGACAAGTGTTGAAACCTGGCTCTGATACCATTATGTCACACATCCAAAAATATACCCAAATAATTTATTTGTTTATTTGTTTTAAATTCACAAATGGAATGAAATTCACAAAATGTGTTTAAACACTTTGGGTCCATAGTTCTTCATACTATCTGCTTATGTTAATTTCATCAAACATGGTCACAACTTGTTAATGATCTAAGGGAAAGAAAACCTTTATTTTTTTTACCATCATTTTGGTAACTCAGGATCGTGAAGGAAGATGTTTTAAACTGGCACGATAATTCAACGAATCCTAGTTGGTAATTCCTTGTAATTCTTTATCAAGCTAGAATCCCTAGACTGCATATTTAGAATCTTAATAATTATTTGGAAGGATTTATATGATAGTTGGTCCTTGCAATAATAGACCCCAGCGTATTACCTATCACATTTAAATTCATTGTTACTATGATAACCATGCACTTACTCTTCCTCGCGTACTAATCACTTATGGAGATTAACTATCATACACAGTTTCCAATGTAGCTCTTTAATGCACCTCGCAATGTTTGGCACTGTAATGTCAAGCTTTTAATGGGGAAGGTATACATCTTAATCGTGATCGTTCCATTTAACAACTGTCAAGAGGATCTGTGTCCACCTCTTGGAGTACATGTTTTTGAACTTAGTGAGGGTTTTGTATTCATTACGACTTGTCCAAACATCCCGAACCTAGAATTCCTCCTTTCGTTTTCTCTGTAAGAACCTGTTCCTTTGTATGGGAAAAATGCTCTTTGTTGTTTTCCAGCTCCGTAAGAATGTTGCTCTAAATAAATCTTTCAACCTAGCTTTGACCTTTATTCGTTACACAGTGCCTGAATTTCCTTAAACCCCATTTTTTGAGGCCTGTTATCTAGAGGTTTGGAGTTTTGTTCTTAAGAATCTCGACTCTGTAGAAAAAATTGTAATGGTTGGGTTTTAAACTTGCAAACTTCTTTCATTTTAAAAGGCTAGTCGCGTTGGATGCTATTGGTTTTTAGTTGTCCTTGCACCTATCGTTCAAGGTGATGGGATTTCATAAGACCCTACCAAGGTCTTCTTCTCCGTGGGTAAGATTCTAAATTTTTTTAAGGATATCCCATCTTGATTTATAGTATTTACAATCATATTTATGCCCTTACTCCATTGTTTATATAATATTTTAACTTCTTTGTGTAATGCAGGTTCTCCTATGTTTCGTTTAACAAATTTTGGCTAGAACTTGTCTCATTATCATATTATTGTTGACTATGGCATCCAAGAGAAATACTTGATCAATTGGTAAGCGCCGATTCTTCACTCTATTATTCTATCCATTTCATATTAATTTGTAAAACAAGAACTGTCTTAAATAAAAGAATTAAGCATAAATGATTGTTTATTTTATGTTTGTTATGTGTCCGGAAATGACATATCAACTTCTTCCCATCCTGAAATCTGTGGATCGTTCACCTTGTTCTCATGTATGCTTACCCTATGGGTTTTATAGATTTCAAACTATGGATTACATATTTATGTTTCCTTGCATGTATTATTGGCTTCCCAAGACTTCAAGCCTGGGAGAAGAATGTATAGGTCTAGTATGTTCATATTTATAGATTTTTGTAACAGACTCTTATGATAACTCTGTAACAGAGTCGTGAGACTCTATTTTAAGCTGGACAACACTCTTTTATGAGTTTTCTACTCTCATTATTTTATGTACTGTAAAAAAAACATTGCTCCTTTGTTTTGGCATTATTAAAAAAAAATCATCTCTTGAATTTAATATAAATATTGTCCGCCTCTATTATTTGAATTGGCAATTTTTTTGTGTTTTTCGCTAAGGTAAAAATATATTGATAGTTATCAGTTTAATTAGTTGAGGATTCTCTGTTTTAACAAAGATATCTATAGTGGATTTATAACTTCTATGGCAGTGTATTCTAGTTTTCTCCTTTGGTTTAACTAATTGTTTTGCTGTATAAATGTGTCCTATGTATAACTCTTATATGTACTATATGTAAACCCCACAATACCCTTTTTAACTTCTTGGGTTCCAAAATAATGATCTAAATACCTACAAATATATATAGTGTAACAACTATTAAAATCTAAAAGAAAATAACTCTTTCTACAACAGTTGCATATTTTGATTTCAAACTAAAGACCTAGTTAAATCATATTATATAAAAACATGATCACATCTCTATTTATTTTCTAAGCATCTAGATAAAATTTAACAAACTTATAAAATAAAATGGAACATGTATAATTTTGCAACCAAAGAGATGGAGGCAAAAACAAACTGAAGGTCGCCATTCCACCCAACCAAAATCCAGAACAACCAGCTTACTTTCTCTGAATACCCCCGAGCCTGATCGTTGAACCACAAGGACAAAGACTGCAGCTTCTTTTCTTCAAAATTTACTTTAGAGATAAACTCCATTCTTTTGTTTTCCCGTACTATGAGCAACCCCTACTCTCTTGATGTGAATTATTCTTATTCACTTTGCCTAGGACTTTTGGTCATTAATGAACCACCTACTCATCTCTCACTCTTACTTGAGTTCGACCAGTTTTTCTGGGAAGATTCCCCCTGCATCAATTGAATTCGTCTCAAGTTCGTTACCACTTGGTCTTTCATAATCACCACTTGTCATTCCTCCTTATGGGTCAACAATCACTCTACAACAACTACCTTCAACTCATTTCCCCCCTTTTTTTTATTAAATAATTATTCATAAAGTCTTTACAAAATGTATCGACCACCCTTGGTCAAACTTCAATCAACAAATGTTTAATAAATATACATAGAAAAGTTTCTAATAAATTCAGAATTTTGGATATTACAACTTACTTGACCTGCCATATCTAAAAACCTACTATTAGGATAATCCCCCTTTTGTAAAGTTAAAAGGAATCATATGGATTGAGAATAACCCTCATGGAAGAAGTGAAGTGGCATGAGAAATTCCAAAATCCCATGGTTGTGCTAAGGGAGTGTATATCCCTATTAACTTAAGAGTATGTATATGCATGAGAAAGCAAGAGGTAAGCAAGTGGAATATGTATGCACTATAGGCATGAGTAAAATTCTTGGTGCACGAGGATATGTTGGAATGCATATGGAAAAGATTGAGCATGCATATAACATGCATATAGACTTATTATAGTTTGTCATTGGATGTAAAATATGGTGATGTCATAGATCATATGGTTAGTGATGATTTTATTATACCAGCATAAGTAAAATGTTGATGATATTGATTGTATATTACACTATGAGGATAAGGTATAATGGTTAATGAAATGTTGATCTCAAATGTGGTAAAGGAAGTGTTGGGGCACTTCTATATGACCAATGGGTCAGGTCGACATCCAGAGGTTGATGGTAGCCATATTGGTATGGCTTGGTTTGCTCAAGTAGCAGTGAGAGGGAATCTAGAAAAGGATTCCCTTGATGAAAATGTATGTTGACCAAGAATGGTTTGAGGCATGAAGAGAAGCTAGATTGGTTGTCTTGTTGCCTTGGGCACTATTGAAATTGCCCAAACTATATTTCTGGGTTGTGGAATGTTTTTATAGCATTTGAGGCAAGAGTGGTTTTCTTGTTCGTTGTTGTCATGTAGAAAGGGAAACATAATGATGAATATGTTTGCGAGACTTGCCACGTGAATGACTACAAGCTCTCAACAAAGAGGGAAACATAGCGTTGAGCATTCCTATGAGACTTATCATAAGGATGGTTGTAAAATCTCTAGGATGAAGGATATGGAAGTTGAAATGTCCACATGTGTGAATGACATGGAAAAAGGTGTAAGTGGTGAACTTGCATGTTGAATATTTACCTATGTTTGTATATGCTTGAGTGCATGGATTGAATGCATTATAAGGTTTCCTGGTATGAAGACTAATATTAATGCCAAATATATATTAATGAATGATATAAAATGTGCAAGTGATGCACGTGTATGATGTATGAGTTTAAGTATACTAAAGGCACGATGTGACTGCTTGAATAAGTGAAGTGTAAGGCAAGAATTGCACTTGCCAAGATAGAATAAATACCATGGATGCATGGTTGAATCTATTTTGAAGAGTCATGAATATTTTTTTTTGAATAATAGATTGAGGGGGATGTGTGCCATCTCCTTAGGAAAATCTAGTATAAATTGATTAAAGAATAAATGAGCAGGGATGCTCTGTTGTCATGATAAAATACAATGTGATTATGATTTTAAAGGTTGCATGCAAATGATTGTGAACAATCATGAACAAATTAATTTTCATTAAATACGAAAATGAAACTATAAGTGTGCCTATGGTGGACACTCACGGCATGCTAAAGAATGTGATTAAAGCAATGTGTGAATGCAAATCAATGGAATAAATGTGCATATGTGAATGCACAATCTGGACACATAATAGAAATACATGTTGATAATTCCGTATGAAATATTGGGTAAGAATACAAAATGACAAAGTTGAGGCTGACTTGAGGTTTAGGTAATCTCAGATAGTGATGGATATGCAATAAGGAAGTTGCATGTTGAAGAAGTCCCATGTGGAGGAATTGTGTACAAACTCTGTTAGGAGAACAAAGTCACAACCTTAATGAATGTTAAGAATTGTGCAGTGGGATTCAAGTACATCTATATAAGAATCCCGGATTACATTCTAAAACATAATGCATGAATGGAAAACTAACAAATGAATGTTGACAGTTCTGATGTCTAAATGGTAATGTGCAAAATGTGCAGGTTCATAATTCATTGTGAACAAAATTTTTGTTGTTGTAGCATGTTGATTTATCCAAGAAGGTTAAGGTGAACCTAACCAAGAATTCTCAAGGAAAACAACAGGAAGAGCCCAACAAGGAGTAGATTGCAGAAGAAAATAAGGAGAAAATGAGGAATACTTTTCTCACTCTAAAACTCTGAATTGCTTAACCGAGTTGTAATCCTTAAAAGAACATTTGTGGAAACAAGTATAGCTGGTGAAAGGAACATGAACAAACAAGTATAAACTTGGTTAAAGACATGAATGTCTAAAGGCAATGAGGCCTTGGGAATAGTTCAGTTAAGTTGAAAATTCTAGGTCGTGTAGAAGGAGTTGGAAAGAGGGAAGATTCCCTTAACCCCTTTTCTTGTTGTTTATTGTGTTTCTCTAGGATGAGAAAGGAACATGTTGATGGTTGTAGGATATCCAACAACTGAATTAGTTTCATGGTTGCACTAGTGAGAACCTTGAGGAGTGATGTGATGAAGCACATGTAGATATGCTAGGACATATATGATAATTCTTGTTGATTTAGATGCTACGTACGCACATTTTGTTTAACATGACCACTAATATAATTGTGACTGTTATAATGCATGCATGTGTAGAAAATATTTGAGTTGTTGAGGAAGACAATTGCCAACGATGAACAACCTCAAGTAGAGGAGATATATACAAGAAGGATATTGATGAAAGATTGATGAAGGGACTATCAGAGATTCCCATGAAACATCACCGATGAGGTAAAATCATAGAGGGTGCAGGCAACCAGAACAGGTACAAAAGTATTCATGTCGATGTGTCATAAGGCATGAAGGGGTTGGGTAACGATCCCTTCTAAAACATATTATGATTCTAATGAGACATATTATTTTGAGTGGTTGTTGTATGCTATTGATACCAAAGCGGGGTAAGATTCTGGAAAGAATAATCTGAATAATAGAGAGAGGAAATCTATGTCAGTCGAGGATGATTAAAATCATTGCAAAAAAATTCATGAACAAAGTGTCATAAATACTTCAACCAATCGGGAATGATTGGGAACAAGGGTGCTCATAAACATCACATTAATTAATGCATTGAGGAAATGCATGGTTGTACAAGTGGGAAGATATAGGGCTTCCCACTCTGGAAGAAGGATCTTCCAATAGTCTACCAAAGTTAAAGAATGGTAAATAGAGAAATTGGGTGGCCATAAATGTTGGCACCTTGGTTACCGATGACTAAAGAATGCTTGAATGCATTCGTATGAAGCTTTTAGTTTCATATACGTTGAATTGAGGTCATGACCATCTAAAGAAAGAAAACAAAGTCATGTTGTAATAATAAATGTGTATAAAGGAACCATGTGGTAAGAGGTTGGCTGAGTTCTAACCCACCAAGGCATAGTGCCTAATATGAAAAGTAATAATCTGAAAATCAATGCAAGGGTGCATTGTGTGTGAATGTCACCATGGACATTGGCATATTGATTAAGCTCATTTAATGTTTAATTGCATTTGGAAAATCTTTGATGCTGAAATGATGCATGTGTAAGGAAGAATAGTTTCTTTTTATTTACATCATTGCATAGATAAAAGTGAATTAAATGTTAGTATGCATAGATTTTGAATTTTTTTTGAGCCACTGCAAGTGTGCAATAAAAGTATAATGTGCATGAGAACTGGAAATTGTTTGGTTGTGTGAGTATTGAAATGGTAGGAAATAAGGGTCTTGGATAGGGAAATGTTGTAATCCCATAAGGAATACTAATGCCTATTGAGCCAAACTGTTATGAGAAGGAAGATCTCATACTTGTGAATCTGGTTATGTCTGGAACAGATCTGAAAATAAAAATGTGGAATTAGAAATATGTGGATGACAGATTTGAAAATTTTGATAAATTGATGATAGTATCTCAAGGTTATTGTATGCATGTGATATGGATGAGATGAAAGATTTGTCTTGGAGGGACAAATGATGGTTGTCAAGCTGGAAAACATGGAAACAAAGACTATTGTTGTGACATGAGAACCCCATGAAAATCCATGATCACCATATAAGATGTTGTGTTGTGGTAACACAAGCCGAAGGAATGCCTAGACATAGAAATTCAGAGGGACGCCTCGACTGTAAGACTCGGTGACGTCTCGAAAACTCTTCTTGTGCGAGAAAGCCTTGGAAAGAAAAGATGGATCACCCGAAGGACTGTATAGCGGAGAAGGGGATGCCTGAGCCCGAGCCTAGAGGTTGAGTGATTGCAAGGAAGAGGAGAATTAATTCTTGTAAACTATTGGTTGGGTTCATGCACACAATGGGTATGCCAAGGAAACAATGGGCTAAGTAAGACAACCAACTGGATGTGGATCCATGAGATTGCACATATAAGTATTGCGTTGATATAAATATTTCCTCTTGAGTTTTGAACAACAATAAAATGTTTTCATGAAATTTTGATTAATATTCTCTCTTTGAAATTATTGTAGGCATGTGACAAAGGCCCATAATCTGGGAAAAGACCAAACCAAGAAAAAGGAAAACATTACTAAAGCAACTAAAAGATGGAAACATGGTTGGTGTTGCTGAGATGCAAAGAACACCGAGGACGATGTTCCTTTAAGGGGGAGGGGATTATAACACCCATATTTCCTCCAGCCTGTAAATATAATTATATTTTGCTAAGAGACTATGGACAGATCGATTGTGTGTGGATCTAGGAAATGTTGAACATTTGCTAAGAAGGTAGTGTAAATATTTATGCTATTAATGTAAAAAGGAAAATGATGAAAAATTATTGAGGGGGACTGCCTATAAAGGTTATGATGCCATGAAAGAGAAACAATGAGGAAATTTCCCTTACCAATTTAATATTCAAGAAAAACCCAGATTTCCCATTTTTCTAGAATTTCAGTTAATGAAGGGAAGTTGGTGGTTGAACTACCAACTTCCCACATTTATGAAAAATAATGGGTGATGTACTAGAATTGCCTTGCCTCAGAAGCATGGGAAGAAAAGTACCCATCTAGAGGATTCTAGAATGACCCACGGATTGGGGGATTTGATCCACACAAATCTTGTTGTAGAAGACAATAAACAGAGGAAAATCGTAGGCATAGAAGAGATGACACACACAGTTGACTCTAGGAAGGAAATTTGAGTAGAGAGGAGTGTGAGAAACTCCTATGGTTCAGAGAAAATATAGAGAAGTGAAGAAATCTGTTTTCCGGGTATAGGAACTATTGGAGAGTGTCTTCTAATCAGGTTGATAAACAGAGCTGCAAATAATTTGAGTGATTGAGTGAGCAATCACAACATATTCCCTAGCTTGGTAGAAGACTGAAATTCTCGATTCCTTTGGGAGAAGGAGAGTAACCTTCATCCCTTGCCTTTTGCTGAGAAAAAAAAAAACTCTCTCTCATGGCCTCATACTCTAGCTAGGGAGTGGCCAGCTGTGAGATACACAAGAGCAGTTGTGCCTATGGTTGGGTGGAAAGTGGCACACCTTTCAATAGTTACAAATCTTTTCATCTTCTAGATAAGTATTTCTTTGACAAATCTATGCAATGTTAAGCTCATAAATAATATAGAATATGTTTCAGGATAATGTAAATTCAACTCTCTATTGAAAATGGCCTGAGAAATTTAGGTGAAATTGTGAGAATGTTTCAACTAAATTTCATTTTGACTTACATCCTCACTTCCCGACTGCCTGTGTTTTAAAAATATTAAGTTATGATTGTTTGTGATTGGTATTTGGAGTCCAACCTTCAGAGTGAAGGAGAGAGCGCGTGTGAATGAGGTTCGAAGCCATCAGAGTGATGACATGGGTGTTGTAAAGTTTGAATATATTATAATATTAACCATTTCCCTTTCTTGATTGGTTATCAGAGTCACGAGAAGAGCACACACAAATAGACTCCAAAGATTTCATAGTGTGAAGGCATATATGTTATAAATTTTAAATATATAATAATATTAAAACCATACTCTCTTATGATTGGTGGTTGGAGTGTTGAGATGAACACATGCGTTCCAAGCCCGAATTGATATAATACTCAATATTATAATAATATAACACAAACACCAAAACCTTTTCGGAGTTGAATTTCAGAGTTCCATTCAGAATAAATGGAAGGGAGCATTCAAATGGATAGCAAAACCATCGAAGCGATGGCATGAGTGTTTAAAAGGGTCCCACACATATACAATGTTGCATGTGAAGGGGTTTAAATTACCTAGAAATAACATTTAATATTAAATATATTCTAAATTCCTTTTTCTTCCTCAATATTTATAGATATTAAATTATGTGGAGATTACGGTGCAAAGTCATAAGCTAGGTTCCTTGATTTATATAATAATCAAGGTTAATAAACTTAAGCATATTATAGTTTAATTAATTAGATTAGAACATAATATAATTATGTTGTAATATAATTAATTAACTTATAAGGTAATCATTACAAGAGTGACAATTAAATGAATTATTAGGCTAATTAAATATGTAATTACAAAGAGGGCGATAATTAGTTTGGGGAGATTAATTACCCCTAATGAGGATTAACTAAATAGATACCGAGGAGCGGTATTTTAAGAAAGTATTAATTAAGTATCCTAATCCATTTATAGGAAATGGACAAATGTCAATCTCTGGTCGAGTGAGCCTATGCACCCTATGGTGACATGGAGAGTCATGATGGGTCCATGTGTTGAGTGGATATTGAGCCACATGTTATGTCAAGAGACAAGTGCACTGTGGCAGTAGTGACCGAGGTGGAAAACAAGACTCAATCTCAGTCGTAGATCTTCAAAGGTCAAACATAAGTTAAGTGTAGTTGGGGCAGTAGTAGGGTTGTTAACTACCGTGCGAATTGGCATCTCCAAAGGAATCAGGGCTATTGGATCCGTAGGTCAAATCCATCGGAGTAGGTAAGGTTGGAGTGGTTCGAGTGCCTAAAATGAAGGAACTCCATCAGAGAGACTCCAAGAGGTGATCAGAGTCGTTGATCGTCCATTTCTGAGAATTGTTGGATCTATAAGAGGCAACTGTTGATTCAAAGGATGGTGGGCCAGATGACGGGCACCATGTCAATGGTGCATTGTATGGTGCAAGTAATAGGAAGTCACGTGGCAGTGAGTAGTTTTGGATCAATGAGGGTTTAATGAACTTTGAGAAGCTGTAACTTTAGATCCAAAGCTCAGTTTTGAGCATGACTATAGTCGTTGGAAAGCTCTTGGCAAACAAAAGACGATGATAGCTTCTAGATGAGGCTTTGAAATGATTGAGGAAAAACAAAAATTTAATACCCCATCCCTTAGAAAGGTACTTAGGGGGTTAGGTGTGTTACAAAGATTAGGTAATATTTACCCATATTAACTTCTAAAGATAAAATGATAAATTAACCCAAAGTGTTATTTTTTTCCGAGGCTAACCCAAAGTGTTATAAATACACTAGGTTAATTTTAAAGGGAGATTAGGTAATGTTTACCAATATTAAGATCTCTATAAATTATTCCTTGTAAATGTTATAAATACACTAGATTCGTTTTGAAGGGACATTAGGTAATATTTACCAATATTAAGATCGTTATAAATAATTCCTTATAAATGTTATAGATACACTAGATTCTTTTTAAAGGGAGATTAGGTAATATTTACCAATATCAAGATCTCTATAAATAATTCATTGTAAGAATTAAAGTTCAGATACTATAATATTATATAAAGAACCTTGAATTGTTTATAGACCAACATACCTTAGGTGAATGTCAATACTTTGAGTGGTCCATGTTAATTATGCACTAACTTTTGTTTTGTGGATGGTATTATGATCAAAATTTTTAAATGTTTCATTGTGTTTTTTTTATGGATGTTAAAAGAGATTGTTAATTTTAATGAATATAGTAAGTTTTTTACATAGTGAAAAAAAAATTATTATAATTTTATTGTCAACAAAGACAATTATCATTAGCTATTATCATTGAATGTAGATTAACTCTTCATCATAGAAAATCATACCACTTAAAATAACCAGCTACTGATCCTTCCGTTAAGAGACATACTTTCAGTTATACCAAATGTCTAAAGATAAACTCTTAACTAAATAAAAATAGTTATAAATCATACTCCAAAACGAAAATAAAAGTTTGCAAGTTTATATGTTAGTTTCATACATTGCTTTTAAAAATGACAAAAATTAAGATCGTAAGAGACACTAGATATCATTACTTCAAAAATGAAAAAAATGAAGATCGTCACAGTATACTAGATATTATAAATCTTCGAAACCACTCTTATGAGCCTCGGTGATGGAATAAACCACCATGAATCCTCAAACCCGTTATTGCAAATGCTTCATCCTCTTTCTACAACAAATCGCCAACGTACCAACGTTTCGGCAATGACAGGCGGTATACCATACATAACCAAACGTAAATCGTTAGATCGGCCCAGATATGCGGCTCTCTTCTCGTCATCATCATTATCAGCCACAGCAATGAGCCCAGGTAGTCATGGCCATGGTAACAAAACTAAGCAACATCCACGATAAAATCACATTATTCGCGGGGATAACGCTAAGCCTTCATTGCAGGAGGACGACTGCATCAGTAGCCCTTCCAAATGAACTCCAAGTCAACAACAATTACTCTACAAAGGATATCAGAACAATCTGCAAGCAGGGCCGATTAAAAGAAGCTCTGCATATTTTGCTTAATACAGAGTTGCGGATAGACTCTTCAACATATCTCTGCCTCTTGCAGGAGTGCGTGAAGAAAAAGGCTTTATCAGAAGGCAAATTACTCCATACCCACATCACTCACAGTGGATTTGTGCCGAATGCCTATCTATGGAATTCGCTTCTCAACATGTATGTCAAGTGCGACAGTCTGATGGATGCAAGCAAAGTGTTTGAGGAAATGCCTGAAGGAGATGTGTTCTCATGGACTGTGATAATCGCCGCCTATGCTCGGCATGGATTCTCACGGGAGGCTTTGGATTTGTTTTATCAAATGCAACAAACAGGAGTACGACCCGATCAGTTCACAATTCCCAGCGTTCTCCCAGCATGTGCCCACTTGGCAGCTCTGCAACAGGGCATGGAGATCCATGAAGAAATAATAAGAAGTGGGTTTCAGTCTGATGTTGTTGTAGGGAATGCCCTTGTGGATATGTATGCGAAGTGCCGATGCTTAGAGGATGCACGCAGTGTGTTTGACAAAATGCCTGAACGAAATGTGGTGTCATGGACTGCGATGATTGCAGGATATGCTCAGAATGGGCACAGCGAGGAGGCCCTGGAGCTTTTTCGAGAAATGCAGTCGGTAGGCTTGAAGCCCAACATGAATACCTTCACAAGCATCCTTCCGGCATGCACCAACTTGGGAGCTTTGGAACAGGGCAAGGAGATACAAGAAGAGATGATTAGGAGTGGATTTCAGTCTAATGTCTTTCTAGAGAGTGCTCTTGTGGATATGTATGCAAAATGCGGGGATTTGTGGGATGCACGCCATGTGTTTGACAAAATGCGTCAAAGGAATGCTGTCTCGTGGACGGCAATCATTGCAGGGTATATGCAGAGTGGGAATGAAGATGAAGCTCTGAAGCTTTTTGAGAAGATGCCCAAACGTGATGTGGTGTCCTGGACAGTAATGATAGCAGGGTACGCACATAATAGACATGTTGATAAAGCCATGGATCTCTTTAGGGAAATGCCGGAACCTGACGTAGACTCGTGGACAGCTATGATTGCTGGATATGCACAGAATGGGCACAACTTGGAGGCCTTGAAGCTTTTCCATGAAATGAAGCTGTCGGGCATGAGGCCACATTCAAAAACCTTTGTCAGCATCCTTCCTGTGTGCGCGAATTTGGCAGCTCTAGAACAGGGTGTAGAGATACATGATGAAATAATTAGAGGTGGATTTCAGTCTGACATCTTCGTTACGAATGCCCTCATAGACATGTATGCGAAATGTGGGAGTATAGAGAAAGCTAGAGACCTATTTAACAAAATGCATCGACGCACTGCGGTTTCCTGGACAGTGATGATTTCAGCATATGCCATGAACGGCTGTGGAAAGGATGCACTCAGACTCTTTGAGCAAATGCAACACTCTGGCATGAAACCAGATGATGTTACATTAGTTTGCGTGTTGTCAGCATGCTGTCATGCAGGCTTGGTAGATGAGGGTAGAAAGATTTTTGATTGCATGAATCAATTCTATCTGATTACACCTTCAATGGAGCACTATGGTTGCATGGTTGACCTCTTTGGCCGTGCTGGACACCTCGATGAAGCTCTAGACTTTATCAACAAAATGCCAATAAAACCAGATGCTACTGTGTGGGGATGTTTGCTCGGTGCCTGTAGAGTGCATAACAATATAGAGCTAGGCAAACAAGTAGCAGAACATCTTTTCCATTTGACCCCTAGAAATGCTGCGCCTTACGTTCTACTTTCTAACATTTATGCTGCAGCTGGCATGTGGGATGAGATTGAAAAGGTGAGAAAAATGATGAGAGACAGAGATGTCAAAAAGATGCCTGGATGTAGTTGGATTGAGGTCAATAAACAGGTACATGCTTTTCTTGTAGGAGACAAGTCACACCCGCAAACAGAAAAGATTTATGCAGAACTGGAAAGATTGTCTCAGGAGATGAAGGCAGCAGGATATGTGCCAGACATGAAATTTGTTTTGAATGATGTGGAGATGGAACAGAAAGAAAAAATGCTTTGCTTCCATAGTGAGAAGTTGGCAATTGCTTTTGGTCTCATCAACACACCTCCTCGGACAACTATTCGAGTCATTAAGAACCTTCGAGTTTGTGGTGACTGCCACTCTGCCACCAAGTTCATCTCAATGATTGTTGGTAGAGAAATTATTGTGAGGGATACCAAACGATATCATCATTTCAAGGACGGACAGTGTTCCTGTTGTGATTATTGGTGATGTGAATTAAACACACAGGATGAGCAGAAGCTTGGCTAATGATGAGCTAATGTGTGATATAAATCTTGCACTGGTAGAATTGTACCACATATTCTAGTTGATTGCTGATAAATTACTGCATTTGGAGATTTGCTGTATATTTTTGGCCAGAATTGTGTTTAAAACCCCTCTAACCAGCGTAATGGTTGCTGTACATAATCAAGTTACTAATTAAATACATTGACCCAGGCCTTCATGATCAGTACTAATTTATGTATAGGCGTGTTACTGGCTTCCCATTATTAAATGCATAATTCAGATTCACTACAAAATCCTTCTGTGGAGAAGTTCTCCTCCATTTTGTATCTGTAAGGGGAGATGTTTTGCCTCCATCATCGTTGAATTATAATTGTTGGCATAAACTTTGTTTTCCAAGGCAAAAAGTGTACCATTGTTGGCATAAACTTTGTTTTCCAATGCAAAAAGCGTACCATTGTTGTTTAACAAAACAAGTACATTTACAATGGTTAAAAAGCCATTGGATTGAACATATGTCTAATGCCAGATTCTGAAACTATGTCAAAAGAGAGGTCTGAGACATTCCATGAGATTCTATTGTCCAAACAAAAACTTTGTTACAGCAGTCAAAAGATGTGTCTGGAGGTGGAGATGCTGTCTGCATGGCTGGAAGAACAGTGACCATTCTGCCTGGATCCAGGATGACTGAAGTCTTTGCCAAAAGGTCAGCCTCAGTGTTCAAGTTCCTGAAGACATGAACAAAAGAGATGCTTTTGAATCTGGAGATGCTTGTTGGAATGCATATTTACTTGGTCAAATACATTAGCTATGCTTTTGAATCTGGAGATGCTTGTTGGTATGCATATTTACTTGGTCAAATACATTAGTCATGCTTTTGAATCTGGAGATGATTGTTGGTATGCATATTTACTTGGTCAAATACATTAGTCATACCTTTAGTGGCATTTTCTTATAATTGTAGGGATGCATATTTTATTGCTCATACCTTTATTGACTGACACCTTTAGCAATTAACATGATTATCTTGTTTTGCCATTTATTTTTCTGTCTTTATATCAAGTTTAATAGGAGATATTAGTGTTATGGTGATTATTTTGATTTAGTGATCATTAATGTCATTCATTGTACACCATTAGTAAGCCATTAATTAATCCACATTGATTATTAGCATAAGTCCAAGTTATTTAACATTAACACCTATAAAATAAGGTTTTCATCTTAATTGTAGAGTATTCAAGTGTATGTGATATTCATTGTCTATTTGACTACAATGACCATTGTTTTGTTTAGACTAGTATATATGTGTACTTAGACTAGTTTGGCCTAGACTAGTATACGTATCTTCTTAGATAATCAATGATTTTTAGACTTTTATGATGTATGATCTATGATGGTCTGGGTACGTAGATGTGATGTGCAGTTTTACTTTTATGATGATGATTAATGACTTGTATTGATTATGTGAAAATTAATCCAGTTTACTTTGATAATTTTGACCTATCTTAAATAGTTGACTATTTGTGAATATTGTTTAAACGATGATTAATAAGAGAATTGGTTATAAAATGTTGAATAAATGAGTATGTATATCAATGAATCATAAATAACAGTATAATGGAAAAGTGAAATGTGATATATTGATCAAATAAATTCTTGAATAAAACATGCAATGAAAATAATTGATATTGAATGAATGTAGTGATTAATGCATAGATCTTGATGCTTAATGTTGAAGGAATATTGACATATATATGTATGTGTTGTGCTATAAGCACGAGAGTTTGATACATATCAGATTGAAAATAGAGAACATAAGTAACTTATGAGAGCCCATACCTATGAGAGAATGTTCATAAGAACTTATAAATATGGGTTGAGAACAGAAAAGTACTTCCACCAAACCTATATTAGCTAATCTAGACCAGTGTGTACTACTTGAGGTGGAAGAGCCATGCAAATAATTGAGGGCTACACACCTTATAAATATCGAAAGTTGAGTAGAGCCTCATAGTAATATGTCGACTTTCAATCCTTGTTGTAATCATCCATGCAATGAGTTATCATGCCATTCTATAAGTCCTATAAAAATGAGTATCAGTAAAGAAATCCATGCCATGATGAGTGTGATCACTCAAGCACCATGAGGAGGAAAACTAGGGGTTGTGAGTGAGGAGGGTTTAGGTTCATCTGAGCACCAAGAGGGGGGAAATTGAGCCACATATGTAGAAATATTGATCAGTGTCACTGCAAGTTTTGTTTATGGATTTATTTGTTATTGTACAACTATCCCACATTAGTCTAATTCATTAGAGTGCATGTGTTTTCATAAATGAATGATAGATTAATCAAATTTGGCTTGCTATCTAGAATTGACATACCAAAATATAGAGGATAAATAATGAATATATATATATATATATATATATATAAAACCATAATGATGCAAATATATAAAACATAATCAAACAAAAATATTAATTACTTATCTTGGATCTTTTCATCGAAGTGATTTATAAAGAATTGTATTAAATGAGCATAAATTAAAGTGCACTATAAATAAAGAAAAACTCAATAATGAAGAGATATAAGCATCAAATCTGAACACAAAAACTTGATAATGGAGTTTGTCCTTGGTGGACAATGTCTCCGGGTCCTGCTTTCAAATGGGTAGGCCTTTTTATTAACTCAACAAAAGAATTTGACAAAATACATAAGTATACCTCATTTTGGAATTAAGTTGCAAAAACTTTGCTCAGATAAGAAAAAAAGACAACACCATTGAATTCGTGGCATCGAATTACCCAAAAATGATTGTTTCCACATCTCAATCTGACTTTGGCACTCCCAGATCCTTGTGAAATATCGTCTTGGTTTTTGTGCTTGCAACCTGCAATTAATTCCCTACACTCTGTCTCGAAAATCGTGCATGTTCGTACCATCGAGCGCCTTCCTTCGTTTGTGGGTAAAATTCAACATTTAAATTAAATGCTGGATGGATTGACCAACAAAACCTGTTGGTCTAACGGTTGGCAGAGGCTATTGTAAGGCATTTGGATAGGGGGAGGTCCTAGGGTCGAGCCCGCGGGCCTCCCCTTTTGGGCTTATAGTTATAACAATATATATGAGTTGGAACTGCCGCCAAGTTTTGAGTTGTTTGTTTAAAATTATCGGAATCAGAGGTTTGGCCACTAGATTTGGCGAACTTTTTTTTATTTTTGAAAATTCGGTTTCGGGCCCTCATTGAGAATTTGCCCACTACCATGTGGCAACCCATGACTGGGCCATGTGGCAGCGAACCATTGGCCCATGCCATCCACTTGCATAGTCACTTGCCACGTTACCTACCATGTCATCCTGCCATGTTCCGTACGGTCTGCTTGTACGGACTGCCACGTGACACTTCCTCATTGGTCCACATGTTGACCCGAAAATGTCGAAAACGAGTGACACGTGGCAGCCTCTGGTGCTACCACGTCATCATGCTGATGTCACCATGACACATGTCACCCTCTGTGTGTGCCACACACACTGTATGGACGCTGACGTCATTTGTATTGATGTTGATGTCAGCAGTATAGATGCTGACTCATCCTTGCTGACTGGACTAGGTTGACCAAAACTTTGACCGTGAATATCTTTTGATCCATAACTCTGTTGGACGAGTCATTGGAAAGCTTGCGACGCGCTCTTCGCGATGATGTCATTTTCACTGAGTTTTGAGGACTTTGAATTTTTTTCCTTTCTCTGTCTGCTGAGGCCATTCTGAGCTTCCTGAGTTGTTTTTGCGAATTTTGAGTTGTCCTTAGTATTCTTTGGATCGTTTTTGGATCATGCCTTCCCATTGAGATCTTTTTGGACCACCAAAAGCTTTCATCAATCAACATATAAGTGAGGGAAGAGTTCCCTCACCTTGTCCTTCTCAATCCACTTTGCCTTGCTTGGATGTGTGCCCTTTAAGCCTACTTGAATATAATCAACATCACCCCTGCGTGAAGTCCTCATCCTTCTGTCCAGGATGATATCTTCCTTTAACTCATCCAAATACTCGGGAGAAAAATCATCAACTGAAGGTATTGAAACTTCCTCTCCCTGATCCATGATCATGGGAGGCTAAAAAAGTTTCAAGTTTTCCACATTTACAACTGAGTAGATATGCATATAAGGTGGAAGATCTAGACGAAAAACATTGGTACCACTTTTCTCCAAAATAGTGAAGGGTCCATAACAGATGGGCTTGAGTTTCTTGCCTTCACCCTTCAATCTTTCCTTATTGATGTGAAGTCATACCTGGTCTCCAACCTGGAACTGATGATCAACCCTGTGTTTGTCATGCCGAGCTTTATACCGTGCTTGACTTTTCTCCAACTGTTCCCTGACTGCTTGATGTCCCTATTGGATCCTCTGGATGAACTTGTGGGTTCTGTCTTCATTTATTTCTTCATTTGAATCAACATCTCTCCCATACATCAAGTCCAAAGGAACCTTAGGTAAATACCCAAAACATATCTCAAAAGGCGAACACTGAGTGGAGGAATGTAAGGCTCGGTTGTAAGCATGTTGTACGTATCTGTTCATCCCATAACTTGGGATGCTTGCTGCAGTAGACTCGAAGCGAAAGTACCACTGTTCGATTAGCAATTTCAATTTGTCCTTTAGTCCGTGGATGGAAAACAATGCTCATCTTCAACTCGGTGTCCATCATTCTTCACAAACTTGTCCAAAAATCCCCAAGGAATCGAGTATCTCGATCCGAGATAATAGATGTGGGTAACCCAAAGTGAACCCAAACATGTTGAAAGAAGAGATTAACAGTCTGCTCAACAATGATCTGTTTTTTACATGGCATTAAGATATATATCTTGTTGAACCTATCCACTACAACATACAAATAGTCATGACCCATTTTCGACATTGGTAAACCCCCTACAAAATCCATGGAGATACTTTCCCATGGATGGGATGGAACAGGAAGTGGTGAGTATAGCCCCAGTTTTCTATTAGTGGGCTTACAAGTAGAACACATCACACACCCCTTTACATATTTAGTTACAATTGCTTTCATCTGAGGCCAGTAACAAAACCTCTACAGATGAGCCATAGTTTTTCCTACCCCAAAATGCCCAGACACAAGAGAAGTGTGAGCTTCTCGTATTACATGGACTTGTTCACTTGTAGGAATACATAGCTTTTCAATATGGTAGAGTAGTTTTCTCTACAGACAATAGTTCTCTACATGTGCACCATGGGTTAGCTTCTCATATACTTCTTTAAAATCTTCATCAATGGCATATTGTTCCACATAGCTATCATGAGATAAAGAACCATTCTTCAAAATAATAGAAGCAACAATAGGAGGTCTAAAAAACATATCAACTACCTTGTTACTCGTACTCCTTTCGTATTTGATTACCAAATGAAATTGTTGTAGGAAACCCATCCACCTGTAATGTCGAGATTGTTTCAGTTTGGTCTGTGCTTGGAGATACTATAAGGGTTGATGATCTGTATGTATGATTGTTTCCTTCCCTAACAAGTAGTGCTTCCATTTCTTTACGTTTTGAACTAATGCATACAACTCTTTATCATATGTAGGATAGTTAACAACAACTTGGTTAAAAGTTTCAGAGTGGTAACATACAGGCTTACGATATTGCATCGGTACTACATCCATGGCGTACCCGCTAGCATTTGTCTCGATCTTGAAGGGATGTTGAAGATTCAACAGTGCTAATATTGGTGCGGTACCGATCTTTTCCTTCAAAGTGTCGACAGTTTTTTGTTGCTTTCCTCCTCACTGAAAAGTGTTCTTCACACTGGTTAAGGCATGCAAAGGAGCTGCTATAAATGAGAAGTTTGAAATGAATCTCTTCCAATACTGGGCTGCACCTAAGAAACTCCGTATTTCGGTTACACTTTTGGGCTCAAGCCAATTTACAATTACATCAATCTTGGAAGGATCAATTTTCAATTGTCCTCCTCCTACAATATGACCTAAGTACACAAGTGCAGTCTTACCAAATTCACATTTGGACAATTTTACATACAACTTTTCCCTTTGCAAAGTATCCAATACTTGCTTTACATGCCTTACATGTTCATCCCAAGTCCCGCTAAAAATAAGAATGTTGTCTAAATATACAACCACAAAATCATCTAGAAGTGGCTTGAATACATCATTCATCACACACATGAAAGTTGTCGGAGCATTACAAATCCCAAATGACATAACTAACCACTCAAACAATCCTTGTTTGGTTTTAAAGACAGTCTTCGATGCATCTTGTTCTGCAACCCTGATCTGATGGTATCCACTGCGCAAATCCAACTTAGTGAAATAAACAACATTTTTTAATTGATCAAGTAAATCATCTATATGAGGAAGAGGGTATCGATTTTTCACTATGATTTTATTTAAGGCCCGTAATCAACACACATTTGCCATGTACCATCCTTCTTTGGCACCATTACGATCAGAGAACCACAAGGAGATGAGCTGAGCCTGATGACCCCTTGATCCAATAAGCCTTGTACCTGCTTCTTGATCTCTGTCATCTCTACAACTGACATCATGTACATGCCCACATTAGGAAGAGGAGAATCCCGTTGAAGATGTATTTCATGTTGGATTTCCCTCTTAGGAGGTAATCTATCTGGTTCCTAAAAAATATCATCATACTTAGAAACAATATCAATTAATTATTTCTTATGAGACAGATCACATCCTTGGAAAGCGTTGGATGTTCCGACATCTTTCTCCCTTACGACCATGAGTACATATCTCTTATTAGTGTTTATGAGTCTCTTCATTTGTCTGACACTAACAAGTGTTGTGTTTAACCTCATGCCGTGGGCTCTAACAATATATTCCACTCCCCCCTTAGTAAGGTGATATTTGTTCTCATGACGAAAAAATATTGCTTTTCTATCATAAAGATAAGGACTCTCTAGCACCATGCCACATATATCAAGTGATACAACATCCAAATCCACTTCATCAATAAACTTTGAAGCAATAACAAATCTGACCTTACATTGCTTGGCGGCATTAAGTTTTTCTTTATCACATACCCAACCAAAAGGATAGGGCTTTGGATGTGGTTTAGTTTCAAGACCCATCTTTTTGACAAGTTCTTCATATATCAAGTTTACTTGGGAACCCAAATCAAACAATGTATCTATCTTAGTGTGTTTAGATACAACTCTTATTTGAAATAATTCATTCATCTTTTTTTCATCATCATGAGATTCATTATTGGAATTTGAACTAGCATGAAGGGAATCTTTACCTTGTACTCCAACCATTGTGATCTTTCCTTCGTCTCCTGAATCAAAACCAAGATCTTGTTTCATTGTAGCAATGGTCTTTGTCTTCTCCTTTCCACCGAACTACTTCGGTCTTTTCTCTAGATGTAGCTTCCAACAATGTTCATCATCGTGACCAGTTTTCTTGCAATGGGTGCATGATGGTTTTCCTTCTTCTCTCTTTACAGTGGAGGTATTTTTGTCCTTCCTCTTAAACTTCTTAAATTGCTTATGTGGGAGATTGGAAGGTTTCTTTGTGGGATATTCTTGAACATGCTTTCCCCTGTTCTCAAGGTGACTGGCTTGCACACAAATTTCGTCAAGACTGGTGGGGTTAAACAATAGCAAAGTATGACAAATATAACTGTGAAGTGCGGAAATATACTTCATTAAAGTTTCATAAGAATCCAAAGGAATGTTTAATGCAAGAGAATTTTCTTCTGTGAAACTTTGTACAATTTGACCTTTATTTTGTCTTAAAGTTTTTAATTCCATCATTGCTTTATGTAAATAACTCAATGGATAAAATTGCTTCCTTATCGCTGATTTCAATTCTGACCATGAGGAACTAAGATTACCACAATTACTTCTGTAATGAAGTTTTCTCTCCCACCATACGAGAGTGATGCCTTCCAATCGAAGATAAGCCAATTGCACTTTAACTTCCTCTTCATCAATCTGTTGAACATGACAATACACTTCAACATGTTGGATCCAATTATCTAGCTTTTCAGGATTAACATCTCCATTAAACATAGGTAAGGAAAATTTTACATCAAGCTTTAATAATGGTTTCTTAAAAGAAGATTTATGGCTAGAATGATGAGAATGATGAGAATGCTCATACGAAGAAGAGCTATAACTTGATGGTGGAGATGGAGGCTCAGGAGGGTCTCCTCTAGCCCCTTGATTTATTGAAGCATTAGCATCAACTTGTGCTTCCTTTTTCTTCTCTTTATTTTTCACCCTCTTCTTGTAGTCTCCATACATTCGCTCGACCATTTATGACACACGATAAAATACCATATGGAAATTTTTCTCCTATTCATCATGCTTTTCCTCTTCTGCCATTTTCTTCCTTCGGGATGCACGAACAACTTCGGGATTGAAAGTATTAAGAGTTCCTTCACCCTGCTTATGCTTGGCCCTAGTAATCATTCACACTCAACATTTCAAGTCAAATATGACCACTCTGATACCAACATGATTCATGATCTTTTCATCGAAGTGACTTATAAAGAATTATATTAAATGAGCATAAATTAAAGTGCACCATAAAGAAGGAAAAAATCAATAATGAAGAGACATAAGCATCAAATCCGAACACAAAAACTTGATAACGGAGTTTGTCCTTGGTGGACTACGTCTCCGGGTCCTGCTCTCAAATGGATATGCCTTTTTATTAACTCGACAAAAGAATTTGATAAAATACATAAGTATACCGCATTCTGGAATTAAGATGTAGAAGCTTTACTCAGATTAGAAAACAAACAACACCATTAAATTCGTGCCGTCGAATTACCCAAAAATGACTATCTCCACGCCTCAATCCGGCTCTGGCACTCCCAGGTCCTTGAGAAATCTCGTCTCGGTTTCCATGCCCGCAATCTGCAATTAATTCCCTGCACTTTGTCTCAAAAATCATGCCCGACCATATCGTCGAGCGCCCTCCTCCGTCCATGGGTAAACTTAAGTATTTAAATTAAATGTTGGGCGGATTGACCAACGAAACCCATTGGCCTAATGGTTGGAGGAGGCTATTGTAAGGCATTTGGATAGGGGGAGGTCTCGGGGTCGAGCCCGCGAGCCTCCCCTTTTGGGATTATAGTTATAACAATATATATGAGTTGGAACCGCCGCCAAGTTTGGAGTTGTTTGTTTAGATTTGTCGGAATCAGAAGTTTGGCCACTAGATTTAGTGGGACTCCACTAGATTTGGCGGCCTTTTTTATTTTTGAAAAACCAATTTCGGGCCTTCATTGGGAATTTGCCCACTACCACGTGGCAACCCATGACTGGGCCACATGGTAGCCAACCATTGGCCCATGCCATCCACTTGCACAGTCACCTTGCCACGTCACCTTCCATGTCATCCTTCCACATCATCCTGCCATGTCACTTGCCACATCCCGTATAGTCTGCTACGTATGGATTACCATATGGCACTTCCTCATTGGTCCACATGTTGACCCGAAAATGCCAAAAACGAGTGACATGTGGCAGCCTCTGGCGTTGCCACATCACCATGCTGACGTCAACATGACACATTTCACCCTCTGCATGTGCCACGCACATTGTACGAATGCTGACGTCATCCATACTGATGTTGACATCAACAGTATGGATGCCGACTCATCCATGCTCACTGGACTAGGTTGACCAAAACTTTGACCGCGAATATCTTTTGATTCGTAACTTTGTTTGACGAGTTGTTTACGCTATTAGAAATCTTGTGACGCGCTCTTCGCGATGAAGCCAATTTCACTGAGTTTTGAGGACTTTGAATTTTTGTCATTTCTCTGTCTGCCGAGGACATTATGAGCTTCCTGAGTTGCTTCTGCGAATTCTGAGTTGTCCTTAGTCTTCTTTGGATCCTTTTTGGATCAATTAACTAGATAAATATAAAACAAAATTAAAGTAAGCTTGCATATGAGTTTGCATGCATGGCAATAGCTTGTGAGGGATGCAATTAATCTAGAATTTAATATACCAAGGAATGAGAGAAAGAGAAAAATAGGGAAAATATTTTTCTTTTTACTTCTACGTTTTTTTTTAGTGTGTGTTTTTAATTTTTAATTTTTGGTTGATAAGGAAGTCTTAATCTAGTTTGAGATTCTTGTTGTGTTCAATTTCTGTGATAATGTTTGTTCTTGAGGGATTTGATTTCATTGGTTAAGTGGGGAAGGGAGGCTAAGGCAGTGAGAGGTGAAGTTATTTTGTTATTGAGACTCATTAAAAGATTAAGGAAGCTAGAATAGTTTTGGTGGAATTAGGCTCGAGAGCCCTTAGTTTTTAGGTTGAGCTATTTGGTTGGGTGAAGAGTCATTTATCCTCCACTAGTTGCTGCCAATAGTTTCTTTTCACTGAAAGACTTGAAGCTGCACCATGGAACAATCAATTCCAATTTTTTTAATGATTTTATTATTGTTGTAACTTGTTTACATTTGATGAAAAAATTCATGATTTTTTTTGTTTGTTAGAAATGTGCATGTAACCTGCTGGGCAAACATTTTTAATCATTAGCTAAGAAACCACAACCCAGGGGAATATAATCTGTCAAAATCACCTTAGGGATCACACCCGGTCTGGGCCGCACCAACCCTTAACATCGCTGGATTTTTAGGTGTCGCCTCTCAACTAAACTCACCGTAAGGGTATTGAACTTGGGTCTCCTAGCAAACGAAACCCACACCTTAACTGATTAAGCTAACATGAATTGACGATGGAGAAATTAATTTTAATTTCATAGCAATTACTTGAATTAGTTGCATTTAAAAAGACACAATTGTGAAACTTAAAGAAAAGTTTATCAATTATGTTTTCCTTTTGCATACTTGTATTTTGTCTTAGTTGTTTAGTGGAATTTTCTGGTTGAATTAATTGTAGCCATATTCTTAGACATTTATATTGTTGGTAAAACAATATTACATGATTTAGTTAGAAATTCAAACTATGCTAAGTTGTCATTTAACAAGTTTTTTTCAAACTCACATAAGAATAAACATTCTTTTTAAAGATAACTCTTAGATCTCTGCATAGGCTACACCCATGAACTAGAAATAATCATTTCAAAATTTTCTTTTAATGAAACTCACCACACCTTACTCGTACATTGTAAACTAAAAATAAATAAATTAAGGACTTGACAAGAACATAATGAGTGAAGTCTACATATATAGGGGTAACTAACTTGAAAATTTGACCTCAAAATCTCTTGTTTACTATTCACAATTCTCAACCACTCAAGCTACCCACCAAGCTTATATTATAGTCATACTCTTAGACATTTATATTGTTGGTAAAACAATATTAGATGATTTAATTATAACTTCAAACTATGCTAGACTTCCATTTAATAAGTTTTCATTTGTTTATATATATATATATATATATATATATATATATATATATATATATATATATAAGAATAAACATTCTTTTTAAAGACAAAACCATGAGAGATTTTCATAGGCTACACTCATGAACTAGAAATAATCATTTATTTTTTTAAGAAACTCACCACACCTCACTCATACATTGTAAATTAAAAAAATAAAATTAAGGACTCAACAAAAACATATTGAGTGAAGTCTACATATACAAAGGTAGCTAACTTGAAAATTTGATCTCAAAACCTCTTGTTTACTATTCACAACTTTTAGCCACTCAAGTTGACCCACCAAGCCATGACGAACATTTAAGGCTAGTGTTGCAATGTCTTAGAGAACATAAGCTATATTCTAAACTTTCTAAGTGTCTTTTTTGTGAATCAAAGATTCATTATTTGGAACATAATTTCAGGAGAAGAAATTGTAGTAGATTCAACAAGATAGAGGCTATTATGGAATGGTCGACTCCTACTAACATACACAAAGTACATAGTTTTATGGGTTTGGTTGGATGTTGAATATTTGTGGAAGGTTTTTCAAAGATTGCGAAACCTATTACTGAGTTATAGAAGAAGAGTAAGAAATTTTTGTGGACTGAACATTGTGAGCAAGCATTTCAAAGACTTAAATTATTATTGAAAATGACTTGTATATTAAAGATACCAAGTATGGATCAAGATTTTCTGGTACATACCTATACTTTGAAATAAGGATTGGGTGGAATATTAATGCAAGAAGGCAGGGTGATTGCCTACGTTTTGAGAAACCTTTAACCACATGAAGATAATTATGTAACACATGATTTATAACTTGTTGAGATAGTGCATGTGTTAAGAATTTAGAGACATTACTTGGTTGGAAGAAAATTTGAATTAAAGCTAGATCATCATGGACTTTAACATATATTTATGCAAAGTAATCTAAATGTTAGACAAAGGAGGTGGTTAGAATTGTTGAGTGACTATGATTTTGATATATTATACATCAAGAGAACAAAAAATAAAGTAGTATATGCTCTAAGTTGTAGAGCATGCATTTTCTCGATTTCTTTGTTGAAGAAAAAATTGCAAGAAAATATATTGAAATTACAATTTGAAAATGAATGGTGTAAGAAATTTAAGTTGGAATTAGAAAATGAAGTTGTGAAAATCCTAAATGTGAAGGATATACCTTGGATGATTATGGTTTATTGTGATTTCACGAAAGGATTTACACTCTGCCAAATGATGATATTTGAAATTTAATATTAATAAAATCTCATAAAGTAGTTTATATGGCTCATCTAGGAGTAAAGAAGATGAATGCGGATTTGAAACCATGATTCTTTTGGATATATATATATATATATATATATATATATATATATATATATATATATATATATGTATCTAGATGCCTTGAATGTGGGCAAGTTAAGACTAAGCATAGGCAACTATCAAGATTATTACAATTGCATGTGATACCAGAATTGAAATGGGAAGTAATTTAGATGGATTTTATAGTAGGATTATCTATGATGCCGAAGATACATGATTCTATATTTATAGTAGTATACACTTTGACTAAAAGTGCACATTTTATTTTAATAAAGAATACTTATCAAACATCGAAGATCGTAAGAGTATTTATCAACGATATAGTAAGATTGCATGGAATTTCAAGGAAGATAATTTTTGATAGAGGGTTAATGTTAATATGGAGATTTTGGAAAAGTTTTGAAGATGCATTAGAAACACAACTTAGTTTTAGTACGATGTACTATCTGTTAGGATATTTAGACACTTAGGATTTAGTTAAGATCAACTTGGTCTAATGCGTCTTTAGGTAAGAGTTTGTTTCTTTACTATGTATTAGTATGCATTTGTAGTTATTGAATCTAATGGCCACGATATGTTCTAGACATAAAGTGATCTAAGGACTCATATTCTCCTAGATACTAACGACTATTGATCAATGGCTCAACACTCGATTGGTCCATGATATCTATTTAAAGAGCATGGAGGGTCATTTGTTGAAGATTGGCAGTGAGAAAAACTCTTGTAATTATTATTTTTTGCATTAATATATTGTCTCAAGTGGTTGCATTATCCTGGGCCATGGACTATTTCCCTCTTCAAGGGTTTTAACCACGCAATACACCGATGTATTGATCTTTGATTTTGTTGTGTGAGTGGTTGCTTAACGTGTTTTTCCTATGTGGAAATACCATATTTTGTTGAACATGACATTTAAGAGCTCGTTTGAAGACCCACTCTGGTTGTTGATCGATATTATGAACCTGTGTCACTGCATGCAACAAAATATTTCCAGGTTCTGCTATTTTTGTGCATTTATGGGCTTAACAAACTATTATGTTGCATCCAAAGAACAACTTTCAATTGGAAACACTTTTAGTTTCACTCGAAAAGGTTTCCATTTGCCCAAGATACAACATTTTTTGTCATATATGATGGTATAAAGTTTGATTACGCCCTTTTATTTATTTTTTATGGAGTTAATATTTCAGTTTTTCTGTATATGGTTATGGTTTTCTACTCTTTTCAGCTTGTGTATGCTCTTTGACGCACACTCTGTGCGATTTCGACAAATAAAAAACACTGTGAAAAATGTTTTCTTTTCTACATATGCTCTTTTCTCTGCGCTTTATGCAAGAACAACAAATCACAAATATAGAGAAAACTTACATTTTTGACAAACTAACTAAAATCTAACGCCATTATTGTAAACTTTAAATTTTTGTTTTAAAAAATTTGCTTGTTTTTTTGTTTGTTCGTATTGAAATTTTTTACAAGCAAAAAAAATATTTTTTGGAGTAAGCATGCATTTCGAGGTAAACAGTTAAAAAAAAAACAACCCCTCCTCCCTCATAACATTCGTTTTATATTTAAAATTAACTCACTTGGTTGAAAGTTACTTTATTAAATAAAATGTTTTGAGATCAAGTCATTTTTTAATTTATTTTTTGAAAAAAATCGTCAAACCTTGAGTTATCTCATAATTTTATTGTAAAGGGCATTTCATTTAAATTATAAAAGTGAGGGGATTTCTTATTGACTGTTAGTGCCTGTTTGATAGTGCTCGTTAGTGCCCGTCTGAGAAGGAAGGAGATTTCTTATTGATTGTCGTCAGACGAACGGTAATGCGACAAAGACGGTCCACTATTTCCCTCACCTAATAGTAAGCCCTTTAATAGTTGCTTCCCTGGGCAAGACATGACAAGTTGTAGCCTTGCTTGGAGGCACCCTCTCTCCGGACCACTATAAATTAACTTTAATATTTTTTTTTAAAGTTGTTTTTTGCATGCAACATTGTAAAAGTGATTCTCACTTATTCCATAAAACTGGGTTACTTCATAAGTAAGTTATTTGTAAAAGAGAGTTTATAGACAAAGTTATAGAATGGAGGGATTTTTTTTTAATTGGCAACCTTATTGTACATCCATCACCATGTGGACCAACTTCTCCCTGCCATGTGGCACTTTGGTTACCTTTTATGCATTTTTAAAAAATGACATAACTTTCACATCCGAACTCTCCGAACTCTGTTTTTTGTGTCGTTTTTTTTTAAACTGCCTATTTTCTTGAGAGCTTTCCATCAAATTAATATTTTG
The DNA here is from genome assembly GCA_009831015.1 of Picea engelmannii. Classification (NCBI taxonomy): domain Eukaryota; kingdom Viridiplantae; phylum Streptophyta; class Pinopsida; order Pinales; family Pinaceae; genus Picea; species Picea engelmannii. The sequence goes on along the minus strand of ML779684.1, from coordinate 734,267 downwards.
AATCCATATTTCCTAAATATTTTAATATGGATACTTCAAGTTATCTTTTGCTTACCAGTACTAACTACTTCTCATGGAAATATCATATGGAATATGTATTATGAAGTAAAGCTCCGTATTGAATTACCTTGAGAAAATAAAAATCCCCCACTGATGCTGAAAAGAAAGCCAAATGGGATAATAAAATGACAAATCACATGGATTAATCAGAGTGTCCATCTCTCTTGATTTATGGTTTCACCTTCAAGGAATTGATGATCTAGATGAAGCTTGGGATAAGTTGGAAAATGCATTTGGTAAACACAATGTGATAAATGTCCATCAACTTGAAAATTAATTAATGTCTTTAAATCCCAATGATTTACCTTGCATTGAAGATTATTTATCTAAGTTCAAAACACTTAGACTTTAATTCAAGGCTGTAAAATAGATGTGAGTGATGACCGATGTATATATGTTATTATTGCTAAGCTTGGTAGTGCATATCAAATTTTTGTATCTACCTTTTACTCCACTGGAGAAGCTCTAGGGGATTCATACAAAAAACCCTCTCTTGAGTCTTTTTGTGATTATCTAATTAGAGAGAAGATAATCTCTTGCATCTTGGAGTGATCAACAATATAGGTACATCTAACAAATTTTAGTGGCCCAGTAGAAAGATAAATACAAGCATCCAAAGAAGCAACATCCTTGCAACAACAAGCAAAACAATGGTCCCAAACCCTCTCAGCTAGCTTATACTCCTAATGGTAAAAAATGACCAAAATAAAACAATAAGAAGACTGACAAGCATGACAATATTTGTGGTAAAAATGGTCATCTAGTGTCTAAATGTTTTAAAAAGATGGAGGCCTTAGAAGCAAGAATGAAAAAAAATTCAATCTTGATTCTTTTCTTCTTCTCATGGACATGCACTTTCTTCTTCTAGTTTCTCCTTCAATGCAACATCTACTTCGTTTTTTTGATGAATGGATTATTGATTATGGAACAACTTGTCTTATGGCTAAGGATAGAGCCATTTTTTCTATTCTTAATGAATGTAAAATCAAACAAATATTTGTTGGTAATGATAAATCTCTTAGTGTTGTAGGGTGTGGAACAATTCAGTTAGATGATGGTCATTTTAATGATGTATTATGTGTTCCAAGTCTCTCTTGCAACCTTTTATCAATGTATCAAATCTCTCATTCAGGTGAAGGTAAAATAATAGAGTTTTCATCTCGCCAAGTTATAATCAAGGATTTAAAATATCCTAAGCATGTACTAGTAATTTAAATTGTCGATGATATTACTAGTTTGTACAAATTTGACAACTTTGGCTCATCATATTTTCCATCGGTTTTTATTGCTCATAGTGATGACTTGAACAAACTTTGGCATGGGTGTTTTGGTAATCTAAACTATCACTCATTGAAGCAACTATGTAATCAAAATACGTTGATTCGTATTCCTCTCATTTCTTGCAAAGATGATGTTTATGCCAATTGTGTTCTTGACAAACATTATCATGCATATTTTGACAAACATGCCTCAACCCCTTTGCAACTTGTTCATAGTGATTTGTATGGTCCTCTTTCTTCTCCTTCTTTCTTTGGGTGTAAGTACTTCTTAACTTTCATTGATGACTTATCCATACACATTTGAGTTTATTTCTTAAAACTTAAGAGTGAAGTTTTTGAAAAAAAAAGATTAAAAAACAAGGTGAAAAAGAATAATAATAATTTATTTATTTTTTCCTCAAAAACAATAATTTAAAAAAATTTATATATATATATTTTTACAAAAGAATCATTAAAAAACCTTTAAGAA